>OX596271.1:3797081-4397081 GCA_951394255.1 Polyploca ridens | reverse complement strand
AATTATATTGCTAAATATACAAATTACGTAATAGTATTTTGATAGCTCAAATTCACATCCATGGACGTATAAAAAAAACAGGACGTAGTGTCGCCCTATAAACGAGTGAAGCACCAAAAGGAAACCGGCGTTCTTGTAAATACATGGCCTCACATATACATGCATGGCAAGTTTAATAAAAGCTTGTAATAACTACAAAAAGAATTTAAGGGAAGCCCCTTACTTAACATGTTTCCCTTTTTCTTGTTTCCCATTTATTACATGTCTGTCTGTCTGGTGAAAAGGTAATAATCAACTGTGTCTTGACGTGTTTTTTGCCTTGTATGACAATTGCAACAGTTTTTCTAAAACTGAAATAAATATTGCATGGTTTGCGCTATTGTAGTTTCGTTCAAATACTATTAATGTGTGTTTATAATAATGTAATGTGCTTTTTAAATGTATGGTTTATTGTGTGCCTTTTTATTTATATATTTTTGCCTCAAATGAATGACTTAATAAATCAATGTGTGTCACAGATCTATGAATCACAATTTTCTTATATAGGTATACATAATATCTGGAAACTCATACATAACTTTTTTAGCCATAAATGTTGGAAGTATCCGTTGGTTGTGACTATTTGTAGGAATGACCTAGGTATATTCAGCTGACTATAAAAATGTTGCCCTATTTCAACATAAGAAAATTTCTGGCCTGTTTTCCATTTTTTTATTTGGTTGCAGAACTCACTGATACGGTTCAATACCGCGACAAACTCAAGTGTTTCTAAATGATACAATTTTTAATACTATTACAGGTCTCCTCCGCTACAAGGTGGACTTCCAGTCCATGCAATTAGACGACGAAGAAATCGACAATCTATACGACATCGATGACTACTAAGGGAACAAACGGACGAACGGACCAAACCGCCGGTCATTCGGTGGGTCGCAAATTTTCTATACACATTTACAGCAAGCGAGCTTATGGTTCGTACACACTAGACCTGTGTGACCGAATTCGGCATTAACATTCGTAAATAGCTGAAACACTATCGTGCGCTCGGGTTTGGGTTCAAATATTCTTCTCGTGTGATCGAAATCGATGTGAGATTGGAGCGAGTGTGTGAAACTACATACATTTATTATTAGGTATTAAAGATTATTTTTTTCTAAGAGCGTAGAGTCGATAGTGATATCAAAAATGTACATAGTATTTTATAATTGTCACGTCACAAAACTAATTTGACAGTTTAAATTGTAAGTAATCATAATTTGTAAATAATGGGTACGCAACATCGCAACCGCACATTTAATTTATTCATAACAACATTAGGTTATCGAATTTTAGGCTAATCAATAACCAATTACACTTTTATTTTTTACTGTCAAAGCGGTTGTCATCACACGGCACTAATGTCAATATATTTCTTATGTATTTTATTGGTACGTCAGAAATGAGGCTTTATACGTCGCCAACTGAATTCGGTCAAATCATGCCAGTGTGCATGAACCATTATGTTAATACTAGATCTTGTGCTATCAGAAATAGTCTATTTTATAATTCTGTAACGCACAATGCTCGCTCAATAAATTGTAAATATGTATAGAATTCACGCATTTTAAATTAATTCACGTATGTATGTGGAACCCTGTCTAAATGAAATTGTTGTCTGTTGCCGAATAAAATGAACTTGGACTGAGTTATGTGCGAATGCGGCAAGGTTCCAAATACAGACGGCTTACAGTAATTTTAAAAATAAAAAACAACCAAGTAATAAGACAACATATTATTGTATTTTTTTCCCTCTCATATAATATAGAATTAATTTAAATATGTATCTAGTTAATAACTCTTATGTTTTTAAACCAATTTTTATTTGTTGTATTAAAATATGTAAAAAAATAAATGAAGGTTACGGCTTGGTCAGTATGTATTTTATTTTTTTGTTGGGTGTTGTTGCTGTTGGTTTTGCATCACATACGATGGGATCGTTCTTACTCACAAAAAAGTCAAAATACAAATACATAAGTTTTTACTTATTTGTATTATTGAAACCGAAATATTTACTGTTATTCTTGGGGGTTTTATTCTATAGTTCTAAATAAGGGACCATTAAGGAAAGAAAACAATATATAATTGTGAAAGGACAGTGTGTTTGGTCCCGGACTAGCGATATTATAATATTTCAAATTCATTTAATTCATTTTTTTTTATTGACCATAAGTTACCGGCCCATAATTTGGCCTTAGCACTCTTAGGTGGACAAATCGGCGAGCAAGCTTTCAACCGGGGAGCAAGCTCTCAACCGGGGACCAAGCTCTCAACCGGGGACCAAGCTCTCAACCGGGGTTTTAAATTCAGTATCTGTACGGCATTAAGAGACAATGCAATAGCATTTTTGGCACAGCTATCTAAAATAAAAAGATAAAATTAAAATGGCGGCCATTCCAACAGGTATGGACATTATTTGAAGATGGTTTTGTTGATAAATTTTGTTGTATTACACGCCATTAAAATATCGCTAGTCCTAGACCAAACACTGTCTATTCCTGTCGCAAGACCATTAAAGATAATACATTTTTACTTATATTGAAGAAAAAGCATATAATAATAAATCATTAAGTTAGTTTCTAGTATTTTATAGGTGTTAAGAATGATCCCATAAAATTTAAAATAAAATGCGACTTCAACGAGAGCAATTTACTTACATTTTAATTAAGTTTGCAATTCTGTTGCTACCTACACATATTGTATTTATTTTAAACTCAAATAAAATGTAAATAAAGCTTATTTTAGTTTTACTTATTTGCATTTTGATTAAAAAAAAACTTTACAACTTTCGAATTTGACTATAAAAGGTGCTAATTTACGAAAGTAAGATTTATTGATAGTGTTTTAAGAAATGCTATAAAATTAAGAATACATTTCTAATGAGGGTCCGTTTTATTCGTTTAATGTCTGAGGCAGAACATTAGACACTAAATGTAACTGCCTATATCAAATCAAATCAATCTATTTGCGGCCATGAGTACAGTAATAATATAATACACACACGGTCATCTGATCCCAAACTAAGCAGAGCTTGTACTATGGAAACATACTACTTTTTGTTTGTAAATACATACTTAATATACGTAATTACACCCAGACTCGGGACATACAAACATGTTAATGCACACAAATGCATGTCCTGTGTGGGAATCGAACCCACGACCTAGGGTAGGTAAGGGGGTAAAGTAGGGGGTGCGGTTGAAACTGCGGACGGAAAGCTAGTATATCAGTATGTCAGGACTCAAATAAAAAATATCAAATTTTATATAGGATTTTTTTTTAATAAACTTCCCCCTACAGAGATAAATAAGATAGATTAATAACTATTGTTACACCAAAAATAGTTAGCAAAATATAATTAGAAATACTTGAAATTAAAAATACTGTACAAAGAGCAATCTAATCTCTAAGAAGCGATCTCTTCCATCCAGACAACCTTTAAAACTATCCGTATTTGTTTGACCACAATCACACCGCGGCGGTAAGTTATGTGGTAAGAACACAAAACCAAGAATGGAACTGGCTCTCAAGTTCAGCAAGCGGAACCGATAGGTGATTGGCGATAGATTTTCAATTTGTAGGTGCCAGACGGGCATTATAAAGTACCCTACCATCATGGTATATTTTTCCCATGTTTTCTTTCAAGTTAATTAATTTACAATCTGAGTGTGTGGCCAAAGGTGATTCACACACAGTACTGTACTGGCCCCTAAAAAACGATGGCTGATGTGTCTATGCCAGGGGTCGGCAACCTTTTGAGACGGAAGAGCCAAAACTTACAATTTACAAAGTTTTTAAAAAGCCACTTTTTTTGTGGCTGTTTTATAATTGTTTTTTATTATTTTATTCATGCAAGAAAACGCTTGCTCGCACGAATGTGTCGACTCGAAGTTCGTCAGCACTCCAAATAGGTCGATTGCATGATTTTAAAGGGTTTTGATATTATTATTATTTTTTGCGTATGGAGCTGAAGAGCCGCAACTTTGCATCGAAACAGCCGCATGCGGCTCGCGAGCCGCAGGTTGCCGACCCCTGGTCTATGCCGATGGAAACACATCCTGGGTTGGGCACGAGACAATTCTGGGGTGGGGCAAATATTAGACTTTGTTGGTCCCTGGTTCAAAAGTTATATGGGTATTTAGGTTGGAACGGGCCCATTCTGGCAGAACCTACTAAGAAACCTTTAGCAAATTAAGGTACAAATTCTGGGAGCAAACAACGCCTTCAGGTACTGATAGGCTATAACTTATCCGGTTGGAAGTCCTCAGCGTTAGCCGATTTTTCCGCGTAAGATTGTAAAAACAATCTGGGGCCTACCCAGTCCAGTTCTATCTAGCTCATGTACTGCTACCAGTCAACTTGAAGGTTTAATTCTATCTCGAGCAGAAAAAATATACCAACTTGTAAGAAAATGCTTTGTTTATACATTTTTCATGAGACATTAATGATGCGTCCCGCTGCAAATATAGCAGCAGCCTTACAATGAATAGTCAAAATTTTCCGCTAGCCGCGGCCTCTGACAAAACAACAAGTGGAAAAAAACTCAAAAGGTCGATGTACAAAAACACTATAAAGTGACGCAACTTACCACGGTTTCGATTCGAAAGTTGCGAGATTATTTACTTTTTATTCGATTTACGTTTCAGGGCCGCGTCTTTTTGTTTGATATTGTTACGAGGAAACTAAATCAAAATCTCATTGGCCAACCAATATTTTTACTGTTGATTGATAATTTTATAGTTATCAACTTCTTAGGTTTCCCTGACAAAGGGAAGTAATCAACGCAGCAGCAATATACTTCTCCGGTAGGGAAATAATAATGGCTGCCATTTTCCGCTATATACCTAGTCGCATTTGTAGAATCCATGGTGTTTGCAGAGGATTGTGCGTCAGAGTCCCTCCGTCTCCGCTTTATCCGATATCAGGATTGTCTGAATTTTACCACTACCTCAGTATGGTCGGACGTGTTAAGCATAGCAGTCATGGGGGCCAACCACCATCTTTTAAAACATCTGTCTTTTGTCCTGTTTTGACGTCGGATGTCAAAGAAAGACGTAACGCAAGTAATTACACCTAATTGTTTTATGAGATGGTGGTTGGCCCACATTCGTTTCTGTTGGCACTAAAAACATTTCATTCACTATCGTAGCAGGGGCACAGAGGCGCAAGGGAAGTAGCTACCGCTGTATCAGCTGTTTTTTTTTTACTGTTTATAGGCCATTTGTTTGACCGCAATCTCACCATGGTAAGTGATGATGTGGCCGAAGGTGGTGAGCACACAAAGCCTAGAAGGAACTGGCTCTCAAGTGCAGCTGTCGGCACACACCGAAAGGTGCTTGGCGACAGATTTTCAACTTGAGGGTGGTAGCCAGCCAGCTGTATCAATGACTAGCTGTCCCCCGCGGTTTCACCCGCATTCCCGGGATAAAAAGCCTATATCCTTCTCCATACCAAAGCCTATCTGCATGCCAAATTTCATGATGATCCGTTAAGTAGTTGAAGGCGTAACAAAACAATCTCACTTGCGCATTTATAATATGTATTAAGTTCCCGGGCCCGGGGCCCCGGGCTATAAGGGCCGAACATGTGTAAGCAAAAATTACTAAAAAAAAATACCATCCAATTGGTTTCGCCGCAGTTAGGTAGAAGGCCCCCCAACAAATTTTGATACAGAGGCCCTGTATGCAGATAAGCAGGTGACCCTAAATAAAACCCTAAAAATGATAATATTTGTCTAGTTGACGCCCCCGCTTCTCGCATTTTGGACATCGATGGCGTTAGACATTTGACCAAAAACAGGACGGACTTCTATCAAAATGTATAGATATTTTAAGATATCCGCCACGATTTTGGCTAAAAATGGCATCGATGTGGAAAACACGAGAATCTGGCCCCAGTGTGTTCTACCCGCTGCAATTGAGAGCCAGATTTCTAAGCTTTCTGTGCTTGCTACAAAAAAACATCATTAATCGCTAAGATTATGATAAAAAACAAAACTATTCATGGAAAAAAAAATGTTTGAATAGAAATATCGCGGAAAGCGCCAGCCAACTTTCTAATAAAAATGGATGACACATCAAAAATGTAGCTTAACACAGATTTATATCAATTTTGAAAGAGTTTCTTCAGCTCTATCCGTGTACCAAAAAATATCTTGAATAAAATATTTGATAAAGGGATGGAATGAAAATTTCAAAGTAGAGCTATAATTTCAAATAAGAGCTTAGTTTGTTCATTCCAAAATAGGTATTTGTTTTCTTTTATGTGGCGTAGTTTTAAAGTAAATGGCAAAAAATACCCACCCAGTAGATATCGTTGCACCTAGCCTAGGTGTCAGTGAGTCGAAGTTTTTGAGCCCCATTAGAGCCCTCAGGCATTGTTTTGTTACTTTAGGTTTATCTTACCTAAAAAGTACAAAGAGCAATCTAATCTCTAAGAAGCGATCTCTTCCATCCAGACAACCTTTAAAACTATCCGTATTTGTTTGACCACAATCACACCGCGGCGGTAAGTTATGTGGTAAGAACACAAAACCAAGAATGGAACTGGCTCTCAAGTTCAGCAAGCGGAACCGATAGGTGATTGGCGATAGATTTTCAATTTGTAGGTGCCAGACGGGCATTATAAAGTACCCTACCATCATGGTATATTTTTCCCATGTTTTCTTTCAAGTTAATTAATTTACAATCTGAGTGTGTGGCCAAAGGTGATTCACACACAGTACTGTACTGGCCCCTAAAAAACGATGGCTGATGTGTCTATGCCAGGGGTCGGCAACCTTTTGAGACGGAAGAGCCAAAACTTACAATTTACAAAGTTTTTAAAAAGCCACTTTTTTTGTGGCTGTTTTATAATTGTTTTTTATTATTTTATTCATGCAAGAAAACGCTTGCTCGCACGAATGTGTCGACTCGAAGTTCGTCAGCACTCCAAATAGGTCGATTGCATGATTTTAAAGGGTTTTGATATTATTATTATTTTTTGCGTATGGAGCTGAAGAGCCGCAACTTTGCATCGAAACAGCCGCATGCGGCTCGCGAGCCGCAGGTTGCCGACCCCTGGTCTATGCCGATGGAAACACATCCTGGGTTGGGCACGAGACAATTCTGGGGTGGGGCAAATATTAGACTTTGTTGGTCCCTGGTTCAAAAGTTATATGGGTATTTAGGTTGGAACGGGCCCATTCTGGCAGAACCTACTAAGAAACCTTTAGCAAATTAAGGTACAAATTCTGGGAGCAAACAACGCCTTCAGGTACTGATAGGCTATAACTTATCCGGTTGGAAGTCCTCAGCGTTAGCCGATTTTTCCGCGTAAGATTGTAAAAACAATCTGGGGCCTACCCAGTCCAGTTCTATCTAGCTCATGTACTGCTACCAGTCAACTTGAAGGTTTAATTCTATCTCGAGCAGAAAAAATATACCAACTTGTAAGAAAATGCTTTGTTTATACATTTTTCATGAGACATTAATGATGCGTCCCGCTGCAAATATAGCAGCAGCCTTACAATGAATAGTCAAAATTTTCCGCTAGCCGCGGCCTCTGACAAAACAACAAGTGGAAAAAAACTCAAAAGGTCGATGTACAAAAACACTATAAAGTGACGCAACTTACCACGGTTTCGATTCGAAAGTTGCGAGATTATTTACTTTTTATTCGATTTACGTTTCAGGGCCGCGTCTTTTTGTTTGATATTGTTACGAGGAAACTAAATCAAAATCTCATTGGCCAACCAATATTTTTACTGTTGATTGATAATTTTATAGTTATCAACTTCTTAGGTTTCCCTGACAAAGGGAAGTAATCAACGCAGCAGCAATATACTTCTCCGGTAGGGAAATAATAATGGCTGCCATTTTCCGCTATATACCTAGTCGCATTTGTAGAATCCATGGTGTTTGCAGAGGATTGTGCGTCAGAGTCCCTCCGTCTCCGCTTTATCCGATATCAGGATTGTCTGAATTTTACCACTACCTCAGTATGGTCGGACGTGTTAAGCATAGCAGTCATGGGGGCCAACCACCATCTTTTAAAACATCTGTCTTTTGTCCTGTTTTGACGTCGGATGTCAAAGAAAGACGTAACGCAAGTAATTACACCTAATTGTTTTATGAGATGGTGGTTGGCCCACATTCGTTTCTGTTGGCACTAAAAACATTTCATTCACTATCGTAGCAGGGGCACAGAGGCGCAAGGGAAGTAGCTACCGCTGTATCAGCTGTTTTTTTTTTACTGTTTATAGGCCATTTGTTTGACCGCAATCTCACCATGGTAAGTGATGATGTGGCCGAAGGTGGTGAGCACACAAAGCCTAGAAGGAACTGGCTCTCAAGTGCAGCTGTCGGCACACACCGAAAGGTGCTTGGCGACAGATTTTCAACTTGAGGGTGGTAGCCAGCCAGCTGTATCAATGACTAGCTGTCCCCCGCGGTTTCACCCGCATTCCCGGGATAAAAAGCCTATATCCTTCTCCATACCAAAGCCTATCTGCATGCCAAATTTCATGATGATCCGTTAAGTAGTTGAAGGCGTAACAAAACAATCTCACTTGCGCATTTATAATATGTATTAAGTTCCCGGGCCCGGGGCCCCGGGCTATAAGGGCCGAACATGTGTAAGCAAAAATTACTAAAAAAAAATACCATCCAATTGGTTTCGCCGCAGTTAGGTAGAAGGCCCCCCAACAAATTTTGATACAGAGGCCCTGTATGCAGATAAGCAGGTGACCCTAAATAAAACCCTAAAAATGATAATATTTGTCTAGTTGACGCCCCCGCTTCTCGCATTTTGGACATCGATGGCGTTAGACATTTGACCAAAAACAGGACGGACTTCTATCAAAATGTATAGATATTTTAAGATATCCGCCACGATTTTGGCTAAAAATGGCATCGATGTGGAAAACACGAGAATCTGGCCCCAGTGTGTTCTACCCGCTGCAATTGAGAGCCAGATTTCTAAGCTTTCTGTGCTTGCTACAAAAAAACATCATTAATCGCTAAGATTATGATAAAAAACAAAACTATTCATGGAAAAAAAAATGTTTGAATAGAAATATCGCGGAAAGCGCCAGCCAACTTTCTAATAAAAATGGATGACACATCAAAAATGTAGCTTAACACAGATTTATATCAATTTTGAAAGAGTTTCTTCAGCTCTATCCGTGTACCAAAAAATATCTTGAATAAAATATTTGATAAAGGGATGGAATGAAAATTTCAAAGTAGAGCTATAATTTCAAATAAGAGCTTAGTTTGTTCATTCCAAAATAGGTATTTGTTTTCTTTTATGTGGCGTAGTTTTAAAGTAAATGGCAAAAAATACCCACCCAGTAGATATCGTTGCACCTAGCCTAGGTGTCAGTGAGTCGAAGTTTTTGAGCCCCATTAGAGCCCTCAGGCATTGTTTTGTTACTTTAGGTTTATCTTACCCGGTTGATAGCCGTCAACGCTCACTGAATTGTCCGCGTTAGTGTGTAAAAATCATCCAAGGCTAAAACCATATTGTCCTTTTGAAGAAAAAAATGCCCCGTGACGACAGGCAAATGTAGGTTAAGGGACCCTAAAAAAAACTGAATATACATAAAAAAAAACGCTATTTTGTAACTACGCAAACATAAAACTAGAATCCCAAAAACTCAGAAAGCCATCAATAATATTTAACATATTTAATTTCTATTTATAATAAACTTCGAATGTTTTATGATATTAACATGATAAGTGGATATTCTACTATGTATATCTATTCGTCCATGAGGATTACTTATATATAAAAAGTATTCAAAGTATGTTAAAATTGGCTATTATTATTTTTAATCCTTTTGTTTATAAAAAATATTACTTTCGGTTGTAGTGATTTTGTAACAACAAATTGTTGAAAGAAAGAGCTATCATAAAAAGAAGACACAAATAAAATTAAGTTTTCAGCATATAGGTAGACCACCACTACGTTACATTCTATCATAAACAAAAAATATTATTAGATGTACCCTACCCATATAGGTACCTACCTAGTGAAATCCTCCACCAAGGTTTTATCCGCTTAATGTAATGATATTATAATAAAAAGAGGTAGATATCGCATTAACGCACGCTAATTGTTGCAGACAAATTCAGACAATTGTCGTAATTTTGCTTAGCGGCTACATATAGCTATCTCTTTCTGTACCATACGTTCCGTATTATCTATCGCATTCACCAAATTCAACAATAACTGAACGCCGCTTAGTATGAGGGTAGCATATCTCTATTATAATATCATTGGCTTAAGGGCGTAAAAAAACCATACAGTCCTCTTTAAATAAAATACCGTAAATAAAATAAAGGGTTCCTTACTAACTTATCATTGTAAATAGGTAGTTGAAAAACATGGTCTCCCATACATTCCAACTGCCAAATTCCAAAATTATAGTAATAAGTAATTTATTTCCAAAATCTCATATTATAAACTAAATCATAATCGTTCAAAAATTTTAATATAAACTCAGTCCAGTTCTGAAATTGACCGGCACCATGGCACATACAAATTACATATTAATGAACGCGATCTAAAAATAGCATCAAAAATATCTTGCTTTCTAAATTTGGCTCGGCCTTACGTCACTCAACGGTATTAAATACCTACCTGGGTGTAAAAAACACTTATAAAAAGATATTGATAAAAAAACCGGTTTTGGACCGCGTTTTTTGTACATTACACCGTTTGCTTTGCTCGGCACTCGTCTGTTGAGCAATTGTGCGCTTATATTTTGATAGTAAGAACATAGTCATAAATCATTTATTTACATAATTTAATATTTAATGCAATTAACACAGATATTAAAAAAAGTCGGATATATTCTCGCTAACAAAAAACTGTGTCACTCAAGTCGGCCACAACGCTGTACGTACAAGCCGGCACGCACACATTAATACATTAGTTGAGCGCGAGTAATCGACTCTGTGTAAACGGCGACAGAGTCTAATTTCCCGCGGAATAGCCAACTAAGGTGTGCGTGAGAGGTGGCCGACTCCATAGACACAGTTTTTTGTTAGCGAGGATCTGTCCTCCGTAGTCTGTGGCAATTAAGCTATTTTTAATTTTTAAAAGAAGTAACGTATTTCAGTGTAAACGTGCCTTATGCATGTTTTGCTTTGGAATATATTTAATTAAAATAGATCCCATGTTTTGCGTAAAATACTAATAAACAACTCGAACCTGAATGACTTCCGGAAAATCTAATAAATACGGAATCCTAAAAAACAAGTTATATATTTCCAGTATACGCTGATATCGCATTGTATAGGATTTCCGTAGAATGAGAGATCAGCTTATATTGGAAATGTATAGCTTGATCTGTAGCCGTGCGTACCAAACATTGGTTTACTGCCGAGTTCATTCTTGGTAGCTAGTAATATAAAATAAAAATATTTGCATTTTTTATACTACGAAGTCGGCAAACAATCATACGGCCCACCTGATGGTAAGCGGTTACCGTAGCCATATGGAAGCATGCAATACGGGGCATCACACACGCGTTACCGACCCTTACCCGTTCTCAATGAGCACTGAAAACCTTACGTGCAGGAACACAGTTATTTGGCTGTGGTAAGAATATAATCAGTTCCGTTTTTACAATAAGGGAACATTGGGCCCCGAAACGGTTACAATATATTCGCTTACAATGTCACAAAGTTTTCTTTTCTATTTAGACAGATAATACCTTCAACATTCTAAATTAAAATGTTAATCGGACACCAGACCAGTTTAAATTTTTAATATAGTAAAAATGTAACATCATAACAGAAAAATGTTTTTGTTATTCACTTTTTTACTTTCTAACGGGGCCCCAAATTCTTATGTGACTAAGGGCCCCGGTATGCCTTAAGACGGCCCTGTATATAATTAAAGTTATATAATATTATAATCTTCGGTAGTTTTCGTCAATTTACGTCAATAGCCTTGCACGAGTACAAAAAAAACTATTTATATATGAGAAGAGTACCTACTACCGCCCTTAAAACTCAAAACCGAATTCAACCTTAACACACTGTAATAAGAATCAGTTTAAAAGTGGTCAGAGCGTTTCGATTAGTGACGTCAGCAATTTTTTTCGCCTTGACAACTCATTATAGATTTTATTTTTGGGTTTTTTTTGGAGCCTGTTAATATTTTTTGCATGACATTAGGCTATTTGATCGTAGTATTATGTGTTAATAAATAGGAAAAATACCTACCTAAATATTCATAGTTTTCAACTTGTCTCAACGAAGTCAAGGTCTATCATTAGTTTTAACTAGCAGCGAAACCCGGCGTTGCTCGGGTTAAAATACATCGCATGTTTAATGGTATAAAAAATATATAAGGATATTTTTTTTAACATATTATAGATTTCTATTTTCGATATTCAGACTTTCCAGAACATTCAAATAGTTTGTTCTTTTTTTTACTCGACTGCAATCACTATTGAACTGACGAAAAGTCACTGAATTTCGATTTATATACCGAAATTTCCAGTATCAGATCACTCTAGAATATTTTGATGTACATCACTTCGATTTGGTTTTTATAGATCAATAATAACACTCGTACATATTTTGGAACTTTCCAGACCAATCCAAAAAATTTTAGAACTTTCTAGAACATTTTAAATCGCTTATAATAAATTGAACTCATTTTAGAATTTTATAGATCATTCTAGAAATATTTGAACTTTCTCGAACATTTTAAATCGTTTATAATAAATTGCACTCATTTTGGAACTTTCCAGATCACTCGGTAAATTTCTAGAACTTTCTCAATCATTCTAGATCGATCATAATAAACTGCACTCAATTTGGAACTTTCTAGAATATTCCAGATCAATTATAACCGTTTTACACATTTGGAATTTTCTAGATCATTCTAGAAATTTCTAGAACTTTCTCGAACATTTTAAATCACTTCTAATAAATTGCACTCATTTTGGAACTTTCTCGATCATTCTAAATCGATCATAATAAATTGCACTCATTTTGGAATTTTCCAGATCATTCTAGAAATTTCTCGAACATTCTAAATCGATCATAATCAATTGCACTAATTTTGTAACTATCCAGATCATTCGGAAAATTTCTAGAACGTTCTTGAACATTCTAACTCGATAGTAACAGTTTTCGAAAAAAATTGCTGACGTCACTAATCGAAACGCTCTGACCACGCGTTTCGATTAGTGACGTCAGCAATTTTTTTCGCCTTGACAACTCATTATAGATTTTATTTTTGGGTTTTTTTTGGAGCCTGTTAATATTTTTTGCATGACATTAGGCTATTTGATCGTAGTATTATGTGTTAATAAATAGGAAAAATACCTACCTAAATATTCATAGTTTTCAACTTGTCTCAACGAAGTCAAGGTCTATCATTAGTTTTAACTAGCAGCGAAACCCGGCGTTGCTCGGGTTAAAATACATCGCATGTTTAATGGTATAAAAAATATATAAGGATATTTTTTTTAACATATTATAGATTTCTATTTTCGATATTCAGACTTTCCAGAACATTCAAATAGTTTGTTCTTTTTTTTACTCGACTGCAATCACTATTGAACTGACGAAAAGTCACTGAATTTCGATTTATATACCGAAATTTCCAGTATCAGATCACTCTAGAATATTTTGATGTACATCACTTCGATTTGGTTTTTATAGATCAATAATAACACTCGTACATATTTTGGAACTTTCCAGACCAATCCAAAAAATTTTAGAACTTTCTAGAACATTTTAAATCGCTTATAATAAATTGAACTCATTTTAGAATTTTATAGATCATTCTAGAAATATTTGAACTTTCTCGAACATTTTAAATCGTTTATAATAAATTGCACTCATTTTGGAACTTTCCAGATCACTCGGAAAATTTCTAGAACTTTCTCAATCATTCTAGATCGATCATAATAAACTGCACTCAATTTGGAACTTTCTAGAATATTCCAGATCAATTATAACCGTTTTACACATTTGGAATTTTCTAGATCATTCTAGAAATTTCTAGAACTTTCTCGAACATTTTAAATCACTTCTAATAAATTGCACTCATTTTGGAACTTTCTCGATCATTCTAAATCGATCATAATAAATTGCACTCATTTTGGAATTTTCCAGATCATTCTAGAAATTTCTCGAACATTCTAAATCGATCATAATCAATTGCACTAATTTTGTAACTATCCAGATCATTCGGAAAATTTCTAGAACGTTCTTGAACATTCTAACTCGATAGTAACAGTTTTGGACATTTTGGAACTTTCTAGATGAAGCCAGATCAATTATAACCGTTTTACTCATTTTGGAACTTTCTAGATCATTCAAGAAATTTCTCGAACATTCTAAATCGATCATAATCAATTGCACTCATTTTGGAACTTTCCAGATCATTCGGAAAATTTCTAGAACATTCTCGATCATTCTAAATCGATCATAATAAATTGCACTCATTTTGAAACTTTCCAGATCATTCTGGAAATTTCTAGAACGTTCTCGAACATTCTCACTCGATAATAACAGTTTTGGACATTTTGGAACTATCTAGATGAAGCCAGAAATTTGTAGAACTTTCTCAAAACATGCTATATCGATTATAATAGTTTGCATTCACTCTAGAATTTTCTAGATCATTTCAGATATTTGTTGAACTTTCTAGAACACTCCAGATCGATTATAACCGTTTTACACATTTTGGAACTTTCCATTACAGAAATTTTGAGATCTTTTCAGAAGTCCTCATGCGTTAGAAAAGGACAACAATATATGTTTTAACATTTTCGCCACCCACAACCACCCCCTTTCACCCACCGCGACCAAACTCCCTTACTACCATCTGGAGACCAAGGGGTATTTACCACCCCAACGGGAAGTTGATTGGGGTTGGTGGTGATTGAGAAAACTGCGTATTTACGTACCCACAAAAGCATTTTATATATATTATTAGATTAGTCTTTGGCCCTGATTCTACTGTTCACAACTAAACTAATTTTAATCTCACTATGTCTCTTTCTAACAAAGAACATAAGAAAAGGATGTAAGAAATTTAGTCCTGCCAAATTAGTCCAATGCTTGTTTTCAATATAAATTTAGTCGCCATCTATCGCGGTTACGCCTAAATACATGCAAAATAAGACGGCAAAGATTAATTTGACAACTTAAAATATGTTCTATCCTTTTTCAATAATGTTCGTAAGAAAGAGATGAGATGTGACTAAAATTAGTTTAGTGCGATTTACAACAGAATCGGCACCAGTATAGTTTGACCACTAGTGATGTACTGTGCTCTCAGAATAAGATAGATCAATAGAGCTTTTTTAAGCTTAATTCTGCAAGATGCGCTCGCGGGTTAGAGCTACAAGCGCACATGAGATTAAATATCCTAAGATAATCGCTTTGCATTGTGAGGAAGTTCCTCATCTCGAAGAGTTCTTTATTCTGTGAACGGTAGATTGACCCTTTTTTGAAACCCCGTTTTTATACTTTTAAATATATGCTGTATTCGTACTTATTATCTATATTTAAGTAACTATAATATTATTAATATAAAATCGGGGGGCACGGCAGTGCCCCCACCAAGTCGAGTGCGAAGCAAACACTGCCGTACCATCCTTTACTGGAACCATTTCGCCGCATTTTCAGGCCCCTATTTGAGAACCTCTGAATAAGACCAGAACGCAGAAATTTTTTCGTCATCCAGTAAGCTATTACCGTACCGTTGAAGGGTACACAAGGGTACAAAACCAGGTGCTCCATGACACCATTGCACCAATCTGTACTTGTACCCATTAACGTATAAAGAATGTTCAACGGCCAAGTCACACAACATTAACTATAATAATAAAGAATTCGCAGTAAGGAACCTTAGACTTGGCACGACTTTGTCTAGATTTCATTACTTTTTAGAGATAAACAAGCAGCTCCATCGAGACTTGGCTAGTTTTTTACAGAATGTTTTTGGTGGGATAAATAATTTCCAATATAAGGCAAGATTGGTCAGTACTGTTATTAATTAGTGCAAAAGCACTAGCTGCAGAATTGGATTGCTTGGTATTGTGTTTTTAGGTTACTACCGGCTAATAAGAAATCCTATTCATGCTTTCAACACGTGTGTCACTCACGAATTGCTGAACCAGCAAAAATCTCTTCACTTTCACCCAAAAGGGGTGTTCAAGCAAGAGGTGTTGAGAGCAGTCATTATCCGCGAAGAGAAGACACGGTCCGCTACTGTGTCGGCATTCTCTAACATTATCTACTTCTTGGCTGGTCCCGCACAACGACAGAACAGCGCTCGTGGAGTTCTGGCGACCTCATGGCAGCAACATAAAAAAATGCGAGTTGAGCCGCGGACGTAATATTTAAAAAAATTCAAGCACAGCCCCGCTAAAAAGGAAATTAAAGCAATATTGCTAATGGAATTTTTAGGGTTCCAAAGGGTGCCCACAGGACGTAATAGGTAGACAGTTGAAATTTTCACAGAATGTGTATTTTTATTGCCGTTGCGACAACTATAATAAAAATGAAATAAAATTATAGACCCCTATGCAAGTATTTATTATTGTGTTCATGGGCGGTGTTTTTTGGGAATATACTTACGTCATGGTGGGCTCCCACGTCCTTCCACGGAGGTTTGTTCTGAGGTTATTTCTATCCAATGACACGCAACTGGCGCGACATTATATGGGATAAAATAAGTTGACGGGGGAATCACGATCCTCAGACATGAGGACACACGATGTAAGGAGAAGGATACAAGAAACTTCTTTACGGAAACCTTCGTCTGCGAGTCCGACTCGCACTTGGCCGGTTTTGCGAATTCACAGCATCATAGGTAATGCAATTCATCAATTCCAAATCTTTTATTAATTAATTGAATTGTATACTTACATAGGTATAATGACTATAATTAGTGAGTAAAAAAAGTAAAATTATTGAAATTACGAAAGATCTGCCGAGAATTTGAAAATAATATTCCATTAACAAAATTTGCCCCCTAGAATTCAAATTCAAATTCAAAATCATTTATTCAAATAGACCTTCGCAGGCACTTATGAAAAGTCTGACTCTAATACTCTAATACCGGTTCGGAAGGTTGCATTTAGAAAATTCAATAGTTAAAAGTTTACTACCTACCTACATTAAATTGTACGATATCTCAACATAAAACATCCGCCTATGCTATAATGTATTCCTCCCCATTACTACCGTTATCGGGTAAAATAAGTTTTCCGTAAAATATGAAAAGCACAGCCGTCTGATGAGACTGGCCTCCAAATACCAGAATTTTAAACGAAATCACGGGTCATGATTATTTGGTTAATATGTTAAAACATTAGCTAGTTTAGTAAGACCTCTTGTTATAAGCAAAACACATTTTAAAGTAGGCCATCATTAATTTGACATGATAGAACATAGGTTGAGAAAACGAATTTTCATCTAAGTGAGACCTAGACTCCTCGTCCTACTCGCCCTCGTTAGTAAACGATCAACCATTGTATGAGATTGACATTTCAAATCGAAATATCACGTGATTTTTAACCATCTCTTGGTATGTTTTCATACAAAGGTTGATAGTTTACTAACGATGCCGATTGTCGACAACCATTTTCTAGGTGGGCTAGATTGGAACTATAACATGTATGTATGTATGCCTCATTATAAACTTATTCGACTGAGGTAAAGGTCTTTCTGTGGTCTATTTCGCGAATGGTGACAAAGCCAACTACCTACATAATGAGGTTCTGTACATACTTAATACATTATTTATTTTGAATATTATTTCTAATATCCGGCTGAATAGTCCACGTTCGTTGCTATTCAAAACAACCTATTGTCTGATGTTAATACAGTTTGCCAATTTAACGGCTGCAGTATAAAATTTTTATAACACAATTTTTTTTCATAAGTCGTTTCGCCCGACCTCCTTGGCAGGCTAGAGATATTTTTTGAGGGGTGTGGGGAGCGCGGGGCGGGGCGGGTTGTAAAAAATTTTATATCTTTGCGTCTGCGTGGACGTAAGAAACGAAAAAAAAATTTCAAATCGATAGCTAGCTGCCTGAGAAAAATTTGAAACCTACCTACTATATGTAGAAACGAGGTTATGACGTCATATGATACGTGGAGTGCCTACCCACATTTGTGCGTTCGAAATTCGAACTGAAACAAAGTTAGTTGTACACAGTGGTACGTTTCAAGAAGTTTTGTGAGTCGCATTGGCTCAACGGAGGCGGTCTGTGATCGTCGGGTCGTGGGTTGTTTGCAAAGATTACATAGAATCCCTATTCGAATCCCTATACCACCTATTTACATGTACAATACATATTATAAAGAGGTAAAGTTTGTAACTTTGAATGTAGGGGATAATTACCGGAACTACTGGGAAGTTCACTAATAGGAAGTTAGTTGGCCGCGAGTTGTATAGGCTACTTGTTATCTCGGGAAGTGACCATAATACTTCAAAAAATAAAAAAAAAGCTTGTAAATTATATTGGTGAGTCTCGGACGTAGGAACTTTTGTGTGATCTCCAGAGTATTTTTTTATCGTAGACATCTATACAGGTCGTTGTTTTGGTCAGCGACGAGCGACTCAGGGTCGATAATACAAATGATACTGGTGCTAAAAAAAATATAAAAAAAATACTTTATTTTTTTTAATAATAAAAATAAAAAAAATAAAATTTTGAAAATCATGTAATAAGCTAAAATGTAGACATAATACTCAACGGGAGTACGAGGGAGTAAAGGGGTGGGGCGATGGCGGCTTGTACCTAGCTCTAGTCTGTGCACGTGCCTAGTAACCATACTTTGCGGTAATTTTATTTCAATTTGAATAAGGTATTTCTCAACATATTTACAGTATTTAATGGAATTAAGTCCATTTTTGGGGAATATATATTTTGTACTACCGCTCCTGAGTCGCTTGTCGCCGACCAAAACAACACCCTGTATATTGGCAACATGGCTAGCGCTAGATATATATTACTAGCATAGTATCCAATATGTCATGTCCATTCCATATCACGTCAATGATTTTCAGGGGAGATACAAAAAAAATGCGTATTTAATTGGTTTGTTGTTGACTCGTCAACAATAGTTACAACGGTACTAATCGGATGGGCTCGTGAAGCGAAGAAGCGCTCGTGGTTTAGCATGATGAGCCGTTCTTAATCGATCGGAAAAGTTAAGCTACACCTGTCGTGGTCGGTACCTGGATGGGTGACCGCCTAGTGGTATTTCAAATCGAGCGTTTCCGTGCTTCGGAAGGCACGTAAAGCCGTTGGTCCCGGTTATCACTTAACTGTGATAGTCGTTAAGCTAGTTGGATGCCTCCTAGGCGGCTTGAAAAATTCCAACATTAGGTTGACCACTAGCCTACCTCCACCGATCCGCAGTGGGCACGCGTGGTGGAGTATTGCCCATTCCCTTTCACCTTCATTTGTGAAAGGAGGCCTGTGCTCAGCAGTGGGACATTATAGGCTGATGATGATGATGATGAATCGGATGGGCACGCAAGCAATAACATACAGGTGGAAATCTGAGACGGGTGAGTCAGGGCAATATCAGCATAGGTTAGGTACAGTCTTCGAAAAAAAAATGCTTAATAAATCCTTTTTCCGACAAGGATCAAAAGCACAGCAAAAGGCTATGTGGGACCAAGTAAGGTTAGGTTACTAGAAATGTCACAAATTGAAAAAATCTCTGTGCCCTCATATAACATTTTGTTAGGAAATAGCAACTCAAGGGAAAATAGCAATAACTCAAAAAGTTAGGGACTAGTTCCTAAGACTAAATTTTGTGTGTGGCTTCAACCCATAGGAGAGATGGTAATACCACGGTACAAAAATATATTCTACTGTGGTTACGTAGTAACTATTAAGTAATCTGTGACTGTGGTAATACTGTGCCATAGGTAAGTACAAGTACCTTACCATTGCATTATTACACAAATAGGTAATTCAATGACCCTTACCCTGTCCTTACTGACCCGTCTCTTTCCACCCTGTGTAGGATCACAGGGTAGGGTGGTATTTAACCCGTGAAAACATTAAACGGCTTTGGAATGCGGGAAAAAACTCTGCCTAAAAGGAACTGGGTAAGTGCAGTTACCATAGATAGGTATAAGTACCTACCTACCTACATATACGTAATGAGTCTACGCTTGGACGAAAGAAATTCAACTTGAGGGTGGTCCTACCACCATGGCATGTTTTCTTTGGCCGAAAGTTCAAACTCATTGTAGGATTCGAATCCACGAACTGTGAGCTATAGATCAATATCTAGCCCAGCAACACATCTGTATGATATAAAACCGCGGGCAGAGCGCTACAGGGCGGAAGGCTAGTCATAAAAATAAAAATATAAAAAAACTTCGGTCACTGGCTGTAAAACGAAGGAGGCTACGCCACCACGCCTGGGAGATTCAAGGAATAAAAAAAGAAAAAATAAAAAAGCCGTAAAAAGGCATTGGCGGGGTAATAGAAGCGCGGGGGGCGCGGGGGGAGCTGTTCCTCGAACTTCCCACCGCGCCATTTCGAAAATCGATCACGCGGCGCGTGTGTGGACCGTTTTGGATTTCAAACTGAACTACATAAAATTCTACAAACTTTTCGCTCAAGCGACAATGTACCTTATACATCGTTGCTAGGGCTCATTTCAGGATATACCTCGAATTACGCAAATGTATGTGTGACCCCACACATACGCACGTGAGATACCAAAATATTAAATGGCGGCCTCGTCTCGCCAAAATAGATTTTTTGTACGCAAGTATTTCGACAAAAGTAAAAAACCAGAGGGTCATGGAATAACCTTTTTTGAGTTTTTATAGTCTGTCTATAGGTATTAATTATATTTATAAGATTAACATTTTTTTGATGAGGATTAGACTTTATAGATATGAACATATTGCCTCCCTTTTGCCTCCATAATAAACTAATAAAAAGTACTTATAAAATAAGTTCACGTAAGGTAGACAGGTAAAGAAAGGTACAGGTAGGTACCGAGTAGGTACCTAGTTACCTAGTTATTCATAACGAGACGTACTTTTAACGGTTTGTAAGTTCGGTAAAAATAACCAATAGGGCCGGGTACGGTAGCACTAGCGAATCTAGCGATGCACTAGCGAGTGACCACACCGAGAGCGTAAAAAACACAAACCAAAAAAAGTAGTCAAAAAAGTCAAATAAACAAACTAATTAATATTTGTAGTATAGGCGCAGGGTATAAAAAGTTTTTTTTTTAAATAATACATAAAAATCTAAATTAAAAAAAAAACAAGTCTGTAAAAAATTTTTACGTTCCTCAAAGAGGTCGACTTCACTCAGCCCAGCGTGGCCCAGCCACAGTGGTTACTCTCGAAAACAAAATAGTTTCAATTAAAAAAGGGAGCACGAGTTCGTTGCCCTTCCTTGGCTTCTGCCATCTGTACAAGTCTACGTTTAATTGAGCAGATGACTTTTAAACTTTATTATTTTGATGAACACTTGAGAAAAATTTTGAATGCAACCATATTTGCTGTTATATCTAGTGATATAAATAAATTAAATTATTAAAAGAAACAAAAAACCCGACTGCGCAAAACATAAATTAACTGAAAAGAGAAAAACAAGCTCTTAAATCTATAGACTTTTGAATATAACTTGAATTTTATAAGGTATTGCAATCGGGGACAACCAATAACCTAAGTATGTATTTTTTTTGTAATATTTGTTTATCCCCGACTGCAATACCTTATAAAATTCAAGTTATATTCAAAAGTCTATAGATTTAAGAGCTTGTTTTTCTCTTTTCAGTTAATTTATGTTTTGCGCAGTCGGGTTTTTTGTTTCTTTTAATAATTTAATTTATTTCAGACTTTTTAGTTTTATACAGAAAGAGTTGTATGTATTAGTAAGTAAATGAGCGGTACGGTAAAGTAACACTAACAACCGTCGCAACTCTGTGTTACGTACGGTAAGCGCTCAGTACCTACTGTCCTTGCACTAAACGTGGTTTTTTGCAGTTTACGTCAAAATGGTAGCATAAAAGTATTACAATATATACATATATCGAATGGTCTATTTACAAACTTTCATTTGATACCCATATTGTTATAATATCGAAACTTTTGTTTTTAATACCCCCCCTATTTTTTTAACCTTAGGCGCTATATAAAAATAATATACCCTATGACACTCCCCCAGTCAAAACGAATCTAACGACATCTCATATGCTTAAATCCATCAAGCCGTTTAGGCTGCAGAGCGGCACAAAGAAATAGACATACATACATACATACATACACTCGAAAAACATAACCCTCCTTCCGGGTCAGTCGGGTAAAAATATAGATCAAATCGTGTAGTTGCACGGGGCAGGAAATTACCAAACATTTTACCAATCTTCATCAACTTTTTACATTATTTTAGTTTTTAGTACATTATTGTATTGAATAATCTCTTGCTTTCTTATTATTCATAATTTTTAGTAGTAGTAGTCTGTAGGAAAATATCTCAATCTTCTGAAAACAACAAACCGGCCAAGTGCGAGTCGGGCACATGAAGGGTTCCATAAAGACGTATCTTGTATTTTATTATATGTTGTTATAGCGGCAATAGAAATACACATTCTGTGAAAATGTCAACTGTCTACCTATTACGGTTCATGAGATACAGCCTACTAACAGACGGACGGACGGACACCAGAGGCTTAGTAAACTGTTCTGTAATCTGTAACTGTTCTATGATGGCACCCTTTGAGTACGGAACCCTAAATATGATAATATATTTCATTTTATATTATGAATTATTAAGCTCTTAACGCTTTTATAAAAAACATAAAATTTATCATAACTTTTGAAGCGCCAAAAATAGAGCATAAACGGGAGATGTTTTATACCTGACTTATGCAACTGTTCGATTTGATCCATATTTCCAGGGTCATTCTATCTTATAAAAAATTAAAAAAAGATATTTTGCACACTCACCAGTTCACCCGGTAAAACAAGAATAACTCAAAAATGTGCGTATTTTGACGCATGTTATTCAAATACTATTATGCTATGTAAAAATAAGTCTTTCGTTTTTAAGTAACGATTTGTACTTCGCCTCATGCATATAGTTTATTAAGTACCTACATATCTACCTTGCTATGCAAAGTTCAGATTAGCGAGAAGGCTCGGGTGGTATCTAATTTAATTATTTGCAGCGCTATCACGTAGATATGCATACGTGCGTGCAACGGGGATGACGCAATCACATCCTTATTTCTTTATTGATAGAAAGAGTAGAATTTTACTTGTGTTTCTGTCTATCTTGCTTGAATTTTGAATTAACATAGGTGTTATATTTTGCAGAAATCGCAGGTTATTTATTATGCGCTAGTTTTCGCGCCGTGATTTCGGCCGCGTTTTCGAGGGATCTAATATGTACCAGGGATCTACTCGTGTGCCAATTTTCATCATAATTGGTTGAGCCGATAAGGCGTCAAGAAATAATAAAAAACTCGCTTTAGTATTCATAATAGTAGGATTATTAATATTCTTGGAAAGTAGTGTAATTTGCAAAAAAATAATAAAACCTTTAGAAAAAAGTTACATACATAATTATGTATCTTGGGTAATGATAACGCTATAGAATATAAAACTCTTGTACACCTAAGTACATATTATAAACTTACAATGTTTTAAACTTGATCGTATAAACTTAAGCTAGTAAAACATGAGTTGGAAGAGAAAGGTGGGAAAATTCCAGCGCAAATTGCTTAGATTGTATTACATTGAAGCGCTCAAGTTCGCCGTATAAACTCCATCATTCTGGGTTAGGCTTGGTACCTACAAGCTAGCCTACAAGTACACACTTACATTCTACTAAGAATATAGGCATATTATATTCTTCTTTTCAAAAAGCTGATAGGGACCTATTGTTGCAATTAAGGTCGTGGAATTCCAGCATGGTTTGATTCTCGACTGGCTGGCTAGCTTCAATTTGCTTCAAAGCTTGAGGGTGGAAGCCAGCAGTGATGTGATGCATTACGGGTTACAGCTAACTTATCTTGAGAACCTATTCATTATGGCAAGACTAGTTCCCAGCCCACATTCCCGAGGGAATTTTTGTTTTCCCCAGATTAAAAGTAGCTGTGTTAACGCAGAACATATTCTATCCGTCTGCTACATTTCAACCAAATTTCTTCAGTAGTGTTTGCGTGAAAGACAAACATCCATACATCCATCCTCAGTCCTCACACTTTCATTATAATATTAGTGAGAAGTAGGCAATGATAGCTCAGTGGTAGTGACGTAGACTGCCGAGACGAAGGTCCCGAATTTGAAGCCTACAATGAGCTTGAGCTTTCGTTGGAGGAAAATATCGTGAGGAAACCACTTTGTAGTACCCACCTGACTGGCTACCACCCTCAAGTTGACCCTATCTCTACAAACAACACAATTTGGTTGAAATTGCATAAGATTTTTATTTGTATATTTCTGAGTAAATCAAAGTTTTATCATATACCGACTAATAAGCCGGTGTCAAGTATGCTTCTTTAAAAAAAAACTCTTGGTTAAGCAATATATTTAGAGGAATAAACTAATATTCCCCAGCTGAGGAATATTAGTTTATTCCTCACAAGTAAACTCCAGTCTACAATGGACATTGAACCTGAGTTTGGTGGCAGCGATATGAGCCAGTTCATTCACATAAAGCGATAAAAACTTTATCATCAAAATACTAAATTAACAGAGTTGTTCAAAAAGCTTCATCAAATAAACAGAAAGCATTTTATGTATTACTTCTGTCTTCTCCACGGCTCGATTCTCTCAAGTTAACATGGCCGATATCCATCAAACTTTTGTTTTATAACTAAGGTAGCAAACACGCATACGGCCCACATACAATGCCACTTGTCCTGTAGCCCACAGCGTAGCTGATCCTGCTTTATACTTGGGCTTTGCATATTCGTAAAACTAGAAAGAAAGAAAATACACAACATTACAGACGCAACAATAGAAACAGATAAATAAAAAGTAAAAAAGTAAAAGTACTAGCGTATTTCATCACCGAAGCAAGCCCGTAAATTTAAAATTGCCGTTTACCTAAAAAAAACAAGAAAATAGATGGAGCGAAGTGGTCAAGGTGCCTAACGTTAAAAATAACTCCAGCTTGGGTTTGGGGGAGGGAGAGGTAGGTTATAGTTATAACATCGAGGCGGGGAATGCCGGTAATCGAACCTGTAACCTTTCGAGTTTTGTTTGCCCCAGTGACAAACTCAAGGTGGTAGTATTAAAGTCAAAATCATTTCAAAAATATCAATGTTTACCACAAATCACAAATAAATCCTTGTAAAATCAATTAAAATCTAGGGAACGGAAGGCAAAGGCCGTGAATATCTTCCTATAATAAAATTATACGCTTTACCTTACCCTACATACATCGAACCAGTCAACGTATCGTGAAAGGAAAATAAATTGATGTAGGAAAATATGTCTGCCACCACCACTAGCACCACCCACTGACTGACTGACCGTTTCAGTTTGAGTCGCGCTTTCACCACCGACTTCACGGTGAAGGAAAGTGTCGTGAGAAAACCTCGAGAAAGAAGCAAGCCAATAAAGTGTAATCCGATGTGGACTGCGTGTAAGCAGGCCCTAATACCAACTTTTTTTTGACGGTCGATGCTAATTAAATTTATATATAGACTGTTATTAAACAGTAAAACATATACCAAAAGACCATTTGGGTTGGTTCGAACCATGCGAAAACTTCTTCGATTTTCACTAATTATTTTATTTGTATCTCGGAAAGCCATCTGGAATGCTGGATGCTAATTATTAATAAAAAAAAACATAAAATTAGAGCAACAAGGAACTTGTAAAACAAAAAATATATGTTTCTCAATAATAATTGCCGTTTTCAACAGTAGTTTAAATTTTGCGCAAATGTCATTTTAGAGAAACTAACAGCAACTTTTCCGAGTGTTTTCGTAATCGGCCTTGATTTTTTTAGGTACCGAAAATTTTATTAATTGCACTTAGGTAACTTTGAACTACAGCGTACTAAGTCTGTAAATAGTTACTAAAAATGCAGGTAAACTAATAGGTAGATGTAACAGGTAGGTAAATAACTACCTACCTATAGTATCTATTGCCTATCTTCTATCTATCTATCTATGTATATATAGGTAATCAAAATATACTTAGATTGCTTATCCTGACTTACTGACTGATTCATCAACTCAGAGCCTAAACCTCTGGGCCTTGCACGCAGGTTCCTTTATAACGTAGGCATCCACTAAGGAGGGGTTTTTTGGGAATTCAACCTTTAAGGGGGTGAATAGGAAGTTTTGTTTGTATGAAAAATCTTATTCCTTGAGATTATTAATTTGAAACTTAGCACGATAATTTATCTAAATAAATAATAAAGTTTCTCATCAGTTTTTGAAAACTACCCCTAGAAGGGGTTTAGGGAGTGTTAAAGTTTGTATGGAATACCAGAGGCACGATGCCCTATGAAAATCTTTGGGAATACCTAACGCGTGGTTCGATTAACTTTGAGTTTCTCAAAAAACGGGGAAAAAATTCGTGGGTAGGTACTTATGTTTTATGGAGAAATTAGTTTGTATGTAGGTACCTACATTCGTTCCTTTTATAGCCTATAAGACAGGATTTTTGGAAACCCTATTCCAAATTGGTGGGGTGTAAAGAAGGGGGTGCGGTTTAAACCTCGGGTGGAAAGTCAGTATCCCTATAAACTAGTAGTAAGTACCTCAGTAGGTAGGTAGGTACCTAACTAGCTCTACAAAAGGTAGATAGTACCTACCTACCTACCGACTCAGATTACAGAATAAAAGGATTATACTACTTATAGGCATAGATTACTTATTCAGTAATCTGTGCCTACCTACTTAACTATTGCATTGATTACGGAGGTAGTATCTACCCGCCTCCTGCATTTTGAAAGCCTTACCTAATATGTAGGTACTTACTTACCTACCTCTATATTCTTATAGCTAAATCTCTAAACGAAACGTGGTACCTAACTAATTTCTAAGCGAAGAAAATGTGAAGGGACTCGGCCATGACTTGCTCAAAAATATAAAATGAATTTTTAGATTATTGATTTCGTAAGCCGCCTCACTGACTATACAATTTTTATACCACTAATACAAAAACACACACTAGCATAATTTTCATCCATACGATAACTACACATACGGGAAGTAAACTCACACTACGGTAACTTTACATAGAAAATCAGCCGTTCTCCTCTCTAGCCTATCTATACACGTATTATAGAAAAAAAACTTCAAAATAGTATGGCTTCACTCACTTTTCCGCAGTATTATACGAATATGAAACCGTAAAGTATAATATCTAACGAGCGATAAAGTTCAGTTTTGTTCGTACTTACACACAGTCTATCTCGTTCTCGCTACCGAGCGCTTTCGAGTTTTCCCGTTCACGATCCAACTCAAAATACGCCAAAAATGACGTCGAGCCAGGCAATGTTGTTTCGAAAACAGTTTCTCGCGTTTCTTTCTATGGACACCGCGCGCCCGCTCGCTATTTATTATTTTGGAATTTTCCAATCAACTGATTATTACTCGCAGTAAGTTTTACAAACAAATTCGTACCTATCTGTTTCGTTTTTTCGCGATTAGCGCCAAGTAGGAAAGTCGTAAGTGGCGATGTCGATAAGGTTGGTTTTCGTGCGGCCGTGACGGCTAACCGGCTGAGTTGAGACGTTGGGTCATTCCGGGAACAATACACTACGGCACAGTTCCGTCGAAATCGGTCGCATTGAACATAGAAAATTCTGACAGCTCGGAGCCGTCACAAGAAAATAATGTCGTTTTTATTACATTTTTTGATAAATTATTATTCTAGTTTCGATTCGGCGAAGTACAAGCGGCCTTATCGATTTTCCTATTTAGCGCGCGATAGTATTTTATACATTTTCGAAAGGTCCACTGCGCGTCTATGCGCTTTCGAAAAACATTTTACAAAGTATTTTCTCGGCAGCGAACGGACGTCGAGCGCGGTGCCGTAAATTGGTAATAATTCCGTCGATTACACAGTAATATAGTGGCCGAATATGGGTTAGCGGCGAGGAGTACACTACTGAGACCGTGCGACCGTTGACTTCTGTGCTGTGCTGTGATAGAAACATCTGATAAGTGTTTGTGTTTGTGTAAGTTTTGTGTGTTTTGTTGAGTTGATAACCGTGTCTAGTGCATTCCGATCGTGAAAGTGTACGACAGTATTGTTTTTGTGCTGTAACGGATGCTGAAGCCAGCGCAGGGGCGGCGAGGATGATGATATGTAGGCATGCTCTTTACGCTGCTTCTGGAGATCGGACACTTGTGTAAGTACTCATTAGACCTTTCTAGAATGACCTCGCGTGGCCCTGCACTAGCCACGGCTCGCCGTGCACTCGATCTGCAGCCTTACACTAGACTCTCATTAGTTGCAAGTCCTCTGCTCACTTAGCAACAGTTGTATCCCCACCAAAACAAATAGCCATAGGTTACATGTCTGCAGGGAATTTTGACCCCAAAACACTCAATTAGATGTGTCTGATAAGGTCCTTTATATACCACTTAGACTTTGTATCATAATTCAAATGATGTTATAACTATCATGAATTTCATATGAAGTGTTAACCAAAAAATACCAGTTTATAAATATTATTTTATTTAATCCAATTAACTTTACCATAGAGTAATTTTTATTGCCTTATGGAATCATTTGATTTTTTAATATACTTTTGGCATTGAATTTAATTAATTTTCAACCTGTCTGTCAACTTTTTATCAAATCTTTGATATTTCAGCAAATACAAATAAAAAATAAATTACATCACCAAGTAAATAGTGTCTGCATACCACTTTCAATTGTTAAGTATTAGTGAAAGTAAGCTATTTGCTTTGCTCTGTAAAAATAAATTAAAAATGGATTTAAAAGAAGTTTCGCTAGATGACATCACAATTTTAGTATTGATTACAATTCCATTTTCAAATATGCATTTCTAAATTCAAATTCAAATACCTACTCCAGTCTGGCATCACAATTTAAGTATTGATTACGATTCTTTATTCAAATATGCAATTTTAGATTCATATAATGGATATTCAAATTTTTTATTCTGTTTTCAAACATGGATAGTATGTTTTTTAAACAATAATGCAAGTAGCATGAAACTAGGGTTGCCAACCATACTATAATATACAGGTTGTTGTTTTGATCGGCGACAAGCGACCCAGGAGCGGTAGTACAAAATATATATTCCCCAAAAATGGACTTAATTCCATTAATTACTGTAAATTTGTTGAGAAATACCTTATTCAATTAGAAATAAAATTACTGCAAAGTATGGTTACTAGGCACGTGCACAGACTAGAGCTAGGCGCAAGCCGCCATCGCCCCACCCTTTTACTCCCTCATACTCCCGTTGAGTATTATGTCTACACTTTAGCTTATTACATGATTTTCAAAATTTTAAATTTTTTATTTTTATTATTAAAAAAAAATAAAGTATATTTTTTATATTTTTTTTAGCACCAGTATCATTTGTATTATCGACCCTGAGTCGCTCGTCGCTGACCAAAACAACGACCTGTATAGTATTGTACTTGTTGAAGATATATATAGGTAGTATGCAAAAATACTATATTTCCAACACTGAAAACAAACAAACAAAAAGTTCTTTTAAGAATTTACCAATGCTCCTTTACTTATAACTGATGCGAAAACATGTATCTGAACTCATTGTATACTCCTAATGCGTTCCAAACCTGTCTGTAATGTCAAATTGACAATGACAAGTTTTGAAGTGGTGACAAGAAAGAAACAGATATATGTAAGACCTAGTATCTCATTAATAAAGAAAAACGCGTTTAAAAATATAACAATGACATCAGTTGTTATAATCCCTCGCGGGAACCAATGCGTTAAATTAACATTAATTTTTTTTTAAAAATGTCTTAAGAGGACTCAATTCGTCATACTTTTCATACAAAACCTCTGTACTTATCATGGCGTTGTTAAACATTTTTCGTTAGATGTTTTGAACAAATTAGTATCTTGTGCGCTATATCTAGCCGTGTATCTAGGCGTAATTTAAAAAAAGTGTGAAACAAATTCAGTCAAAGCCTCCGAAAAACAGCGCTTTTGCCTGAACTTTGGCCATATCAAATGTATCTATAAATTGTAAAAGTAAAGAAAACATTTAGATACCAGGCTTGCAAATGTATTGGAGATTCTAAATAACTAACTTTTTTTTCACAAACTTGTAAGATTTTTTCACAAGAAGTATACTCCTGGAACAAGTTTTATGAATGCGAAATCATGAATGACGACCTAGCGAAGCGGCCGCGAGTGATCAGCGGAATTTACCGACTGATAACCGACGGCCCTGATGCTGTCTCTCTTTTTTCGCAGTCAAACATTACGTTGGATGAAACAACAAGCTTTTAGACTATGCTTGCGTTGAAGTTGCGCCGGCCACAGAGGGCCACCTTAAAGCAACACCTTTATTTTAGCCAAAAAAAGTTATAGTTTTATAAAAATAAATAAGTTACAAATAATATCTTTGTTTATTTATCCATAAAATACCTACTATATTTTTTTAAGTGTACTATATTTTTTATGGCTTATTTTGAAAAGTGACTATATTTCTCTGAAAAAATGTTGGCAACCCTACATGAAACATGACCCCTTTTGCTGCTACTAATAAATAAATCTAAACAAGTGCATTCTAGGAATCATGTCTGATAGAGAGGTATGAGAAGTTAAATCAATGTTATATGAGAGATAGGGACAAAAATTTATGAGTTCCTGCTTTAAAATCAAAGCTTAAATTAATAAATGATTAAGGAGACCCACAAACTGATATTACCTATTTGATAATTAGGAATCTGACGTGAAACTTGACTAGTTATTATCTACTTAGAATCCGAACCAAACTTAATGGTGGTTGTGAAGTGCGCTGCGAGCCGGCTCTGTGCAGGTACAGTCATCTCAGTGTTAATCGAGAACATATTCTATTGTATCTGTGTGCCAAGTTTCATCCAAATCTGTAACAAACATACATCCATACTCACAAACTTTCGCATTTATTTTTAGAAGGAAGTAGGATAGTAGGAATTAGAATAGTAAGAAGTAGGATATAGGCTTTATAAAGTCATAATAAATTAATCATCCATGTTATGAAGGTGTTTTTGTTTAAGATGTATTAGAATTATTTTACTAGATTCCATTACAATTGTTTTCCCGGGATAAAAGAATTCTTGTATTAATCCAGAACATACCTACAGGGCATGCCATGGGTATGTAGGATAGGTCATTTGCAACCAAAGGACCCCTATATGACCCCTATGCAAAAGTCCAAATTTTTCTCCCCATACCTACTGAGCCAAAAATTTTGAAAAATATAGGGAATAAAAACCTCACACATACACATACAGGAAAACAAATGAAAAATTATGTTTGTTGGCACAGTAAATGAAATGGTATGGAATCCTCATGGGCTCGCTATTGACCAGGCTTTCGATTGATAAACATGTGTGATTAAGTACATTATGCCATTACATAGTATTATCATATTATTTTTCTGTGGTATTATGAACTTCCTGTAACAAATATACCTACACTGACAGACTAGCTATTAGGTTCTTATAGTCAAAATCTAGGAGATTATTAACATTGCTATATTTTTTAAATGCAGGTGGCTAAGTCAAGAACACATGTGCTTGATTGGTCAATTCAAGAAGTGATTGGTCCTTACTGTTCAAAATCAGTGCAAAATCACTCAATACTCAGCATACCGTAAGGAGAAATATCTAAATAAATATTAAATCTGCGATTGACTTGCTTAGACCACTTTTACATGCTGTGTCAATAAATTATATATAAACAGGTGTCAAGGTTATGCATACTGTATCAATGCGAATATAATAATGTGCAATAATCATGACACGTGGATTGATTGTGGAGGCGAATGAAATGTATGGCGACAGCCAGGCGGGTAATACAAACCCTACCATCGTTTCCTCACGATGTTTTCCTTCACCGAAAGCTCAAGCTCATTGTAGGATTTGAACCTGCGACCTTCGCCACGGCATTTGCACTACCACTGATCTATCATCGTCATATAAAAATGTACCTAAAAAAATAAGTTAGTAAGAAGGTAATGTAAGTAAAACCCGTCGCCTTGGGTATTCTGTGGTGGGTTCAAAAATTCTGCATCGAAAACCAAATAAAAAAAATAAAAATGCATTATTTTCAGACAACAGGGTCCATAGATATAGCTCGACTGGGGTAGTACCTCCACCGTACAGAATACCTCAGCCAAATAACTTTATGTTGTGTAAAGTTGTGTTCCTGCGCGTGAGTAATGTCGCCAGAGCTCATAGGGGGGGAAGGCTCGGTAACGCGTGAGCGATGCTTCGTGTGTTGCAAGCGTCCATATGGCTGCGGTAACCGCTTACCATCAGGCGGGTCGTATGCTTGCTTACCAACTCAGTCGTATAAAAAAATAACAATTTTTAGTAAGTACACAAATCTTAAGAAAAAAGTTAGTACAGATTTAAAACAATAAACCAGAAAAAAGGACAGCCAGTTTACGCAGCATCATCACACATGACGTGCAGCTTCATAAACCTGCCAAAAGTAGGCCCATCTGACCTCACAGCAAACACGTTCAGAATGCTGTTGGCAATGCCCCACATTTTTAGGGTCTATAGTCCCTATTAGGTGCATAAAAATCAAGACACGCATAAAAAGATATGTACAAAGGAGATTGACCAGATTTGGGCCCAATATTGTGTCATCGAGTGTCTTCATCAAATATGATTCAAAAATCAAGTCTTATTTTATTATGTTCACTCACAAAATATTGATATTTTTCTAACCCGAGGATTAAAAACAGAATTAATAATATATTCGCTTGAATTCCTTTACACTTCCGCACCACAGATATCTGAAACCGTACGCAATACGGATCACAGTTTTATTAATATCGAATGTTGCCAGGTGTTAAATTAGGTTTATCGTAGTTTAAAACGAGCTACATATATAGTCTTTTTCTGTTGAATAACGCTAGTAATGATGAAACGAGATTACGAGAGTGATATTAGATATATTCGTCGGTTAATGCAGCAGAAATGCCAAATACCTACACATTTTATTTTTATTGACATTAAATAATAATTGTGTTTTATGACAATGATTATTTTCCCAACAGTATGTTATGATTAAAATAATAGTAACAGGTAACATAAAATAATTTCTTAAAAGTATAAATTTATTTTATGAAAAATAAAATCTTTTTAGTTTTATGTTTGGCAACCAAATCCTTTTTACGGGGACTTATTTTTGCCAGTGTCGAGTTATATTATAAATAGGTAAGTTTGGCAACTAAATCTTTTTTATGAGGACTTATTTTTGCCAGTGTCGAGTTATATTATAAATAGGTAAGTTTGACAACCAAATCTTTTTATGAGGCCTTATTTTTGCCAGTGTCGAGTTATATTTTTAATAGGTAAGTTTGGCAACGAAATCTTATTTATGAGGACTTATTTTTGCTAGTGTCAGGTTATATTCTAGTTCTAGTTACAAAATAAAACATTTTCATATAGTCCGCACTATCAGTCACCGTCCATAACAGACATATTTTAGTAAAATAGTTGTCATTGTACTAATACTTCTCACGGACCTTTTGAGACAACTTGAAAACTCACAATATGCATAATTCGTTTCACTTCACTAGTGCACATAGATTTATCTATATTGGATAAAACTCCACTGATAATATGCAATAAACCTCAAAATACAGGAATTTATGGAAATAAAACGAAAACGCTACGTGATTTTGCAAGTTCCCGCCAAAAAGTCTAGCATACCTATGTTTAATCTTTCGCAAAACATTAAAATAAACACAAATTGATTTTTTTAGTGGCATTACTGACTTACTCCTTCTAAACTATTGAAATACTAAAACAAAGTATGTAAATAACAATTTTTTTTGCATTTAATAACCTTAAATTGTGCATTAGAAAAAAGAAAAATACTCGTAAACCCGGGTCAGAAAATTAAAACTGTTTACTGATTATGAAAATATAGTATTTTATCTACAAAATAAAAAATAAATCATTGTGACACAAAAAAAATCGAAGTGGGCCCAACTCCCCTTAGAAAACGGTCATTCTCCTTTAGATTTTCGCGAAAACCTACCACAACAAGTGACAATTCTAGGTACCGGAAGTACCCTATAGGTTTTGGGTCGAAAACCTATATGGTAGTTCCCGTTGACCTAGAATCACGAAATTTGGCAAAAAGCAAGTCTTACAGCACAAGTAAAGGGAAAATTCCGAAAAATAAAAATAAAATTTTGGTACTCTTAAATTTTGCTCCTACTATTCATTTCACAGTCAATTTGAGTAAGGTTATGTTATTATTATTGTACGGAACCCTCCGTGTGCGAGTCCGACTCGTACCTGGCCGGTTTTTTTTTGTGTTGCCGTCTTTTACAAAGGCTAGAATACACACATATGCATAAAGACTCTGTTCAGCCGTAAACTTTAATTGCACACATGCTTATTTATCCTGAAGTGAAAAAAATATCATGAAGCGCACTTGGTGTGTAGCATGATTAGCCGTTCTTTATCGACCGGCAAGTTTAGCTACCACCGTCGCGTCGTGGTCGTTACCTGGATGGGTGACCGCCTAGTGGTTTTACAAATCGAGCGTTTCCGTGCTTCGGAAGGCACGATAAGTCGTTGGTCCCGGTTATCATTTTATTGTGATAGTCGTTAAGCTAGTTGGAGACCTCCTAGGCGGCTTGAAAAGTCCAACAGTAGGTTGACCACTAGCCTACCTCCACTGTTCCGTAGTGGGCACGCGTGGTGGTGGTCTGCCCATTCCCTTTCACCCTTATTTGTGAAAGGAGGCCTGTGCTCAGCAGTGGGACATTATAGGCTGATGATGATGATGTATTTATCCAATCCATGGACAAGTGGCTTCAGTTTGCTAATGGCAGCTATATGTCTGAACTTATTTTACGTCTGTGACTATAGTTAGTAATATATAGTTCTAACGAGCTGGTTGATCGACCGTTTATGGTGTCTATGAAGAAAACTAATAGAAAGGGCCTTTTATATTCTCTATAAGGCCATAAGCTGGCTTCCGTCTTTGGTAAGTTAACTGGTTTAGAAGATTATGTGGCTTTCAAGGTGTTCACGATACGATTTTAAAGATAACTGGTCGCTTTTAACTTAGGATCGCCCTTTTTGGTCCTACCTAGCTCGCATTTTTGACATTCAATAGAGCGTCACACAGCAAAGCCACATGAGCGGGAAATGTCGTAAAATTTCTATGGTTCAGTACTAAAATGGTAAGAATTTATTAAAAGAAACAAAAATGACGCTGATTTGAAGTCATCGAAATATTTTCAATGGAATAGGTGCTCTTTCGCTTAGAGATTGCATTTGTAGTAATATTTGTTTGTCATATTTGTGTAGAAAACCCTTATGGCACGACTCCATCTGTCCGTCTGTCACAGCGGCATATTTCAGTACTGCTATTTTAAAATTAGGAATAGTTTAAATATTGCTTGATGAAAAATAATCAAAAATATTTTTGTTATCTTTACTAAAGGGGCCGAACTGAGGGGTCTTCCATACAAAGGACGAGAAGGGCTACAAGTTGAAATAGGGTATCATCTGTAAGGGCATCATTTGTGCATACCAAAACTGTTTTTTTTTAATGCCGCCTATCTTTAGTTAGTTTTTGACTAATGAAAAATTTCACAAAACAAGTTTTTGTTTAAAAAATCATTAGCGCTGCAGACGATAATATAACCTAGATACCTGCAGCGCCATCTGCCGGGCCGATTTGTGAGTCTAAACCATCCAGGGCGCCACCCAAACGCATTCAAAAAAATTCATTCAAATCAGTCCAGCTGTTTAGGAGAGTTCAGTGTCATCCACACGTACAGTAGAATTAACTCCCTGGGTGGTTTAGATAGGGTAGGGTAGCACCACAGGGTAGGGTAGCACCACGCGAATGAAGTCGCGCCGAGCAGCTAGTCTATCTATATACGTTAACCGCACCATGCGGCCAAGGGCTCTACCGCGTATCTTTGGTGGTAATCGTAACGAACACCATTCATGTATTTCATTCAATCAGGGCCCACCAATGGTTTTTGTCATGAAGATTCCACCTATCGCGCCTCAGGTCGTGGGTTCGATTCCCACACAGGACATGCAAGTGTGTGCTTGAACATGACTGTATGTCCTGAGTTTGGGTGTAATTATGTATATTAAGTATGTATATACAAACAAAAAGTAGTATATGTATTATATCAGTTATCTGGTACAAGCTCTGCTTAGTTTGGGATCAGATGACCGTGTGTGAGGAATGTCTCAGGATATTTTTTATTAATTAATGGAGTACGTTACGTTACGATTACCATCGAAGATACGCAATAGCCCGGCTGATCGGGCGGGCGGGCCGTATGCTTGTGTGCCGCTTTGGTGTTATAAAAAAACGTAACGAAATAGTGATCTTCATTGAAGTTGGCTTCCATTTGATAGAATACCATTAATTTAAGCCCCACGTTGTTTTTTGGTCAAAGAATTAATTGACTTGTCTGGTCAATGCTCCCATTTTGAGAGATAATTACAATGTAGTCGTAGGTATTGCTGCGATGGAACTTACAGCTAGAAAGGAGTCTGAATTGTATGAAAAACAATCTTAGAAAACGCAATGTCTCGCGCCCGTGTCCCTTATCTCAAATTGATATGAGAAAAAAGTTATCATGTTTGTTTGTTCATATTAGCTTAAAGTTTATGACGCAAATAAAATATCTAAGTAAACAAATATCGGGTATTAGAAGGAGACAACAAGATTTATGTCGGTTTGCTTTAAAAATTTGAAACTTGATTTACTATGTGTTGAAAACTACTTTCTTTAGATTTATTTATGTTATTGTCTATTATACTTTTATTGTTTTAAAACTATTATGTCAGGAAAGAAAATAAATGAGTGCTTTGTCAGTTCGCTTGGTCGCCTATTTTTTCCACTGCAAAATTACAATTATCGAAATCCTCTACATTTTTGGTCTTCTAGCCGGATTTTTGGTCCTTCCTCATGAACACGAGAGCGAAAACCAAGCGGCTGGCACAGCCTCATGATTCTCGCGAGGTGTGTTCGGAGTCAGATGCGCCCGTCGTGGGTGGGCTCGGTCGGTCCCCAAAATTGGACCACGTCCTGGCCGATGCCACGCAAACACCCACTGGCGTCTCTGTCTCCGGGAAACCTCGCAAGAACCAACACGATAATTCAGTTTCCAGGTCTCACTTTTCCGTAGCCACAAGGTCAACGTCCACATTTAGGGCACGAAGGTTGACCGCGGAGGCACAGTTAGCGCGGAGAAACCTGGAGCGAGAACGTGAGCTATTTAAACGCGAACAGGATTTTGAGCGTAAGTTCATCAACAAAACGAAACAATTAGAAAAGCTCGAGATGGAGGCAAGCCTGGCTCAAGAAGTCAAAAAACATTCCGTAAGTCCTCGTTCATATTGTTCATCTTGGGTTGACAACGTCAACAAATATATTCCCGCACCGAAATCTGACAAATCTCGGTCTCTTGTACGACCAGTTATCAAGTCGTACAACGAAGAGTTTTTACATTCATTGCCAAAACCTGAGGTTGAATTAAAAGCTAAAGATGCTATTGGGTCCCAAAGGTTCTCTGATAAGTATATCAAATTAATGCCATTTTTCGGTAAGCCTACCGAATGGCTAATGTTTAAGCGCACGTATCAAGATACACAAAATTTGTTTACACCTACAGAAAATCTCGCTCGCTTGCGGTGCGCACTTCGTGGTCGCGCCCTGGAATGTGTGTCAGCGTTGCTGTACACCGCCGAGCGACCTGATGAAGTTCTGGACATGTTGGAGCAGACGTTCGCGCTACCAGAGGTCATCGTTTTGCACGAGATTTCACTCGTTCGGGACCTACCTCGGATAAGTTATGACCAAAAAGAGCTCAATACTTTCGCATGTAGGCTACGTAACTGTATAGCTGTCATTATTAATTTGCGACAAAAAGAGTATTTATATTCAATTGAAATCTTTCATACCGTACTTAGCAAGCTGACGCCCATACTGTATAGTCAGTGGAAAGATTTTGCCTACCGTAGTAGTCGTTCCGTACCGAAACTGCAACTGTTATCGGAATTTCTCAGTATTGAGGCTGACAAACATAACAGGTTTGGGTTAGTTTTAGATTTTGCCAAGCGATCTGGTAATCAAGCATTTAAAACGAACATCAATCGTCGTGAAACCGTAAATGTCACTTCTACACGTACCAATACCGATTTATGTGGTTACTGTAATAATAAACATAACCTGAACGATTGCAAGGAATTCATGGCTATTTCTTTAGATGATAAGTGGCGTTGGTTGCGTGAATCTAAGATATGTTATAAATGTCTCAAGTCTAAAACACATCGGTGGAATACTTGTAGGATCAGCCGCTGTGGCGTAGATGGCTGTGAACGCTTTCATAATCCGCTTCTACATCCAGCATCGGCACCAAATGTGATCAATACTGTTGACGAGAAGCCTCCTATATCCTACAATGATACAACGTTTCCCAACGACAGTAAAACTGCGATAATCTCAAACACCTCCGAGTCAATTGCAAATACTAATAGCAGTGTACCACGCGTGTTCTTGAAAATTGTTCCTGTTGAAGTTAGCGGTCCTGGTGGTAAGTACGATACTTTCGCCTTGCTGGACGACGGCTCCACAGCGACTTTGATCGACTCCGAAGTGGCATATCATATTGGAGCCACAGGACCTACGGGGTCAATCAAGGTCGAGGGCATCGCGGGCATGTCGACATGTAAGTCCGTCAAGCATGTAAGTTTTTCGATTAAAGGTAAAAACTGTAGTGAGGTATTTACTGTCAATGCTAGGGCAATGGATACGCTGTCATTGTTGACACAGACAATTAACCGAAGTTATTTATCGCAATTACCCCACCTGACAGATCTGGTCGATCAGCTTACACTTATAGATGCTACACCTAAAATTCTTCTTGGTGCCGAACATTGGTTTTTGACTGTTAGTCGTGAAGTCAGGCAGGGTTCCAAAAATCAACCAGTTGCTACACGCACAGCTTTAGGTTGGGTCTTGCACGGTAAATCCAATAGCTGGACTAAAACAATTGATTTCGTGAATCACATTTCCATTGATAATTGCGGTGACTCATCTATGGATAACCTCATCAAAGATTATTTGGTATTAGATGCTTTAGGTATTTCAAAGGTAGAATCCGTGTGTTCCAAGCAGGATAAGTATGCTTTAGATATGTTGGACACCACAGCCAAACGTTTATCATCTGGAAGATTTGAGGTCGGTTTGCTGTGGCAAAAAGACATTTCAAGCATACCTGACAGTTATCCTCACGCACTTTCGAGTTTTTTAGGTTTAGAAAAACGTATGACTCGTGATGTTGAATTTAAAAAGGCCTATTGTAAGTTTAGCAATAATGTGATAGGCCCCGAGGCCTTTGTCAAAACATTTAGGACTCATTTGGCATTCTCAGATTTACACTAAGTTTCGGGAGTGATGTTCTGGGTCAAAATTCCTGAAAATGAAAAATTGACTAAAAGAAAAGTACTATCTTATTTAATGTGCGTTTATGACCCTCAAGGGTTTCTTACTCCACTGGTTATTCAAGGCCGTATTCTCTTCCAGCAAACGTGGAGAACCGGCATTGAATGGGATACTGAGTTGCAACCAGACACTGTCAAAAAATGGCTGTTTTGGTCTCGACAATTAGTCATGATTTCAGACGTCAAAATTCCTCGCTGGTACAGATGTGGATTTCAAGATAAAGCCATCAGCGATAGGCAGCTCCACGTTTTTGCTGACGCAATTGAGGAAGCGTACTCTTGCGTCGCTTATTGGCGATTTATGTTTATGGACAATTCTGTGAAGCTGTCTCTTATTGGTGGAAAGGCACGTCTAGCACCTCTCAAGCCCACATCTATACTACGGTTGGAGCTCCAGGCAGCCCTGATTGCAGCTCGATTTGCTAACACTGTGTGTGTCGGCCACAAAATTCAACCGAATGCAATTTATTTCTGGTCAGACTCGACTACAGTTTTAAGTTGGATTCGAAGTGATGCGCGAACGTTCAAGCCATTTGTCGCAAACCGAGTAGGTGAGATCACTGAGATTACTAATATCGATAATTGGAAGTTTGTACCAGGTGTTTTGAACGTAGCGGATGACGCGACGCGATATAAAGATTGTGATACTGATTTGAAGCGATGGTTCTCTGGACCAAGCTTTTTATTATTACCAATTTCTGAATGGCCTAAAGAACCACCAGCTTTGGAAGCCTCAGCCACCTTGGATGAGTTAAAACCTTGCAAAGTGGTTGTGGGCCTTACACAGGTAAATATACCTTCATCGGTTGTACCAGATCCCTCACGCTTTAGTGTATGGAGACGTCTGGTGCGTGCGACCGCGCGCGTTTACCAGTGCGCGTACAAGTTTAGGTCTTTTTTGGCACGTTTTAAAGATCCAAATTCCAAACCTTTGAAAACCATATCACCGTCTAAGTTTCCAATTCTAACCGCATCAGAAATTCAGAAAGCGGAACTTGCTATCCTTAAAAAGTCGCAGATAGACTGTTTTGGCCAAGAATGGACTCTTTTGCACAACTCCAAATCTCTCCTGAAGTCAAGCAAACTGTATTCCCTGTCTCCCATGCTCGACGAGGACGGATTGCTGAGATTAGACAGCCGTATTAAACACATGCGTAATGTTGATTATGACACCGCATCTCCAATTATACTCGATGGTCGCCACCCAGTTGTTCGCCTGCTTATTCGCCACTATCATGTCAAAGCTGCACATGCGTTTAATGAGCTTGTTTGCAATGAGCTGAAGCAACGTTATTGGATCTTACGATGCCGTAGTGAAGTCCGAATGATTGCCAGACGATGCATGTTTTGTACAAAGCGCAGAGCTACACCTCAGATGCCGCCAACGGGTGATCTACCGGAGGTACGTCTTGACCACCACATTCGTCCATTTACCAACGTAGGCTTGGACTATTTCGGCCCTGTAGATATATCAGTCGGACGACGTAGAGAAAAACGTTGGATTGCTCTTTTTACATGTATGACCACTCGTGCAGTTCATCTTGAGATCGTCGCAAGTCTTTCAGCCGATTCCGCTATCTCCAGCTTACGTCGTTTTATTGCACGGCGGGGCGTTCCAAGAAAGATCATATCTGACAATGGCACATCATTTGTTGGGGCAAATCGCCAATTGATGGAATTTTATAGTGAACCCGTACAAAATTTCACTGCAGATAGCCAGTGCGAATGGAATTTCATACCGCCTGCGTCACCTTTTATGGGAGGTTGTTGGGAACGCTTGGTGCGAACAATTAAGACTGCCCTCCTGGCGACACTAACTGAAAAGGCGCCAAAGGAAGAAAATCTCCACACTCTTCTTTTAGAGGCAGAGGCTTTAGTTAATTCAAGACCTTTGACTTACGTGACCCAAAACAACGAGTGCCAGAGCCTAACGCCATTCCATTTTTTAATCGGTGCTTCGTCAAACCAGCAGCTGCCAGCTCGTCTCGATGATGGCGTATTTTCACTTAGAAAAGAATGGCAGAAAGTTCTTCGCCTATCTGAACACTTTTGGAAAAGGTGGCTTAAAGAATACCTGCCTGGTCTCAAACCAAAAAGACATGGGGGACAATTTCAAAACCTCAACGTAGATGACATCGTTCTCATCGTAGACCCAGATCTACCCCGAGGGGCGTGGCCCATGGGACGTATTGTAAAAGTTTACCCAGGCAGAGATGGGGTTGTGCGGGTAGCAGATGTGCTCACTAAAGGGGGCATACTGAAGAGGCCTGCAAGAAAGATAGCTCCACTAAGGGAACAGACATTTGCGTAGCCATAGCTACACGGGGGGGATGATGTTGAAAACTACTTTCTTTAGATTTATTTATGTTATTGTCTATTATACTTTTATTGTTTTAAAACTATTATGTCAGGAAAGAAAATAAATGAGTGCTTTGTCAGTTCGCTTGGTCGCCTATTTTTTCCACTGCAAAATTACAATTATCGAAATCCTCTACACTATGGACGTACTTGGCACTTATGTGTCATTTTCGGGTAACATGAAAATTTATTTTTAATCTTTGTCGATGCGCAATACAGGGTGTTGTTTTGGTCGGCGACAAGCGACCCAGGAGCGGTAGTACAAAATATATATTCCCCAAAAATGGACTTAATTCCATTAAATACTGTAAATATGTTGAGAAATATCTTATTCAATTTGAAATAAAATTACTGCAAAGTATGGTAACTAGGCACGTGCACAGACTAGAGCTAGGCACAAGCCGCCATCGCCCCACCCCTTTACTCCCTCGTACTCCCGTTGAGTATTATGTCTACACTTTAGCTAATTACATGATTTTCAAAAAAAAAAAAAATATTATATAAAAAATTTTGCACCAGTATCATTTGTATTATCGACCCTGAGTCGCTCGTCGCTGACCAAAACAACGACCTGTATAATAGAAGAGTATTTATTGACAGCACAAATATAACAACATAATCATAAAAAAATAGTTGCGAGAAATCAATTTATATAGAAATTTAAAAAAAATGTTGAAAAGAGACGCAGAGAGAGAGAGAGAGAGTAAGCAAGCCATTATTAGTCAGTCATTAATAAAAAATCAGAAACATTTATTCGTGAAACATATGTGTATACATCATTGGATCTTAAATAAATAAATTGAGCGGAATTTTTTGCCATAAAAGGCATACTAAAATATAGTTTGATTTTCATTTTCTTAAATTCAATATCCCTAGATAAGTTTTAAATTCTATAAAATTAACAAAACAATCATAAAAATTAAAACAGAAAACAAATATCACCTTATTCACCTTAACCTTAATTTTAAACTTTTTTTATTTTTCGGAATTTTCCCTTTACTTATGCTGTAAGACCTTGCTTTTTGCCAAATTTCGTGATTCTAGGTCAACGGGAACTACCATATAGGTTTTCGACCCAAAACCTATAGGGTACTCCGGTTGACCTAGAATTGTCAATTTTGGTTAAAAGCAAGGACAAGTAAAGGGAACATTCCGAAAAATAAAAAAGCTTAAAATTAAGGAAAATTTTGGTACTTACAAGTTTTCGCGAAGATCTTATCTTTTTATCGTGTTGACTCAGGACCTTGATTTTTATACACTTAATGGGACTATAGACCTCAGTATCTATTATAAATTTCAACTTGCTAGGTCCACCCGTTCGTGAGAAAATCGGTGGTGACACACGGACAGACAGACGGACAAGAGTGATCTTATAAGGGTTCCCTTTTTACCTTTTGGCTCTAAAAATATTTTAAATGCCATGTTACTTAGTAAAGTTCCAAGTTTCTTATGCCAATGAAACTATATTATTATGATTAACCGACTAAAAAAGGAGGAGGTTCTCAATTCAGTTGTTTTTTTATGTTTGTTACCTCATAACTGTGATTTAGAAAATTCTTTTTTTTGTTTGGAAGGGTACACTTCCTGTTTGGTCCCATTGTTATCAGCAGGGCTATTTTAAAACGCTCGGATTCGATATCGGAAACGGATTCAAAAACTTTCGAGGCGATTTACCGCAATTGCTATTTTAATTTTCGAATTCGAATATTTTTGATGTTTCTTTACGGCAATATCAATTAGATTCATCGAAAGTTTTCGGAAATTAAAATAGCAATTGCTTAAATTCGCCTCGGATTTTTTTTAATCCGTTTCCGATATCGAATCCGACGTTTTAAAATAGCCCTGCAGGTCGGGATTTGATTACTTAGTGTACTTTGCAGTCGGTTTAAGTTTTTTTGTAAAACAGTTTTTTATTATTTTACAATGTTGACGGAGAACAAAATGTATTAACCCCATGAAGATTTACTTGTAGACGTGTTATACATTTACAGTTATAAACTATAAAAAGCGTAAATTTTACTATACCTCATTACGCATGAAGTAAAACTTTTTTCTCTTAAAGTAGTAGTAAAATTCACTTCACTGAAGCTGGTAGGACCTGGTAATGTAGAGTTTTGACAACGGAATAATTTGCCGCAAAATTTAAGGGATGCAATGTTTTTACAAGTAACCTGTGTTTCAATCCAGAGTATGATCTATCTATATGCCAAATATCATTGAAATCCGTTCTGCCATTTCGGCATGATGGTACAAACATTCGCATACATAATACTAGCATTCCATCCCGCGTACTACGTAACCTACTTATGAGTTGATTAAAAAAAAAACCCTTTTTAGTGGATGCCTAATTTATAAGGAACTATGTCCAACATGTCAAGTTTATCCACGCGAGTGTACCGCATGCGGTCGTAGCAGTGTCGCGTCACACTGTCACCTGTGTATATTACACAGATGACGGTGATGACGCCATTGGTAGGTTTGCAAAACGGGCGATGGCAGCAACAACCGACCAAATCCTCTCTCAAAACCTATAAATGACCATGAAAAATAGAAGAAATGAGAGTCGTAGAAGCTCAAATACGCGCGGGGATTTCCTCCGGGGCAAACAAGCAAGCAAACTAGACTGTAAAATGCAAACTGTAGAAAATATAAGTAACAAGTATAATATTATATTATAGATCAAAATAATAACAATGGTAATATGTAGTGTAAATAGGTATTGTAATAAACACATAAAAGTTAATAATATGTATCCTAGATAGTATAAATTAAACCAGTTTAATATGTATAGAAGTAATGAATATAAATGTATTAGAATAATTTATTTATTGCGCGGACCGAGATGTCCAAATTGTGAAATGTTAAAGAAAAAAATTTGTAAAACATAATCTAAAAAGAGTACGGACCACGTGTCTGTAGTAAGTAGTTTATATTAAACCAATAAAAAAAAAACATGTTAAGTTTTTAAATCCTGCGGTTTTTGAGCAGTGCGTGCAGCTGTCAATTGGTGGTCACTCAGCTCCTTTTAATAGATTGATATGGATAAGTAGAAATGGATGTTTGACGTTATTAAAGCTTATATAAATTCATGGTAAAATTGGTTAAATAAGATTAAACTCCTATTGACATTTTGATCTATCAATGTCATTCTAATTAAGCTGATGAAAATACTGTAAGGATTTGTGACTCATTTCATTCAGTCGCTATGTTAGTAACGTAGGATTTAATCATAAAATTATAAAAGAGACCTGCAGGACTATTTTAAAACGCTCGGATTCGATATCGGAAACGGATTCAAAAACTACCGAGGCCATATACCGCAATTGCTTTTTTAATTTCCGAATTCGAATATTTTTGACGTTTCTTTACGGAAATATCAATTAGATTCATCGAAAAATGTTGGAAATTAAAATAGCAATTGCTGAAATTCGCATCGGAGGTTTTAAAATTCGTTTCCGATATCGAATCCGACTTTTTTAAATAGCCCTGCTGAACAGAATAATAATAAGCTCCTCACTGTGGTTTCCCAAAGGAGTGCAGCATGGGATCATAAAGATGTGAAGAGATTTTTCCGGGGACGCCGACGCGCGTATAATACTCCTGGTGTTGCAAGCGTCTATAGGCCGCGGTAACCGCTTACTATTAGCCGAGCATGCTTATTGTGATTTATAATATAAATAAGGAATCCTGGTGGACATCGAATATGTCATGTTACAGTACTGTGGTATGACAATAGGCAACTCGGACAATATTTCTAGCATCAATGGAGTGTTTGTTCCACTTTGTCCATTCAACCCTGATACTAATTTGTGGAACAATAACGTAATACGTTGATGAATTTCAGCAGTTACGAAGGAAACCGTTAAAAAGGCCGTACAAAAACCGGCAATACAATAAAAAACCACTCCCGAATCGTTTTCAATCGGCACTTTGAATGGTTCGTCACACGTCACCGGTTTTCAGCGATCCTCAAGGCTGCTGATGTCATGCTGTGACCTCATGTACCTAATTTGATTTTTTTCAATCTAGCTTTATTAGAATATACAGTTCGTTGAGATGGCAAGACAGAAATAGAAGAAGAACTAGGTGGATATGGAGTTTTATAACTCATTGATTACGCCCAGCCCATCGTTCTTTGCAATGTAAATTTTTTTCTCACAGATACCTTCCCTGACTTACCGTACGCAAAACTCAACAATCACCAAAGTTTCATAGCAATCGCATGAAACATGACATACAGACATGTTTCATGCGAATATTGAAAGTCCTTCGGAACATAATTTATTTATTTATTTATTTATTTATTTATTGTAGGAAGACCAACAGCTGTACAATAACAAACTTAAAAATATGAATAGTTATTAGGAAGCCAATAACAGATCTTCACGGATATATCCCAGTATAAGATATAAATCTGTGACCATTTACATAACACACATTTAACACAATATAGAAATATTAATACCATATTATCAACACATTAATACAACATTAACATAAAACAATGAAAAATAGTTCCTACTGAAATACACTTCACACGCACTGCATTATTTGAAAAAGTCATTGCTTAGTATTCGCCTCGCCGATATCACGCTTGTGTAGAAAATGTCTAAGTCATGTTGCCTAGCGAAGGTGTTGAAGTTATCGCTTGCTCTCCACATAAAAGAATTTTGTCTATAATTAGAATTGACAAATGGAACATTAACTATCGGATAGTTGCGATACAGTCTAGACGGAGTATTTAAATATATTTTACCAAGTAATTCGGAGCAATCTACTGTATTTGATGCTATTTTCAATAAGTACAAAATATCCGCAATTTCACGCCGCTTAACGAGGGGAAGAAGATGAAATTTCTTACAAATGTTTAAATAGTTAGAGGACTTGTATGGAATTTTTAAACGGAAGCATAAATGCTTGATAAACCTCATTTGAATTCGCTCAAGACGCACTACATATTTATCATAGCGGGGATTCCAAATTTGAGAGGCATATTCTAGTATAGAACGGACAAAGGTACAGTAAAGAATTTTAAATGTTTTAGCATTCTTAAAGCTGGCAGAGAGACGCATTACAAACCCCAGCGCCTTAGAAGCCCTATTCACTATATCACCAATATGCCTGTCAAAGAGGAGCTTCGTATCGTGAGTAACTCCTAAATCACGAACAGTGTTGCTTCTCTGAAGAGTCTGATTCTTCAGTGTATAATCAGAAGATAAAACATATTTTTTACGGGTATATGTAACTACAGAGCATTTCGATGGATTGAGATCAAGTTTGTTTATAATACAATAATGATCCAATCGTATTAAATCTGCCTGAAGATATTGTACATCTGCAAGCGATTTTACAGTGGTAAATATCTTCATATCATCCGCGAAACAGAGTAGTTTAGAGTTGAGGAAACAAGCTGAGATATCATTAATAAAGATTGTAAACAGTAAGGGCCCTAGCAATGAGCCTTGAGGAACCCCACTAGGGATGGTAACCCAGCTAGAAATGTAGTTGTTGACAACTACAGCTTGAGACCTGTTGTCAATATAAGATGTAAACCACCTGAATAAGTCACCCCTAATTCCTATGTTCAATAATTTGACCAGAAGTACCTTATGATCAATTCGGTCGAAAGCTTTGCTATAATCAGTGTACACAACATCAACCTGACTGCCAGCATCCATAGCTTCTGTTAGATAATCATTGAATAGGATTAGGTTAGACACAGTAGATCGACCCTTCAGAAAACCATGTTGCGTAGGGCTAAGGGAGTTCTTAATGGCTGCGTACACTTGATCATAAACAACCCTCTCGAAGACTTTGGAAATGATACATAATTTGGAAACAGGCCTATAGTTCGTCACTTCTGTTTTGTGTCCTTTTTTATGGATGGGTGTTATAAAGGCGGATTTCCAAACGCGAGGCACAGTGGCATCATTCAAGGACTTTCTGAAAAGTAAAGTGATGGGTAATGCAATACTTCTAGCGCAATTTATTAGCAAAATCGAATGAACGTTATCGGGCCCGGCTGATTTAGATGGGTCAAGTTTTTGGAGTAGTTTGATTATTTCCTCAACATTGAGCTCAATAGATGAAATATCAGAAAGAATATGAGCTGACTGGGAGGAGCTAGATAATAGTAAATTCAAATTCAAACTGGTATCAGAACTAATAAAAGTAGAGTAGAAATAAGATGAAAAAGCATTACAGATGGAATCACCACCAGTAGCCAATGCATCTAGATATGACATGCTATTTGGGACATTATTATACTTGGATTGCGATTTTACGTAAGACCAAAAATGCTTAGAGTTCTTTATAATTGATTCCTCTATGGAGGCCAAGTAGTGTCTATGAGAATTTTTTTCAAGATCTTTGGCCCTTTCACGCAAGATTTTGAAGGTCTCCCAATCGGATCTATTCCCATAGGTTTTAAATTTACGTAAGTATTTGTGTTTTTCCTTAATAACTTTTTTTAGCGCTGAGTTATACCATTTAGGGTATTTCTCATTATTAATGTTTCTAGTTGGTATATATTTGTTCTTTAACTCATTAACAAAAGTATAAAAATAAGCAACCGCATTCTCAAGTGAACGTAAAGAAAATTCCGCCTCCCAGTCAACATCAGATATCTCACTGTTAATTGCTTCGTAATTACCCCGACTGTAGACATATTTCGCATATTTTTGTGGTTTAAGGTTTGTTAGTTGAATAAATTGCACATCGACGACAAGCGCTCCATGATGGGGATCGATGGGGACTAACGGGTCGTCGCACTCCAATACGTTAATGATATCGTTTGATAACGCAAGGTCCAGAATCCTCCCATGCTTATTAAGAACCCCATTGTACTGGCCGAGCCCATGCATGCTTAAGTCGTCAACAAGTGAATACTCATCACTACTGCACACGTTATCGGCAGAAAGGAATACATAATTTTCAGATTTTTTACTCCATTCGATGCTACTCATATTAAAATCACCTAGAATAATATATTTATCTGATGGATTGTTGAGAAAGATTTCGTCGAGCTTAGACAAGAAATTGTTTAATTGTTGTGAATATGAAAAACAAAAAAGTCCGCGTTGAGATGGTCGTTAATATATATGCGCAGTGATGAGTCCTGCCAACCAATATCCGCTGCTGTCATCATTTTGGTTGCTCGAGCCGCTGCTACAAAATCCTCCTTAATGTACCTATTTAGGAAGCTCACGATGATGGATTTTTCTTTCGAGTTGTGAAGTGGTACTCTCGAAATGTAATTAACTTGCGATTTGGGGAAGTTGTAACCGATTTTTTTACTAATCGTCTCAATAATCGTAAATAGATTTTCATCCTTTTTAAGTGGAACGCCCTTAATTTCCACATTATTCAAACGCGATCTTTGGTCACCGGCAGAAATCTGGGCTTTGATAGAAGTTATATCATTTTGGAGGGAGCTCACCGTCTCCTGCAAACTTTCAAGATCTGACACTCTTTTTTCTATTGCTGCGAGTTGGCTGGCATAGTCGTCGATTTTTGAACTAGTATATTCACAAGATGTTTTCAAATCGGACAGCTCAGTCTTGATGTTCTTTACATCTTCAATGAGGGCAGGCAGGTTCATTAATTGGCGTTTAATATCGCGGATTTCCCCAAGTATTGCCTCCAACGAGGCTGGTTCCGAACTGATGGCCGGTGATGGAGACTGAGTTCTACATGACGAACACCTCCACGCTAATCTCCGGTCGGCTCCAAGCTTTCTCCAACCAACCTCCGTGATATTGGCACAGCCGAAATCCAAATGCTTTTTACAGCCACCGCACTGAACACCGTCATTGAAAACGGTACCGCACGAAGCACACTTCATTTTTTATAAAAATAATATGTATGTTCGACAAAAGGTTGACGATCTATGAATACTCGAATAGCGAAACGTGTGTTAACTTTGCAAGTGCTCACAGCTGACTATGAATATATATAATCTTTGGATCAGTCTCATAAAGATTATGATTATCTTTCTGAGCGATTTTCCGAAACGTTCGAAAGAAATGAACTCAAAATCTATGCACCTCCTCCCAAAGAAACTCGTTTACATAGCTTCCACGAACATAAGCAACTGCCTCGAGTTCGCAGAGGTCGTAGATACTTGTAAACTCGATATCTCTTTACGAACTAAGTGAAATAGATGCAGGTCACAATAGCGGCCATATTGTATTGTTCCGCGTCGGAATTTAGATTTGTAATTGCACTTTAAGTAACGGTTTTAATTTTGTTCCGATTCTCGTAAAGTACATTTAGAAAGTGGTGTACTGTACGCAATTTATATCTTTAACTAGCTGCCCGGCGCGACTTCGTTCGCTTGGTGCTACCCTACCCTACCCTACCGGACAATTTGAATTCGAAGCACGTCCAAAATGAAATGACAGAAATGAATGACATAACAATATGCTTGTACTGTCAACACTGAAAAAAGTTTCAATTTGACTGCACAATCCCCATCTGAAAAAAGTTTCAATTTGACAGCAAAATCCCCATTAACAAAATTATCCGCCATTTATTGAATTCATTTGTTACAAAAAATGTGATAAATGAAGAACCGCTCGACCGATTTTGTGCAAACTTCACATAAACCATCTACTAAATAGTCCGAACAAAGCCTAAACATTTGGTTTGGATAGTTGAGCCCGTTCTGGAGTTATAAAATTACAACGAAAAGTGGCATTGATTTTTATATATTTAGATTTGTACTTTCGAACATGCAGATTTTCGACGGCTCTCGAAGTTTTTCTCCACCAGAATACCAATAGCGAATTCAGAGTAAGCTCTTATCATGATTTGGCCGAAGGTAAGCACACAAGAAAACTGGCGAAAAGTTTTCAATTTGAGGAATGGTCCAACTAGGCGTCTACTGCAAAGAATCCAAGCCGTGCAGATTTCAAAACTCTAAAATATACATAATACTTTCATGGTACATGGAACGCTTCCAGTTATACACTCAGGTAGGTAAGCCAGACATTTGAGCCGGAACTTAAGTCGGCAGGTATCTTATAGCTTTAGGTTTATGTGAATATGATATTTTGCTGTCGGATACCGTTCGTGTTTGTTAGTAATTTAACTGGTATTGAAAACGATAATCATATAATTATGCTTGCTTGCAGTTAGGGATCTGTGTCTGCACATGAGGATATGTGAGAGCGAGATGGAAATATTAATGGAGAGGTTCCCTAATTATCTACTCATAGTTACAGTAGGTATTACAGTATTACCCAACTGATATGGCGCGTCGGGAATCTTCGTTCGCACAGGCAAGAAAGTATGGCCCCGAAGATTAACGAAAGAATGCTTGAAACTTACAATAAACCTTAGATCACTACTATAAGGTTCATAATACACTGCAGCGGTTGGTTCCGTCTCACTCGCAAGTGACGCCCCTCCGCACGGCGCGCGCTTACATGGCGGCAGCTGCCGACCAATAGCGTTTCCCGCGCTTTGAAAATGTATCTTCTGCTCAGGTACATCGGTAAGCCATATTAGTTAGGTACTACTTAACCGCTTTTTCATATAGTATGTAACCGATTATGAAATGAACACCCCCTTTGATTCGGCTTAGTTCTATAGTGTTTTCAGAAGGGCCACACATTATTCTAACCATAGACGTGATGTTTTTCTACATGAATTATACTCAAATTCAATTATAAATCACTTATGACCACCGTTTCGTATGTATACACTTACACTGAGAAGATTCCAAGAAAAAAGTCAGCAAAGCTATTTTTGCGATCATCCTAGCTTACTAGAATGCGGGAATAGCTACCTAGAATCATAATTATAATGTAGGTACTAGCTGACCCCCGCGGTTTCACCCGCGTTCCCGGGATAAAAAGTCTATGTCCTTCTCCATACCATAGGCTATCGGCATGCCAAATTTCATGATGATCCGTTGAATAGTTGAGGCTAGAAGGCGTAACAAACAAAAACAAACTCACTTTCGCATTTATATATAATATTATTTAGGATTAATTCACTTTTTTGGATTTTAAAGATTTGAATAGCGCTGGTAGATCAATAAGGTGTGCCGTTGGCACAAGCGAATGCTTCGGCCACGTGACCTGCGAACCTAGGGTTGATTGGTCAGCCTTGAACTAGGGAACGTGAATGTCGAATTTCGACCCTGGCGCTATGTTGTATGGTTTATTCTTGATTAACAAATGGTTGGTTCCTAATTTTTTCATTCTGTAATTCATACGGTTATAAGACGAGAGTTTCTACGTCTTGTAGGATACAAAATTTTGATACTAGTACTAATTTTCAATACAATTTAAAATCTTATCGCGTATCGGGCATACTATGGTTTTAGCATAAGGTTTATCTGTGTCATCATAAAATCAACCACAGATTAAACAGATGGACCTTATTGTAAAGCTATAAGTTTAATTTTCATATGACTCAAACAACTGTCGCAGAGATCAAGCAATCTTTTATAAACCATAAAGTGCAAACTAAAATCGCAATCTCAATTTTCAATATTTCCCAAGTTACCTAGTTCATTTAATAAACTAGGTATCTAACTAAACTACGCAAAGTATGTAAGTGGTCCGATCCGTCTAGCCGCCATTAATCTACAGTGTTGCAAACTGCTTGGGAACCCATCAGTGCTGCCACACTTAAATAAACAATGGAGTTTATAGTAAACACTTCTCGAGACTATATATTTTAATTTCTCTAACGCTTAGGTATTATATTAGGAATATTGACGCTGGATGCACAAGAGTCGCAATAGATAATGTAACCTCTTTATATTAAACGTAAATGTTTAGGACTAGGTACTTTCTACGGGTTCTCAATCAGTCGCCAAAGGTTATCTCAAGACTGCGTATAAAGCAAAATAACAATCTTAGAATTGAAATTTAACCAAGTAAATAGTATTTAAATGAAAAAATATTTTTATATGGGTATTTTCATTATATACGCGAGGGTTCTGCCTGAGCAAAAACATAATGGAATGAAATTTCCTCGATAGAAAAAAATCACAAAGCTACCTCTAATAATAATGAATTTTCGGTTTTATTCGTTCATGGTGTATCTAATTAAGACAAAAATTCGATAAATAATATCACTAACATATGACCTAGGGCTGCTACTAACGATTTTTTAAAATATTCTATACTTTACGAGTTATTTAGATAAAAAGCGCTTAGTTCATTTTTGTTCCGCGGAACACGCTATCTCCATCTCATCTGCACGCGAAGATTAGACATAAGTTTGTTTCATCTGACATTGCCATATTTTTCTTGCTTGGTACGCACTCCTTCCTATTTTGGGTCTCGTATTGAATTCGAACGTTATACAATGGAGATAACGTTAGAACTGCTATGTACGATTTTGCTCCTAAAATTGGCTTCGCTTCCGCGACAATATGAATTGATCCTTATTTGGAGTGAATCGTATTTTCAGGATTCATGAATGTATGTTGTTAGTTTCTTGATTGTGTAAGTTCATAACTAATTTTTTTTTAACTGATTCAGAAGTTCGTTGTAGGTATTATAATAGTCCTTACAAAGGGTCAAAGATACATGAAATATAAACAGAATAAGTATTTATAAAAAAAAACTACTGACTGAACTTTCTGTAAGGAAGTTAACATGTTCGAGATATAAAAAAAAACTCACAAAAAAACTTATACAACTTGTTTTGAATTTATTGTAACGACAGTAGTATTTAATTAAAAAAATATATATTATGCGATAAAATACCACGTACCTACATAAAAAAAACCAAAAAGTAAGTATCTAATTATTTTGTCTGTTCTTCTAAAATTAATCGTAGTACATCGTATTAGAGCCTTATATCTAACGCTAGTTGAAAAACATCCAAGCATCAAAGAGAACGTACTTGCATACAGTACATGCCATACAAGGGCAATCTAGTATTACAACTTTTTGTTTATTCCCATTGAATTGTAAATGTTGAATAGTTGTTGCGGTAAAAAGTTGCCAGTCGACGCAAAATAAGGACGCCTAGCGGTTTCTAAACAAGCTTGGGAGATATAGGCCTTCTTACCGTTTGGCAGGATTGCCTTCTAAGCTTCGTAAAGGGCTGCAATACGGCTCAATAATGATGTGCCCGTAAGCACACAAGACTTAGATGCGAACTGGCACACAAGTACAGACTGAGTACAGCTGTCAAAACTAACTATTTGGTGCAAGTACCAAATAGTTAGTTTCGACAGTTTTAACAGCCTGTTGTCGAGACAACAGGCTCCTAATTCTCGCGTCGTCGACATTAATGTCGCATAGACATTTACCACAAAACATGGCAGATATCTTTAAAATAGTTGAAATATATCTTTATCTACAACAAATATGTACAAAATACAATCTATATTTAGAAAATTTCCGCTGCTTCCGATTAACGGAAGGATCCCAGAAGGCTGGCAGCGTTTCCTCTTTGGATAGCCAAGCTGACGCGTTGGCGGAAAAAACTCCCCGCCCGCTGGTCTCCAAAGGTCTCGATTAATTTTGATGACAAGGTGCGAGCAAAACGGCGAGCTTCGGACCCCCACGGTCTCATGGTCTCGACCACAAAAGGCACTAAAGTATAATTGGGTCCAATCGATGCGTATTTTTTGAATTTAGAATTTTTCTTTAAAATTATATTACATTTTGACAGAAGACCGCCATGTTTTTCGTCTAATGTCGAATGCGACATCGATGTTGATACGCGAATTGGGGGCCAGATTGAACTAAAAACTCTTAGTGTAGGATTCGAATCCTCGATCTCCTCAAGGCATTCGACGTCACCACCGCTAAGCTATCACCGCTTTAAAAAGTTAATCAAGTTTTTTTATGTATTCCGGTCTTCCTGCACCAACACCAAAGTTCACGTCTAGGCTTGGTGTGCTGTTTCAGAAGGCGGTATTCTGAAACTTTTACTAATTAACTAAACTACTAACTCACATTTGCAAATAAACTAAAATAGGATTCAAAAAATATTGTCTAACTCTGTGTTTGTAGTATGCAGTCATTTCCGATCAGCATTTTTATTAGCAATGATTCATCGCGCGCGTCTTCAAAATTATATAAAATCTGAGAGCTATCTATAGTTGTATTTACTTGATCATTAAAAATCAATAAATCATTGTTGTGTGTGCCGTAAAAATCCTAAAACGAATAGACGGACTATTCAGATCATCATCATCAGCTTTTTGTAGTCCTCTGCTGGACTTAGGCCTCTCTCAAAGCGCGCTACGGTAGTACTATTATCTAATCTGTGGCGCTCCTAACTACGGCTTACTAATCAATGTTATTTTTTATTGGTCAAATGCTAAAGCAGCAAAAAAGCCAGTGGTGTAGCTTGTCCTATGTGGGCCCTGAATCAAAATTTGTTGAGGGGCCCTTTTACCTGACTGCGGCAAAGCCCAAATGGAGGGTAAAGATTTCCAGGGCCCTTGTACCTCGGGGTCCCCGTATTTTCGATACGGCGGTAGCTACGCCCCTGAAACAAGCATACTGCCCGCTACCACTTCTAGGCCATTTATGGCTACGTATTCAATGTAAAATTAAAAATTAAGACAGATGTAAAATCTTCCTGCAATCCGGATCCGGAGTGAATGAAGATTATCAAGCAATAAAATCGACAAATGATTAAATTGGCAGCAAAAAAATCATGCAAGAATTTCAAAAGTGCTAGTAAAATTGAAGCAAAAACATCAATCAATTCAAAATACTTGTCTATTCATGCAAAACCGCGCTTCGATTTAGCACTTTCCAACTGTGCGTTGTGCGTATTTGCGCGTTGTAGTGATGTGCGCGTTTTTGAAAGATGTCCTATCGATATCGTTTCGGGTCGACTTTAACGTTGCTAGGCCCTAAAACACAAGCCGGACTCAGCGTTTAATTTGGCCGGACATTTTGCCCTAAAAGCCGTACAATATTTCATACAGAATAGAAAAATTCAATTACTTATATTTAAATTGTTTATTATTTACTCATTAATCATGTAATTTACAAGCTTTCGAGTACATAAACCAAATTAATCAATTATCAGTTGTTCTCATTGAGTATGAAAAATATTAAGTCCTAAGAAAAAGCCGGACAGTTCGGACGCGTAAATATTTGGCCGGACACGACCGTAAAAAGCCAAACATGTTCGGCGCCTAATCGAGGGATGTCGATCTAACAGTTCTTTAATATTTAGTTGTTAGTTGGCTAATCGAATGATTTTTAATACCACTGGGTCTTCCAACATCTGTGATTGTGATTCAAAACAGCCTGAAATTAATTGCTTTTGTGTCAATGGACGTCAGAATATATGGATGGAGAAAAGCGTTTGACAGAAAATGCAAAAAATTTAGCTAAAGTTGAGTCGCTATAAAAGACCCTCGGAATTGGAGTTTTTTTTTAAATATGGCATTGTGTTAATCTGGTTATAAAAAGCACTGTTTTTATAAGATAATATAGATAGCGCTAAGAAAAGATTGTTGTTTTAAAATCGCACGAATATAAATCTCTCGGGGCCATTGAAATATAAAACTAAGGAAGCATAATTGTGAACAAAATCAACGCGAAATTCGGCTCCACACTTTACTACATTGACAAAATATCTCTAGTATTCGAACGAAAGAACACACATGCAAATAAGCCAATTACCTGCGCTTACCGCGTTTGCCTAACGCGTTGTATTCCGGCAAGCGCGATGATTGGTTCTCGGCGGGACAGCCTAATGCTAATTGGTCCGCACGCCTGCTGCAGTGCGAGATGCGTGGACGATGTTATGCATTGATTGTAAGAGGATAAGTTATAAAGTATCGTAATGCATATGCATATATAAGTCGGATTAATTAGTTGTAATTTAACTATACCACTCTATTATATTCATTTAAAAGTTTGTGATGTGCTTTTTGGATTAAAATATTTCTTTGTGTTATAATTGTAAGGATCTAAAATTAAGAAGTATTTTAATCAGTTTATGGTTTTTACATACGAATTATAGAGTGATGGGTCGCGTTAAGGTCATATCAGAGGGCGAACCACAAGCTCTTAAAACAATATTATTATAACCTTATTTGACTTTTGTTTTTCTTTGACATCCGACGTCAAAACGGGACAAAAGACGAATAAGGTTATTTTAACCTTGTTTTAAGAGCTTGTGATAGGCCCCCAGGAGATACGTGAATGGTGTTATGAAAAATAAGTAAGCTTGTTCATGTGTTTACTTTTTATTTTTTGTAAGCTATGTGGCACCTTTGAAAGTAAAAAAAGTGTATGATGTGTGATCAGTAGCGAATATTGCAGAACTCTAGAACTCTAGACTGCTTGCTGTGTGCACAATAGTCAACACGGAATGCAGAACTCGGAACTCTAGAACTCTTTTCAGTGGAATCGGCGCCTAAAGTGTCACGTTTCCGAGATATTTGGAGGTAAAGATCGCCATATAAGAATAACGACAATCATTAAAAATGAACTTATTACGTGTTTATATGCATTGAATTGTATTTAAATAATAGTACCCAAGTTGATTTAACGGATAAACGTTGAGACGTGACGCTGGTCTGGGCATTCAATTTTTTTTAACAGATAGTAAATTATCTAAGAAGTCTTTCTGCAAAGTCATTTCTTGAAGCAACCTCATAGTTTCTATTGAAATTTGTTAATACAATCACAATTTTGCGACTTTTGACATGACAGTTGCGTTTCTTTAGGAAAAAGTGTAGTCCATACAGCCAAATGAGATGAGTTTTAAATGTATTTATATTGAAATTCAACTTTGATAGGTTTTTTTTTATCCAAACTTATTTTATATGTATAAAAAACTGCAATTATACATTTTACAAGAAATATCGTAGGTTCAAACGGTTCAAAAACCAACTCAGCGCACCCCCACTCTTTGTAGTCTTGTGGTTACTACCCCTAGAGTGTATATAAAAAGCCGGCGGCGCGGAGGGAGAGCAGGCATAGGCGACCAGCAAGCATCCCTCCCCGTACCCCCTCGCATACCCCCCTCCCCCCTACCCCACGTCCCGTCTTGGAAAGTTTTACCGATTTAACTATTTATTTGGATATTACCTCCAAATATCTCGGAAACGTGACACTTTAGGCCACCATATTGGTTAACATTTTTTGTTTGTATAAGTGTCCTCTACCCATATACATAAGTAACACCGTGCGCCGCAACATTGAAAAAAAAACTAAAATGGCGGCTGGCACGCTATGCCACAAAGGTTCTATCCTCTTTATAATTATAGGTACTAGTGCATAACAGTTTAAGTGAAATATCAAAACGTGTTAAATAAATACGCATGTTGCGTTCATGTTGCATAACACTTTCCAGAGTCACAAGTATAGGATTTCAAAATGTTTATTTACTCACATATGAAAAGTGATTCCAGCATTCTTCATATCTGTATGGCTTCTACACCACTTAACAACACATGACGGCATATTTGCACAATGTAAACAACGCAAAACACAATAATAATCACAGTTCTAAGTCCCTCGCGACACGAACGCATCGACTCAATGATACCGGCGAACTGTCAGCGCGATGAGTCTCTCTTTTTTGGCAACGCCCACCGCGGTTCGGTTTGCGTGGAATGATTTTTGAGCTCGAGTTACATTTCTTTAGTTTTATATTTCAATGCTCGGGGCCCAATTCTCGCGTTTACGACATCAATTTAGCTATCTCTAAAGTAGTATTAAATTTTATCACAGACAAGATTTTCTTTGAACATGTATCATGTTTTTCGTCTAAATTTCTAATGCGCCAAAAAACGAGACCTACTCTCCCAGACTGGATTTATTAGTTAATTTAGCATTTACTGTGATTGATTTGCCACCAATATTTTACGATGATGGTCTAAACCGATAAGGCCACATTATATTCACATAACACCGTGAGATCGCGCACGCAAGCCCCATTATCACCAACAGCTCATAAACGTCTCCATTGCAGGGGCACAAACCTCCCCTAAATTGGGGCATTAAGGTCCACGTGATGAGCAAGTGTAGTGCTAGAAACTCCACCATCATGCGAGAGAAGCCCAGAAAATAATCGCTGAATCTGTCGTCTTCTCTTTCTAACAAAGAACATTAGAAAAGAAGATGACTTTAGTTGCGTCAAGTCCGATTGCTTGTTTCCGTGGTGAATTTTGTCGCCATCAATATTGGTCACGTCTTTTTACCCGTAAATGAAACTGGCAAGACTAATTTCGTAGATTTAAATATTTTCTATCCTTTTTCTATTATGTTTGTAAGATAGAGATGTTATATGGAGTTCTTAAAGATCTTCAAGGTAGGCAACACGGTAATCCCCCGTATTAAAGATGTCCATAGGCAGCGGTAACGCTATTAGTTGGCACGTCTGCTTTTGATCAACCTGAGGGCGAACCACAAGCTCTTAAAACAATATTATTATAACCTTATTTGACTTTTGTCTTTCTTTGACATCCGGCGTCAAAACGGGACAAAAGACAAATAAGGTTATTTTAAACTTGTTTTAAGAGCTTGTGATAGGCCCCCTGTTGACATTAAAAGATAATAGTTATGTTCAGGGTGAAGGAACTCCAGGGCAGGGTAATAATAGAATATCGATCTATCGTCGATGTACGTAACTATCGCAGTGTCCCGCTAACCATAAGAGTTAAAACTTTATGTCGATAGCATTTTTATCGATTCTGGGTCAACTCTAATTCCTGATATGATATTTTTGCATCGCACGCGCAACGCTGTGTCTATAGTTGAAAAACGTTAAGTGGACCGTCGCAAAAATGATCGTATAATTATGTACAAATGTTTAAATGCGTTGCGTTTATGTACACAGTTTTATTTCTATTCCAAATGTCATTATTGAAAATGACGCAATATTAGCAGGGTATTGCAATTTTTTTTACATATAAAATTCAATCACGACAAAAAATGATCACGACGGAGTTTTTTTAATTTAAATTTATTTATTGGTTTTCTACTTACGTAAAAAAGATGGTACAAAAGAAATGGTCGTCAAGACAGTCGCATATAGGGTTACCAGATGAAAAAATCAAAAGTCCGGAGAAAAAGCCTGATTTCCATTGAACACTCCTGAGATTTTTTACAGTTTAAGAATTTTTCAAAAAAATCATAAAATTCTCAATTTTTTTAATGTATTAGTATGATAAAACTGATTAAGTACCTACTTGGATAAATAAGTACTGATTTTAATTGTGCAATTATTACCAAAGGAAGATTATTTTTAGTTTGTTTAACTTTTTATTAAAGAGATCTTTAAAATGTAAGCTGTATTTTATTGAAAATTCAAAAAATCCTGAGATTTCATGAGATTTGCAAAATCCAGCCGCAATCCTGAGAAAAGTCCAAAAATCCTGAAATCTCAGGACAAATCCTGAGATATGGTAACCCTAGTCGCATACAGTATCTGAGACTAAATTCAGGGACATAATCATTTCACTCAATCTATCTAGGGTAGTATAAGAGATATCTACGTACCTGATATACCTACCTATTGTAGCCGAGGTAACCATGGCTGTCGTAAGGGGCGTCTAAACGGGGTCCTATGGGCTAGGTACAATTGGGGCCTCCCTGAGCGACCAGAAGTGACTCCAAGAAGGGTTGTTGTGGTCACGACTCGTCGTGTGAGGGTGGTAGAGGAGTTATCACACTTCCCCCGTCTATCTAAGCGCCGCGCGTGGAGGTGGCTCTGATACGCAGTCCCCTCTACAGCGTTGATGGAGACCACCGTGGGATTTTAGCCGGTACCAAAATTGGATTTCCCCACACAAAAAAGGCTGCCTGAAAGTGACTTACTTCTGTAGCAAAAACAATATATATTCCGGATTGTTCGTGTTCAGGAGAATTTGAAATTGCTGTTTCAAGAATCCCGTCCCCACCTGTCAACATTTTTCATTGATAGTTTCGCTCAAATCGATTACAAACGTACAAAAAACTATCGCCTAGTCGCAATTATATGAATGCGACATAGTTACGTTACATTTTCCTATGTGAAACGTACCAGCTTGAAGCAAAACGCGTACTTTCATTTTTCCGAGAAGCCCACAAAAAGCGGGCCGTTGTATTGCAACTGGGAGCGATTTGCCAACACCTTGTTACTTGTTGGCTACGGTGGATACAATCAAATTGAATTTGTGACTTTTATTGATACTAATAAGGTGGCAAACGAGCATACGGTGCGCCTGGTGGCAAGCGGTTACCGTAGACACTTGCAACACCAGTGGTATATATCTTCTTCTATATTTAAGAGCTGTGCTCCTGTCGGTTTAGCTTTTTCCATTTTGTTCTATCATTAGCAACACGACGTCTAGTTCACGACGTTCCTTCACTTGATCTATGTACCTAACTTATTCTTGGTCTTCCCCTTACTCGCCTTCCTATCTTTCCTTCCTATGGTTTTGGTATATTCGTCGTGTCGTATGAGATGGCCAAACATCTTTGCATCCCTATTTTCTATAGTATAAGTTCCTTTTCTGTTTTACTCAATACTTGCTCATTCGTCACCCTCTAAGTCCAGCTAATCCTCCATCCTCCTCCAACACAACATTGCAAAGGCCTCCAGTCTTTCCCTATACAAATAGGTACTACACCGCTGGTTCCCGCACCCGCTGGCACAGCGTTTCCTCATGGAGCTCAGCCCCCATAGACAAGATGGTTGTCGACAATCGTTATTGTTAGTAAACGATCAACCTTTGTATGTCGACAACCATCTTGTCTACTGGGCCTGGCGACCTTACTCACCACAGGATCACAATATCACATTCTAGTACTCGTCTGCGATTTTCTTTAACATTTTTAGGTAACTATCATTGTTTTAACCAATTGATTGACGATGACTGTCTTGTCTATAGCTAAAAATCTCGATACTATAGAAGGAAGGACTTTGCCATCTAGTGACTAGTCTAGTCGCCAGACTATAATAAAATAAAATATAACAGTCGAATGAAATTGAATCGCATGTATGACTTATAAAATTCAAATAGCGCGGTTTAACATTTTTTCGAAGACTCGGAAGCAAACATCCGCCCTGCGTCGTGGAATTTTTTCTACATTTGAACAAATATTATTATTACAAACACAAATTTTCCTGTCGACATTGGATAGTAATATATTTTGAATGGCCCCAAAGCGATAAGGGCGCGAACCTATGACACTACGTTATCGACCGTTTCGAAAATGTTACGTAATACAGTGATACGCACACTTATCGCATGTTTTTCGAAGTCGAAAACTGTTTTTAAAATATTCCAAAGTGTTTGTGTAATGAGTTAGATAATTTGGGTGGCTCGGTTTGAAAGATAATGCTGCTTGTTTTTCTAATAGATTGCGCCTTAGCTACTAGTGAGTTTTGAATTTTTAATATATTATCTTATTTAATTTATTGAATAATTTTGCTTATTTTGCAAGGGACAAAAGTTATGAGATACCTATCAGATTCGTACGCGGTCGACTAATGTAAGCGCTGGGCGATCTTTTTACCGGGTAATGATACATTTGCGGATAAAATATAATAAATAGGTACAGTAGTACCCAATTAATATGGCTTACCGATGTACCTGCGCAGAAGATACATTTTCAAAGCGCGGGAAACGCTATTGGCCGACAGCTGCCGCCATGTTAGCGCGCGCCGTGCGGAGGGGCGTAACTTGCGAGTGAGACGGAAATAACAACTGCAGTGTATTATGAACCTTATAGTAGTGATCTAAGGTTGATTGTAAGTTTTAAGCATTCTTTCGTTAATCTTCGGGGCCATACTTTCTTTTCTGTGCGAACGAAGATTCACGACGCGCCATATAACTTGGGTAATGTATGTTAATTGTATTTTATTAAAGTTCCTAAATTCTACATGTCTGTCCGTGCGCATAGAACTTATATAGGTACCTACTATTGGTCATGTTTGAGATTTGGCATTAAGAGGAAATGCTGGTGACGTTTGTTCCATACAAACGTAATCCTCAGTTTCCTCTTTGGATAATTACACTAGAGCAATGATTATTTTACCATGCAATCTGTAGGTACCACTGTATGTCCCTCAGTTGTGTTTGTTTCCATAAATTAATTATTATAAGAATAAGGAACCTTCTAAAATCACAAAAACTTACCATTTTTAACGCCCGTGTCCAGCGAACAAAGACGAATATAAAAAAACAAAGGAAACCGACAGACATAGCCAAAGCCCTTCTTATTCCTATTTTGGAGTAGAAAACCAGCGATTAATTAATTTAAATAGGTATAATCGGTCTAAGCTGTAGTTGTCTCTATCGCCCTCGGGCGGGATAGCTCGGGCACAGCGCGACAGCAATAGATATGTTAAAAACCTGTTTTTCAAATTTCTTACAGCCATCCTTTCCTCTTAAGCCATCATATAGCCATGTCGCGAAATAACGATGTAATTACAGCTGGTTTTAAGGAATCGTTTAAACATGAGTCAAGCTTTCATTGACACACGTCATGCATGACATTGACATCGTCTTTACGGGAGGAGGCCACCATTTTGGTCATGACCTAGCAAAATGTAATGCCCTCGTGGATTTCAACCCATATCATCCATATCTATAGATCAGAGGTTCCCAAACATTTTTTATCATAGACCACTATCAAAATATTCTGGTTTCGGTGGATTAGATATATCGAGTCTCCCGTGGACCCCCAGGGGTCTTGACACGGGGGACTAGATGGACTCACTTTGGGAACCGTTGCTAGTATATGGACATTCAACAAAGATTTCTTCAAATGGACTCACTAGCCTTGAGCACCGAAGAAAGGTTGCTTGCCTATCGGTTTTCTGCAGAATATATTTTGGAGAGTTTGCGCAGGAATTGTTCAACCTAATTCCACCATCCCCATTCTTACACCGAACCACAAGACGCCGGGAAATCTTTCACCCGTACGTTGTTGACATACCGAAAATACGGACACAGCGTTTTGCATCCTCGTTTATAATGCGGACAGCAAGGGAGTGGAACTTGCTTCCGGCGTCTGTGTTTCCTGACGCTTACAATCTAGGTACTTTCAAGGCCAGAGTGAATAGGTTCCTTCTAGGTAAGCGTGTTCCATCTTAGGCTTCGTCTTCGTCTGGTCAGGGGCCAAGCACCACGCAAGCCCATTTTTTTTTTTTAATGTAACGATTTTTTCTCTTTGTTGCAGGTAACCCAAGCCCACCACAAAAGGACTACATTCCAAACTATTTATTATTATAAAAATAATAAAGGAAAAACAATCATAAAGTACCTTAACCTGAAATTATTAAATAAGGAAACATAATTTTTGTACATAGAAAAACCCAACTATCGACCAAAATTTTCTACCAAACTATTATACATATTGTATAGAAGAGAAGAGAATATTATATGAGATACCTTCCTCTGTAACCTGCCTTCAATGTACCAAAGTCTTGTATAATTTATTGTGGATTATTGTAGAGTATAGATAATATACAAAATGTTGCCTCAGCAGTACTGCCTGAGGTGGAAACATCATCACTCCAATGTACAGAACATGTTCGCGCAGCTTTTAGAAAAAGGTCAGTATACATATTTACAAGCTTTTATTTAACTTGCAATGTACGTATGTATGTTTGTTCGGGTGGAATCTTGCAAGTCGAATTTCACCCACTTCCAGTAGTCTGATTGACCTGATATTTCGTATACATTTGTATATTGGAAGACAATGCAAGTACAGTAGGGCATGAATATCGGAATCTCGGAATCTCGTAATATCGGAATCTCGGACCTTTTTTTCCGATATTACAATATCGGAATTGAGTGATCCAATATCGTAATATCGGAATCAGATATTTTTATCTATGCTATACGCTTGCAATACCAGGAGTATCATTCGCGCGTTGCCGACCCTAAAGAAATCTCTTCACACCCTTTTTGAATTACCCCATGCTGTAGTCCATTGGGAAAACCACGGCGGGGAGCTCATTCCACAATCTGAGTGTCCGCGGAAGAAAACTCCTTTGAGCCCGCATAGTTCGAAACAATTCTGGTTTCAATATGTGAGGATGAACTCCCCGTCGATGGCGAGAGTTGCGATGGTGGAAGATGGCCGTGGGCATCAAGTCGAACAATTCTTTAGAACACTCTCCGTTGTACAAGCGGTAGAACACACATAAGGAGGCAAAGTCTCTCCTCAGACTGAGGGGTTCTAAGCCGCTTGTGAGCTCGGGATCGTCAACAATTTTGATGGCACGTCGCTGAACCGAGTCTAACGGCCTAAGCTAGTATCCAGGTGCTCCCGCCCATAGATGACAGCAGTACTCTATATGAGGCCGGACTTGCGACTTGTAAAGTTGCAGCCTTTGCCCGATGTGAAGTACTGCCTCGCTCTGTTCTGTGTCTCTGCCTAGCTTTTTGGATACCAGCTTAAGTGACTTCCAAGTCTTCCAAGTGACTTCGGAACAAAACGTCGCTAGAAATGTCGACGCCAAGAATCCCGATGCTTTTACTGATGTTCAAGAAAGTGTTCTGGAAGTGTGGAGCCACAGACCATTCTTAGCGGTAAACGCGCTGACTTGAGTCTTGGTGGAGTTGAAATATACTAGGTTTAGTCGAGCCCAATCGGAGACACAAGTTAGTGTACTCTCGATTTCAGACACCAGCCGTTCGCGGCTTTCCTCCACCTCGGAACGAGGGATATTTGCACGGCCCGTGTAATTAGCGTCCCCTGTACTATCGTCCGCATAGCAATGAATGCCGTTAATAGACAGCATATCATTGATATGCAGAAGGAACAGTGTTGGGAACAGCACAGAGCCTTGCGGGACGCTGGCATTAACGCCCATGCTATCGGAGCAGCTACCGTCGACGACGGCTTTTATGCATCTGCTGGATAGAAAGCTGGCGACCCATTTGCATAATCCCTCGGGAAGCCCGTATGCTGGCAACTTCGTGAGAAGACCCCTGTGCCAGACCCGATCGAATACCTTCACCACATCTAGGCACACTGCCAATGCCTCACCTTGACTCTCGATGATGACACTACTCTTCTTAACCAAACTAAAGAAGATATGGAGGACCTCTCGGCTCATTAAGAAACCACTAGTCTCCAATTGGGACTTGCAATCAACAGAGATAAGATGAAAATGTTAATAATAGACCGGGCGTAACTTAATAGATTGGACGTACTGAGAAAAATCTACATCAACCTCGGCTCTACCAATTCCAACACAGGATACTGTGAAGATGAGATCAGACAGAAGACGATGTGTAATCACAAGATCAGCAGTAGGAAGATTTGGAAAGACAGAAGTATAACTAGGAAAACAAAGATTCGACTTATGAGATGCCTGGTCTTTCCGATCTTTCTCTAAAGAGCTGAAACTTGGTCCTTAAGCCTACAAGATAGCCGGAAAATTGACGCACTGGAGATGTGTTGTGGAAGACGCTTCCCGAAAATGCCGTTGACAGCCTTTCGCACCAATAACGCGATCCTGAAGGAGATTTGAATAATAGATAGGCTTTCGTCGACTGTGCAGCTTCAAATTCTCAAGTTCTTTGGTTACATATGCAGAAACGAACACTCGATGAAGAGACTTGTGTTCCAGAGTGGGAGGGTGTACTCGCAACGCTACGATCCGCAAAAAATGGAAAAGCATTGCGAAAGCTGTAACCCTAGTCAAGGAGAACATTGGCGTTGAAGACCCACCATATACACTATCTATTGCAACCACGACCCCTCAGAAAAGAGTGCTTGACTGAGCAGAAGATGTTTTCAATCCAAATTTATAACGAACTAGTTAACTCCCGAGGTTTCACCCGCGTTCCCGGGATTAAAAGTAGCCTATAATACTCGGGGATAACCTAGCTTCCTATAAGTGAAAAAAAAAACGAATCAGACCGGTAGTTCAAAAGATTTGCCAGTTTAAACAAAAAAATAATAATTTTCCACTTTATATAAATTGTATAGATAGATAATTAGAGCATTTTATAAGGAATATGTGCAATTTATAATAAAATTGTCTAATTCCGATATTAATATCGGAATTCCGATATTGAGATCCAATATCGGAAATCAATATCGGAATTGAAAAATCTTCCGATATTACATGCCCTAAAGTACAGTCATAAAAAAAAACATGTATTAAAAATTAAATTTTAACGAAAACTTATTGTTGACATAGTAACTCATGTTACCGAATTCAGGAGAAGAGTGTGGCCCAGACCCAATAATGGCCAAGAATGGGAAAGTAGAAGGCAAGATTTGTTAGACAGAGATAGAGTCAAACATAGAGTAAGAATATTGATAGAGTGATAAAGATAACAACATTATTTGTGCGAAGCGTGAACAAGCACATAGATGCATTCATAGATATATCGTACACTAGTGATTTACTGTCAGACAAAAATGAGTTCCTTGTCATTTATTCTCGGTAAAAGTATCGATAAAAATGAGAAATTGGCATTAATTATGGTACGAGTATTTAGTCGTTCAAACTATGAACGCGCAGTTCGTTTCAAGGCAGCGTTGCACATACTCAAATACAGTTGCTCTATTATCATTCTATCTCTATGGAGTCAAACGTAGTCTTGAGAATACAGAAAGAGAGGTTTATTACCTTTCATTGGACAGCGCCTCAGGATTTGAGCCCGGACGCTTCGTAGGTCAGGACCGTTCGTTTTTGTGCCTTTACCAAGCAATGGTCCATTGGACATGCATAGGCCGAACCAATGAGCCATTGCAATTCCAATCTAATTTAGTTCTATATTAGGTCGATTTTGGTTTATCTTATGAATATTTCTTATACTTAGAGTTTTTCACAATAAAATTGATTCGATACATTCTCAACAATTTTAAATTTAATTTGAATATGATCGGCGACTAAATGTTAATAAACGAGTTATGTTAAACGTGAGTTATTAATTCAAATTAACATAATTTATGATATACATATTTATCTATTTTTATGCACATACATGGTAAAATCGATAGAGTCTGTCACTGTTTTTTCTGCTTTGGAAGACGTGGAAAATTTCAAGATGAATGCAGTTTAGTTTAATTATTTATTTATTCAGAATACTCAGTCATTAATAAAATAAAAATATATACGCGTCGACTTGTAAACCTGCTCCGTTTTTTCGTCGATTAAAAACACGAAAATTTTGATCACCATAAACTGGGTCCAACTGTATCTAAAATTAAACAGTCGCTCCGTTATTTAATAACTGCAAAGTTAAACGAATATTCAAGTCAATTATTATTTCAAATAATTTATTAAGATGTACGTGTCAGGAATATTCGGTCTCAAATTAATGTGTGTTTTTCTAATTAAACATCATTGTTCATAATGGAGAATAAGCCATTACAGCTAGTCCTTAGAATCAATGTATTATAATAGAGATATGCTACCCTCATACTAAACGGCTTTCAGTTATTGTTGAATTAGGTGAATGCGATAGATAATACGGAACGTATGGTACAGAAAGAGATAGCTATATTTAGCCGGTAAGCAAAATTACGACAATTGTATGAATTTGTCTGCTACAATTAGCGTGCGTTAATGCGATATCTACCTCTTTTTATTATAATATCATTGCTTAGAATGCATTTCTGACACGTGTAAATAATGGGCTAATCATGGGAACGGCTAAGCCTATCGATGATAATTTGAATTAGCTGTATGCGTGATTAGCCCCCATTATAAACACGTGCGAGGAGAGTCTTCGCCATAAGAATAATTACAAGAGCAGGGGGGCTAAAAAGGAAGCTAAAGCAATATTGCTAACGCAATTCAAACGAATTCTCGACAGATCCTACGTAATTTCAATATTTTTTGGTATACTAGTCACTCATTATATACAATTCAATTCAATAAAAGATTCGGAATTGATGAATTGCATAAGATCTACCGTAAATTCGAAAAAATTAATTGTGTTAGCAATATTGCTTTAGCTTCCTTATTAGGGGGGCAGTACCGCGAAAGAAAATGGTACTGAGAACGTTATAAAGACTCACATTTTCTGCAATTCTGTTATGTCTATCTAGGCCTCACTCCGATTGATCAAAGGAAAGCTGTGTGGTCCTCTTGCATTCCAATAATATATCGGATATTTAGAAAATGGAATCTGTAATAAAAATAAATGAAGTTCAATCAATTTTATGGGCAACTCGGAAATGTTCAGCCCAGAAACTGGAAATATTTTTGATCTTATATGTCACTCAGGGATCAGTCACTGCTCGTACTGTTCATTTGCTTGGAGAGCCAAGCCAAAATGCTAAATCTAGATAGATAGATAATTCTTTATTGTACAAAAAGTATTTAACAAAGTATAAAAATAAATGTTTAAGTTAAAAATTACTGTAATATAATTAGTTAATAATAGTTGTTAAGAGGAAACACTGGTGGTGTTTTTTCCATACAAACGTAATCCTCAGTTTCCTCTCTGGATAATGACACTAGAGCAATGATTATTTTACCATGCAATCTGTAGGTGCCACTGTATGTCCCTCGGTTTCGTTTTTCTCCATAAATTAATTATTATAAAAACTAAAAATCTTCTAAAATCACAAAAACTCATCATTTTTAACTGCCCTTATCAGACGTCCAGAAAACAAATATGACGAATATAAATAATAAAAGGAAAACCGACCGACATAGCCAAAGCCCTTCTTATTACTATTCTTGAAAAATAATTAAAATCGATTCAGTATTGGAGGAGGAAACTGGGGATTACGAAATAGCGATTTGGTCAATTTTAAATAGGTATAATCGATCCAAGCTGCAGTTGTCTCTATCGCCTGTATTCGGGCAGGGTTGAGGGAGGAGAGGCTTGGACAAATACATATACAGTCAAAGAAGTGTCGCGTAGTAGTCGATAATATATTATCGATACCTGCTCTAGTGTTGTTCATCGATATCGATATAGTATTACGTCTTTGGTAACCTACATGTAAGGTATAGTGAGCCCTAACCAAGATTGTTCTTTTTTATACTTTTGAGTGATGAAGGATTAAAGAACAAGAAATGTGATCGTTCAAAGGTTATCATAATATCTAATATTTAGTAACCTTTTTCAAAATAACAGGACAAAATATCTATTTTTAGACTTAAAAAAAGGAGATTATCAATTCGACACGTATGTATGTATTATTGGACTGCCAAACAATATTATATATTCAAATGATAATCTATTAGGACTTCCAAACAAATATACAACATTTTATAGGTGTATGTATGGTTGTAAGTATGTATATTTATCCACGCATTTCTCGGAAACTATTAATCGGATTGTGACTATACTTTTTAGTTTCGTACCCGAAGGGTGCCAAACAAGACTCCGTCCGTGCGTCTGTTTGTCAGTGGACTGTATCTCATGAACGGTAATAGGTAGACAGCTGAAATTTTCAGAGAATATGTATTTCTATGACCGCTATAACAAAAAATAATAAAAATGAAAAAGAAAAATTAAAGGGGCCGCTCATACAAGAAACTTCTTTTTTTTTGTCATAGCAACGATAAGTTATTTAATATTGTACGGATCCCTCTGTGTGTGAGTCTGACTCTCACTTGGCTGGTATATTTATTTAAAATCGACTTGTAATTTTTTTTTCTTACAGTTACGAGGATTTGACCAAAGTTTTCAGATATTTTCCCTTTGACACAACCAACGCCCATAGCTCGTATCAATAAGCCAGCCCGACACACTTATTATTCCATATCTTAAAAACTATTGAACTGATTTTGATGAAACTTCCTCACAAAATTTCAGGCTTCCAAACTAATATACAAAATTTCATAGGTGTATGTTTGTCCACGCATTTCTCTGAAACTATTAATCGGATTGTGACATTTTTTTTATTGAATTACATTTACTTCAACTCAGTGAGAGTTTTATTAAAATCGGTTCAGTTGTTTTCAAGATATGGAATAAGTAATACGTGCGGCGGCTTGGCTTGAGCTTGGTCAAATTCTAAATAATACGAAATAAAAAAGTTGGTAATTGAAATAAAAAAGTAATTTAAAAAACTAAATCGACTTCAAAATACACAAAAATAAAGTTTTTTTTTTTTTTTTTTATCGACTTCCAAATACACTAAAAAGAATGAAATAACTCTAATCTAACGCTGATTTGAAGTCAGCGAAAGAGCACGACGTATTCCAGTAAAAATATTTCGCTGACTTTAAGACAGTGTCAGATTAGAGTTATTTTTAATATTTTGTGAAGAAGTTTCATCAAATTCGGTTCAGTTTTTTCAAGATATGGAGTAATACGCGTGAAGGCCTGGCTTGATACGAGCTACGTTTTATTATGATTCTACAATATTATTTCAAGGGCTTGTTTTATACGTATAAATAAGCTCTTTCACTAGTAAAAAAAACTACTTCATAATACACAAAAAAATATGAAATAACTGTAAACTGAAAATATCTTAAAGTCACGAAAGAGCACGTCGTATATATTCAATTAAAAATATTATAGCTGACATCAAGACAGTGTCAGATTAGAGTTATTTTTTACTTTCGCACTGTTCCCTAAGTTGAAGTAAATATGAGGCATTAAAAAAAGAATGTTCACAATTCGATAAATAGTTTCGAAGAAATGCGTGGACTGTGGACAAATATAAATCTATAAAATGTTGTATAGGTATTTGTTTGGAAGCCCTAATAGATTATCATTATGTGAATATAATGCAGTTCCAATAATATTACATACATAAATGTCGAATATATAATCAATTTTTTTATATCGACTCAAAATACAAATAAAATAACGTATGGTTAGGTATTTGTTCTAATTTCAAAATCCCTAATGTCACTTGGAACAACAGAACTGCAAGCGCTGAAAGGTATATCAACTTGCCAGTCGCCGGCCGAATCACAGAAATATAATATTACAAGTAAAGTAAAATCGAGGGGCGGGCGGTCGGTGGGAGCGGTGCGAGCTACGGCACGCACACTTGCACCATGCACAGTCTGTTCACTCACACATTGATTTCCGGGCCACAGCGCGACAGCAATAGATTTGTTAAATACCTATCTTTCAAATTTCTTGCAGCCATCCTTTCATCTTAATTAATTAGCTTACAACGGAGAGTGTTCTAAAGAATTGTTTGACTTATTGCCCACTGCTACCTTCTACTATCGCAACTCCCGCCATCGACGGGGAGTCCATCCTCACACATTGAAACCAGAATTGTTTCGAACTGTGCGGGCTCAAAGGAGTTTTCTTCCGCGGACGCTCAGATTGTGGAATGAGCTCCCGCCGTGGTTTCCCAATGGAGTACAGCATGGGGTTCTTCAAAAAGGGCGTGAAGAGATTTCTTCAGGGTCGGCAAAGCGCGAGTGATACCCCTGGTGTTGCAAGCGTCCATAGGCTACGGTAACTGCTTACCATCAGGCGGGCCGTATGCTTGTTTGCCACCTTAGTGGTATAAAAAAAATATATACAATAGGCGGTCTTATCGCTAAGAAGCGATCTCTTCCAGACAACCTTAGGATGGAGAGGAATTTAGACACGTTATTAGACGGTGGTGTATACTTGTATAACAAAAATAGGTAAATCTAGTTAAAAGTGTATGGAAAAACCCCCCTAATCACATTTAACGTTTTTACATAGCAGTTTACAACGTCGCGTCGTGCCCACCAAAAGGTCACTTGTCAGTTTTTATTATATACCTACATATAATTAAAGTAAATATTTTTCAAAGAATTCTATATTTAGACGCCGTCAGGGTCACGTTTCGGAGTTGAGACTAAAAAAATGACGAAAGAACTAGGACCGGTTTGTACATTTTTGGTTTTGGCAAGAGGATTTAAAAATAAATTGAGAGCTATTATTACATTTTTGTATAGCTGATTAATTTTATGCATGATCTGGTTGATATTTTGAGTCTGGTTCTTGCCTTGTTGTCAACCTGTTTCAGATTATTCAGATATAAGATAATATGCTTTTTATTATTATTGTTGAATTTATTGCCTCTCTTTTAGTAAAGGCATGGGCATTCCCAGGAGATTGGGAGCAGTTCCATACCCACATTATTGACTGAACAGAATTTACACACACATTGTTAAAAAAGCGAGCATAGTTTTAAAAGAACTTCGACTAGGCTTCCAGAAACTAGGGTAGTTAGCCGCTCTAATTACCTGGATTTCTTTTGAATTTATAGGCCGTGTAGTGATTTATCTGGAGACCCGCGTGGGGCCGAATTATAATAGAACTAGCTGTCCCCCGCGATTTAACCCGCGTTCCGGAGATTAAAATCATGCCAATCAATCTGCATGCCAAATTTCATGATGATCCGTTGAGTAGTTGAGGCGTGATGGCGTAACAAACAAACAAACAAACTCACTTTCGCATTTATAATATTAGTTAGGATAGAGAATGAGAGAGACAGTTTCAAGGAAGTTCATTACAATTTCGTTAGTAGTAGAACTCTAGGTCCTGCTTTGTTACATTGCATTGGACTTAGTGATAGTATCACTCCTGCTATTCTCTTAGCTTACTTCCTCTCTCCTAGTTTCCAAATGGAGAGGTTTGCCTTTGCTTTTTTGAACTCAGGCCAATATGTTCTTATAATCCTTCTTAAATTTTCAAATTTGTTATTCCCTGCGACGTAGTTTTCTAATATGCGTATCGAAAATTTAGGGCTATTTATAGTGTATTTAAAATTAAATTCACACGTGGTCCGTGTAATGTAAACAGGAAAAAATACGGTCATCGTACGAGCGATGCTCTTGTCCATTATGTTGACGTGAATTCTATACCTTTCCTTAATTCTGTTTATTTTTATTGCATAATAGTGTCATGTTTTCGAAACGGAGTTCAAAAATTGCTGCTACGTAATTGACATCCAACAGGAAACGAATTTAGGTCAACAATTATTAGTTTGCGTGATTCATTAATATTTGTAACGACACTTTCGTCATAAGGAATCCTACAAACGACACTGACAATACAGTCCGCGTCGCTGTAGCTAAATTTAAATGCAATTTCGTATACGGGTTTTCTAGACGCTGAGCGCAAATAGTTAGAACCAAATTAGCAAAACATAAATAACAAAATAAAACATCTAATGACATAGTAGATATAAATAATGTAGTGTTGAAGCGAGATAGATATACAATTATGATATATGTTATGCAAAAATAGTAAAACTTGAATCTGATTGGTGGATTTTATTATGGTTTCTCTCCGCCTATAAAGTTAGGTAACAACTGTTAGCTCAAATCTGCAATGGTAATGTCAGATCTTTTAAATGTTGTCGTCCAATCGCGTCGCTTCACGATTTTTGGGAAAAGCTTTTATTAATGCAATATAAAAAGTTATTCGCAAATCGGCGGACGGCGAGGTATACCAGTTTTTGAGATGATCACGGTACATGCTTTAGGTAATATCGCACTTGGGTGCTAAATTGTAGATGGATTTACAAAAGACTTTCACTTATAATTTGTTAAAGCTTCCGTGACATAGAAATTTAATTTTATTCATGCCAATAAAACATACTGAAACAACTAAAGAAAAAATTAAACTACTATTCACTTGGGTCACTTCTCTATAGTGACTAACCTCATTAAGAATAGACTTATTATATCCGCTGCATATATCTTAAATAAGTACTTCATATATCGGAACCCCATGCTTAACCACCTGACATCTTACTCTAAATATGCCTTACCTATAAATGTAAAAACTATGAGTATATGAAGTATTGATTTTTGAATACACTTTTGATTTGATTTGATTGATTTTCAACAAGCATTTGATATCTTGTATCACTACTTCAACCCCTAAATTACTTCATAAGTCCAACTTAAACGTAACTTGTGTTTCAGAGCGGTTTTGTGACGTGACCCTCTACTGTTCACCGAGCTTCGCGACGCAGGTTCCTAACAAGGATACCATTGACCCTCAGAATATACGTGGGGTGTCCCTCAGGGCGCACAGGTAGGACATTAACTATTCCTTCATTTCAATGTGGTATTAAGTAGTCTATTGTACATCAATTGAGGAAATCTCTCTAAATCTCTATGGACTTAATATTCAAATGCTATTTGTGATATTGTCGCGGTAGATTCATGTAGGTCGCAGTAAGTGGTGACTCAATTTCAAATTATATTATTTGAAACACGGTCTCAATTTGCGTTTGAACCCAACTTTTTGAACAAGTACAACGACAAATGTCTATTCATTTCGATCGTGTATCATAATTCAACGGTAGAAACATTGCTCACTTGGCCACTCGAATTGAAAATGTTTGCGCCAGGCACTTATCGATTTACAGCTGCATCTGAGAATCACTTCCCTGGTTTGCTCACCTTCAGCCAGTTGCTGCCGGTTTCTATAATCGATATATCCTTGATTTGCGATTATGGATTGATATTTAACATTACATTTCTCATAATTAGTATATTGTTTACACGTTAGTCTAACTAAAGTCTTTTACGCAGGATGGTGTGAGGCAACGCAAAGTTGTCCATCCATATCTTTTAAAATTGTTTAAAGTACAGTGGCGGAATGAAATGGTTCGTCAGTTTTCAACTTGATTCATTCGACGCATCACGAGCACATATTACCTTTTGAAACTGAATAGACAGAATACACTGAATTAGAGAAAATAATGATTTAACTGTTCGTTAAAAAGTTCAAAATTATTCAGATCGAAGTTGTTCGACTGTTTATCTTGTCAACAAGTTTTTTTTTTACTGATTTTTTTGATAAATTAAATCCTTATTGTTGGTTTAAATTGTGTTTGACTTGATGTAAAAACAAGCATAACCTTATTCGATAGCAAACTTCACATTTATTTTACTGTTAGCAGCACTGTTTCTTCCTGTTAGGAACCTCACGGGTTATATGTTGGTACATACTATAATAAAATTGATTCTTGCAATCTGGTGCAAGCGAAAACCGACTCTAAGGTGTCGAACCTTTTCATTCCCTGACTGTACATGTGATTTGGGCAACACCTAAATATTCGATATATCTTAGACAACCCATGCTATATAGTATAAAATCAGGTTGCATTTTTGGTGCAGGGTGGTCCTGGCAGCGTGTTCGGAGCTGCTCGGCGCACTGCTCGGCGCTCACGAGGCTCAGGGCGAGCCGGTGCTGGTCATCGACGGGGCCGAGCCGAAGCACCTGAAGGCTCTGCTTGACTACATGTATACCGGGGAAATGAATGTACATCATGTAAGTTTACTTTATTATACCTACAATAATATATACGGGGTGGATACGACAATAAATGAAACCACGTAAAGTAATCATAAATACGATCAACTTTTACTATGGGACCAAATTCGAAATCCAAAAAAAAAATTGCAGGTTTTCATACAAACAGTACATGTCTCCTCGGCAAAAATGTATGAAAAGCTGCAATTTTTCTTTGCGATTTCGAAGTTGGTCCCATAGTAAAAATTGATCGTATTTACGAGTACTTTGCGTGGTTTCATTTATTGTCGTGTTTACCCTTTGATATATATTGGATTCTCAAAGTATCCACCCCGTTTAAGCAATACCCAAATATGTAGGTACTGCAGCCAAAGCTGTGTTCGTGAGTAAAGTCGCCAGAGCTCATCGGGGAGTTTCAAGGGTTGGTAACATGTTGGTAACGCTTGAGTGATGCTTAGGATGTTACAAGCGTCCATAGACTACGGGTAACCGCTTATCAGGCGGGCCGTACGCTTGTCTGCCGACTTTGTTGTATACCGATCTGTTCTGGCAGCACTTGAGCCCGACAATGGTGGGATAATGGTCTAATACATCCTCTTACTAATTCTGGATAATCTGGATTAACACATAGGATACTTTTTAGCCCGGGAAAACATACGATCCCTCGGGAATGCGGGTGAAAACGCGCGGGACAACTAGTGTCAATATGTTTTTTTATCAATAGCTGCACGTATCTGTAGCCCGGTTCTCGTTACAACATGTCAACGACTTCCAAGCGATTTTAACAATAGTCTGCTTTTCGTATTCTCGTAACACATTTAACACGGTTGAAAAACGAACCTTTTATAGGTTCGTTTTTCAACCGTGTTACTTCGATTAACGTATCGTTGAAGCTTATTCCGGTAGTTAAATCGAAACTAGATCGTTGCTTTCTTGGTATCCCGCTAACAATCTGATGTTTGTTTCGATCGATTGTTTGCGACAAAACGACAATGGCCCTGATTCTGTTGTTCACAACTAAACTAATTTTAATCTCACTATGTCTCTCTCTAACAAAGAACATAAGAAAAGGATGTAAGAAATTTAGTCCTGTCAAATTAGTCCAATGCTTGTTTTCAATATATTTGTCGCCATCTATCGCGGTTACGCCTAAATACACGCAAAATAAGACGGCAAAGATTAATTTGACAACTTAAAATATGTTCTATCCTTTTTCTATCATGTTCGTAAGAAAGAGATGAGATGTGACTAAAATTAGTTTAGTGCGATTTACAACAGAATCGGAACCAATGAGTGACTATTTTAACAAAAAAAAAAATTGGAATTACGTAGGATCTTCCGAGAATTCGAAAAATGAATTGCATTATCAATATTGCTTGAGCGGTCTTTTAGCCCCCCTTGTCGATAGCATCTTTCGCATATTCAATCAATATTATGACTATGTATGTATGCCTGATTAATTATGACTATGTAAGTTTCTCAATGAACGCGCAATATTTTGAAAATGGTCCGCATTCCAGTCTGAACCCTAGATTATTGCGAAAATTTAATCATGAACGAAGCCATTTCCCCCGGAGTATTGAAATAATTTGAACGCCGCAATTTGTGCTGTCCTCAACCGGAGGTGAAATCGGTGTCTCATATTTTTTACGATGAGAAGTAAGAATAATAAGTTTACTGTTTACTCAACAGTAAAATTATTGCTTAGTAAATATGTTTTTTTGGGTGCGGTATAAAAGAGCTAGACTGAATAGTGCATTTTTTTTAGTTACATCGACCTACAATGTGGCCGCCGACATAATGCGTTATGATTGCCCAAATCATGAAAACGGCTAATCTGATTATGATGGGTCTTTTACTAAAATATGCCTAAGAAAATACTGAATCTTACTGTAAAAGTTCCATCGTAATAGGATTAGTCGTTTCCGAGAATAGCGCAATATTAACAGGTGTCAGAAACGTATTCTCTCGGCGGCCGCACTATATCTACCTATTTAGGGTTCCGTACCCAAAGGGTGGCCAAACCCTTTGTCTGTCCGTCTGTCACCAGCTTGTATCTCACGAACCGTGATAGCTAGACAGTTGATATTTTCACAGATGATGTTTTTCTGTTGCCGCTTTAACAACAACTACTATAAAACATAATAAAATAAATATTTAAGGGGGTTCCCATACAACAAACGTGATTTTTATGCTCGTATTTGCTCGATATTGATTAACGGCAACAGGTAGACGCTTGAAATATTCACAGAATATTTAGTTATATATTCACGTTGAAAATAAATAATTAAATTAAAATAAAACAAATATTTAATGCTCCCATACAACTAACGTGATTTTTTCAATTTTTTTTGTTCCGCTTTTATTTATTTCACATTCAATTTGAGTAAGGTAACATTATTATTATTATTTTACGATGAGAGTCCGACTCGAACTTGGCCAGTTTTTGATATATCAAAGGTAAAGATAAAGTGTTGAGTAATTGAACTGTATTCATTTAATTTATCATCAAAAAGGCACTGAATATGAATTAGTCATACTGAAGCCACACTCCCTAATAAAATATGAGTTTAGGCCCACTTTTTCTATGGCATAACTCTTTTTCGTTCGCGGCACGAGTAACGATTAGGTTTTCATTAGTGAAATTCAATCTTATATCCCTTACACAAATCACATTTTCAATTTGTAGCGACATCTATCAGTAATACTGAGATAGTTCACACACGGAAAGATAGATGGCGTGGTGCCACATTATCCTGCATCGCGCTTAAGAAGTTTTCTCGAGAATCTGCATAATATACAACTGTTTGACATGTACAGTTGGACCGCGGTCCCCAGGCACGATGACCCAGCCTGGTTGAAGATATTTCCTTTTAAATGGAGGTGTCATCCACCTTGGATCTCCATACAATTTATCTCTAAAGTACATGGCAAGGCATGATTTGGTTTACTGAAACACCGTTGCTTTTTGTCGGCAGTCTCAGCTAGCCAGCTTACTGAAGACAGCAGAAGAGCTTCGCATCAAAGGACTAACGGATATAAGGTGGAACAATAAGGATGAACCTCCCGATTGTGAACCGGGTAAGACATTGCTGTTACAATAATAATAAATATCCCGGGCATTCCTCACACACGGTGATCTGATCCCAAACTAAGAGCTTGTACTATGGAAACCAGATAACTGATATACTACAAATATTTTTTTTAAACATAATAACACCCTGCCCCAGGAAACTGGTATGTTCAAAGCCCATTCAAATGTATTAGCTGTCAAATCAAGGTTCAATAAATATCTTAAATGGCTCTCAATTCTGTGATATGTGAGTGATTGAGTTATCTAGCTACTAATATAAATCGTTTTCTAAATTTAATTATAATATCTAATTTATTACTTTCTTAGTATGAACTAAATTCTTCAAAACTAAAATGAATAATTCTAAATACGTTCGTGTATTATTACGGGTGATTTTGTGCAAGTGGTTTTTAATAGGTAATTAGCTTAGTACAATTGATTAATCACCTTATGATTCGAACCATTGCTGAAAATTTTACCTTCGCTATAACAGGAGTACAATCACCCAGAGCGCGCTTTTGGACTGTCTCAATCTTTCAACCTCAAATTAATTTAAATGATTATACATGATTGCAGGAGTAGTAGCAACAGCGACCCCCGCCGACTCCAAACAGCAAGAGAAGCAAACGGACCCAAAGGTAGCGAAGCAGCCGTCCCCAAAGCTAGCGTCCCCAAAGCACGCATCCCCAAAGCGGGTATCAACCCCCAGACCTATAGTGGACCACATCGCGGCGGAGCTACGAGCTTTCATGAAGAAGGAACAGGAGATTAGTGAAAATGAGATTAAGCAAGAGAAATGCAATGTTAATGGTAAGTTTATATAGTTTCCCGAAGCGATTGTTCCTAAATCTAGGTGTTTACAGAAGCGCAGTATTGACGCTTCTTATTTCTTTAACCCTTCTCTCATTAATTCCTGTAGAGCTTATAGTATCTGAGCTCATAGTCTTCTTCCCGCATGTCCATCTTCATAGTCCTCCCCATAACATAGGCATAAACACTATAAAAAGTCGGCCAGAGCATTTATCCTTAAAGAATCCCAAACTGAAGTATAAAAACGGTTGTTTTTATGTTTCTTTTATACCAACATTAATATTACACGCTGCAGTGTTGGAGATCTTAAAAGCACTTGTCCCCAAAGCATTTATCCCTAAAGCATTAATACTTTAAACATTCGTTAACAAAGTATTGATCCCCAAATCATTGGTCTAAATGCACTTGTCCCCAAATCATTGGTCCCCAAATCACTTTTTCCCAGAGCAATCGTACCCAACAACGAAGGTGAGTTGCACCGCAGAACTACGAACGTATAAGAAGACTCAACGAGATATCAGTGATAATGAGATTAATATAGAGAAACTTAATGCAAATGGTGAGTAAATCAGGTTATCGTTTCGGCACTAAGTGTCCCAAACCATTAATCCCCAAATCTGTTTTCCCCAAATCTCTTGGCCCCTGTAACTATAGCGCTAGTGTAGAGGCATCGAGGAACAATCCCTTTAGAGTAGTAATACCGAGCAATTCGATTCCGAAACTAGTCAGTGATTTGTCACTGATTGTGAACCCCTGTTCACAATCAGTGACAAATCACTGACTAGTACACCCCCCTAAAAAGGAAGATAAAGCAATATTGCTAACGCAATTAATTTTTTCGAATTCTCGTCAGATCCTACGTAATTTTAATATTTTTTGGTATACTACTCACTCATTATATACAATTCAATTCAATAAAAGGTTCGGAATTGATGAATTGCATAAGATCTGCCGTAAATTCGAAAAAATGAATTGCGTTAGCAATATTGCTTTATCTTCCTTTTTAGGGGGGCAGTAAAGACCAATCACTGCATCTTGTGTCTTGACTCGGCCAATCAGAGCGAATGTGTCCTTGAATTAGCCAATCAGAGCGCATTGTCAATGGTGGGAAATCGGCGGAATAGATTGCAAGCTTTTCATCGCGGATTTTCAATAAAATTATTCATGATTATTGTAAATATTCCATTCCTGATGAATTACGGCAGATATACCTACCTGCGAATCGCTACTAAGTTAACCACGATTTTCCGTCACGAGGCAGACAAGCTGGCGGGTGGACCACTTGATGGTAAGCGGGTTCTGTCGCCTATGGACATTGGCTACCTAGGGTAATCCAATTCCGTAACTAGTAAGTGTATTTGCACTGATTAATAACAGAACCGACCAATCACTGCATTTAAATTCTTAGTGTGTAAAGGCTTAGCCAATCAGAGCGCAACGAAGCGAACATTTATTTGATTGTAATCGGTTACCATAGCAACACCAGGGGTATAATTCGTGCTTATGGAAAAACCCCATGTTGTACCCTTGGGGGCGTGGTGTTCATTCCGCAACCTGAGCATCAAAGTCAAAGTCAAAGCCATTTATTCAATTTAGGCCCCAGAAGGGCACTTATGTAGGTCACATTTACTGAAGTTACCACCGGTTCGGAACACGGCCTTCAACTGAGAAGAATCAGCGGTAGCACCCTTCCTACCCACCAAATACCTTTTCATAATAATTAAATGAATGATATTTTAATTCCAGGAGGTCCACCACCGTTAATAAAACTACCCACCAAGGATAAGAACAGTCCCACCAAGCGGGAAAACTCAGACTCGTAAGTATTATGTTTGCAATGTACAACGTGAAACGGAAAGGGTGTATCCATAAAAATACACGAATTCTTTGATACTAGGCGCAAAGAACGCGATAGAGTTTTTTTTTATAATAATATTAGCAAGTGACGTGAAAAGAGACCCTCATTAAGCGGTGACATGTTGGTAATGATTTTAATTCAATAAACTTGATTTTTTCGGCTCCTTCGCTTCCTTCGTCTCTGATAAGTTTGTGTTTACCTTTAAGCACACATTTATACTAATACAATAAAGCGGAAGAGATTTTTGTTTGTTTAAACTGGCTAATCTCTGGACCGTTATTTTATCTCCAGACAAAAAATACACAACTCAAGTCATTAAAAATCAGAGATTATAAAATAATCCTTATACGATTACATAGTTTATACATTCTTTATTGGCCGTATTGTTGTGACTGTGTTGATATGCGATGACGTGACGTGACGTCACATCTACTGACGTTACGTTATCTGCAGTTTGTTTACATAATCTCTTGAAATCTGGTTGATTTATGATAACATTAAATACTAGTTTTTGTCTGCAACAATGACAATGCAATGGCCGCTTGATACTGAACCCCCAATTAAGGCCCAGAATACTCTCGAGCAGATTTCAGTTTTCACCCTTGCGCCACATTTTCACATAATATTAGCGGAAATTACCGGAACTACGCAAACAAAAAATACTAGCTCCCTCTATTTAGAAGTGCGTCATTGCAAACAAACAATTCAACATGACACACCGCCATCTATATATTTCCGCGAGAACGACGCTTTTTGAATTAGACACAGTAAAAATGTAAACAGTAGACAAATTGCAGACAAACATTACAAATATAATTTTTCAAATACTTTAAAAAACTTTTGACGGGCCAGTTGGCGTAGTTAGTTAAGATTCCACGCCGCCGATCTTATGTTCGATTCCCACCAAGGATATGCATCTGTGTGCATGAACATGTTTGCATGTCCCGAGTCTGAGTGTAAATATGTATAGTAAGTACTAGCAAACCGCCCCGGCTTCGCACGGGTACAATGTCATAATGTGGTGTCAGTGGAGCGATTTGCGCGACCGCCCACGCCACCCGGTCACGGTATCGCTACTGTTTCTTGCTAATTTTAAATCTGTGATATCATTTAAAATATTATTGATAATTATTTGCTGTAAAGCATTGAGCTATTATTACCACGTATAGAGATGCTATCATAAGCAAAGCTTAAGTCCCATTTCTTTAGAGTCGACTAAAGGTTTCTTTAGCACTGAAACAATAATTAGTCGTCTAAGCAGACAGTAGAAACACGTAGCGCTATTAGAAAGATTTTAGGAGTATTTTTCTCGCAAACACCGTTATTTTCACGGCGCTTACGCGTTTCGTTCATCGTTTTACAACAGCAAGTGTGGCCGGATGGCCTCACTTGAACGGAACATAGTTGTGATGTGTCGCATCTTCTCTTTACTGAGTAATAATACGGATCTATCTGATGGTTAAAACTGCAAAACCCGTTGCGTGGTTTAGAGTTGATAAACAGAGAGACAAACAGACGCGGAAAACGACTTCTTTTTATACTATTTAGAGATGTATTTACAAGTTCTGCTTAGTTTGGGATCAGGTAGCCGTGTGTGAAAAATGTCTCAAGATATTTATTTTTAAAAGTTGATACGTACGATAATATTTCTCAGGTTAGGTAATTGTCTCCCAAAACCAGAATTCTTTTACATACGCTACTTAGGTAATTGTCGTCGGGTCACGAAACTAAGCGTTTTATCTAAATAAAATTTGTGTTCTATAAATTCTGAGAAAACAGGCTGTGACAAATGGACAGAAAGGAGAGTATCCTACTCGTATACAGCTGTGAGCTTTCATAATGTGCACAAATTAAAAGGAGGGAAACTATGTTGAAATTTATCGACCATTTTTTAAATTACTTTTTATTATTTTTTTAAATTCTTGTTCCCTACAGTGATCACCACGTTAACAAAACTATGTAACTTTAATTACTTATTAAACTTAGCGATATATCACAATGCAACAAACTTAATATAATTAAAAAAAAACAAGGCGTCCTCATAAAATGAAAATTGAGGCAAAAATACATCCTCAATCGAGATATTATATGTTATTTGACAAATAAACAGGTTTTCTTCCATCACGTTTTACAATAATTGTAGAATTTCTCAATAAAATGCCCTCTTTAGCTACCATTTTTAGTCATCATCATATCAGCCTAATGATATCCACTGCTGAACATAGGCCTCCCCCATTAACTTCCACTTCGAGCGGTTTTGGGCCGCTTGAATCCAGCAGCGCCCAGTGACTCTGACCAGGTCGCCGGTCCATCTGGTGGGAGGTCGTCCTGCATGGTGTCCCCTTCCAGTTAGTGGTCGCCACTCTAGAAACTTCCATCCCCATCGGTTATCGGTTCTTCAAGCGATGTGGCCTGCCCACTGTCACATCAACTTACTAACTCTACGAGCTATATACATATTTTTTGTTCTCCTACGAATGTCCTCGTTTCGGATCCTGTTTCGTAGAGAAATTCCGAGCATAGCTCATTCCATAGCTTGCTGAGTGACTCTGAGCTTATTTATGCGGCCAGCAGTGAAAGACCATGTCTATGTTCCGTATGTCATCACTGGTAAAACGCATTGATTGAAATCCTTTCGTCTTAAGACTCTGACTCTGAGGTATTCTGGACTTGAAGATATGCCGTAGCTTCCCGAACGCTGTCTAGCCGAGTTGGATTCTTCCGTTGACCTCTTTGTCGATGTTGAACCTACCTTGTTGGACGATTTATCCTAGGTAAACATACTCGTCTACAACTTCGAGAGCAGTGTTCCCAATAATCACGGGTATTGGCGGAATATGAATATTAGACATAATTTTTGTCTTGTATATTTTCATCTAGACCTGTTAGGAAACTCTTGAGATCATTGAGCATGATGTTCAAAGCTTCCAGCGATTCCCGCCATTATGACTATTTCGTCGGAAAGTCGAAGGTGAGAGATGTGTTCACCGTTGATGTTGATGCCATAACCCTTCCAGTTCAAGAGCTTGAACACATCCTCCATTGCAGTGGTAAAGGTTCCGGGGAAATTACGTCACCCTGTCTTTCACCCTTCTGCAACTGGATTGATCTCGTACTCTCGTCCTGTACTCGGATTGACATAGTGAGACTTTGCTGTACAATCACCTTCAACAATTCGATATAGCGATAGTCGATTTAGCACCGCTGTAGACTCTGTAATACCGCCCATGTCTCTGAACTGAAATGAAACCAGCTTTTTCGGGAGGCTGGAAATTTTCAAACCTACGTGCAAGACAATTCGTAATGACCCCCGAAAACAACTTATAAACGTGGTTTAGGAAGGATATGGGGCGGTAGTTCTTCAATAGGGCCTTATCGCCTTTTTTGAAGAAGAGCACCACCATTTATTTCCTCTCCATACTTCTGGTATTGTACCTAGGGCATAAATCTCGGAATATCGCAATATTGGAATCTCGGGACCGTGCATAAGGACTTCTTTTTATAAACCTGGCAGGTGAGGTGATACTTCTGAGCTATCGCTGTCAAATTTATTGAGCGGTATCACCGAGGTATGTAAATGTAACATAATTGCATTTTTGAGCAATGAGGATCATTTACGTTCAAAAGTATCCTTTGTCCTTCTCCACTAATTGAACTATCTCCCTGCCAAATTGTATTTAAATCTGTTCAGTGGTTAAGCCGTGAAAAGGTTACAAACTGACAAATATCCAGAGTTGCGTGGTGGCCGAATTATAACGTCAACGTTAATTTACAAGCGGGAGCGAGCGTATTAATTAAGCTGTTTTTAAAACTTTAATATGCTCAAAAAGGTTATGTGCATCCTATGTAGTAATAAAAAAGTTATCATTTTGTTATGTGAATGATCCTTATTGCAGGCATCTAACTCAAAAAGCTATTTTGACCCATATAATATAAAATTTCCCGCCTCATGCTAAGCATCCACCTTAAGGAAGTATTATATATATAATGTTATGGAAAAAAAGTTATTCCAATTTTATTACTTTTATTGATATAAAACTGTGCCCGGCTCACTGATTGGCTGAAAAAACTAAGCCCGGTTAGGGTTGCAGAAACAGGAACCTCCTCACAATGCGAGCTGTATCGAGGAATACTGCCGAGAGCCGAGAGGCTTTCGGCCATCAGGCCATTGGCCGTTACGACAATCGGCACAATGATAGCCGAGCTCACTACTAGTAATTGTAAATATACGATGGCTTCACATTCCAACTAATCAGTCCAGTAAGTACTAGAAACTTAGTCAACGTAAGATGTGTAATATTTTCCTTACTGTTCTAATTTTACTGTGCCATTGTCATTTGACGACTACGCGAGTGGACACAATAATACAATGAATATAAAAGTTTACCGGCTCGACTCGATGACTACAGATGACTCGATGACCGCAGTAGAGGCAGTCATGCCCGCCCCGACTTCGGGGCACCTACTGTTACCAGTATTAGTCAACCTACCTTTCATACCTTTTCTTTGATCTCAAAATAAACAATATTGAATGAGGTATTATTTAATCAGGTAACTAGCTAAATAGGTAATTGCTCATTAAAAATAATATATATTGCTGATTTTTCATTTCGCATTATTTGATAAAAAAAATAAAAAAAAACATTTTCCTGGATTTGAATCATCACCTCCTTCAGGTACATAAATACCCCGCGCCTTAGCCCCCTAGGCTACCCTAACCATACCTTTCATAGACGAAAATAAGAATTAGTCTCTGTCAGTACCACGACATGCCTCGGTGACAATTATCAAAAGCATCAATCATAACAGATTTTATTTTATATATTTTTATTTATAACAAGCAAATAATAGGCTCAATTGCCTTAATTTGACTAGCATGCATTTTCCAGTGCCTTCTAAAGATAATTTGATATGATTTTTTACTAATTTGAGAGGGTTTTATGTATGTGAAAATTCTGAAAAAAAATGACACAGGTCCGTCTAGCAACGCGGATCGCCGCGGAATGCGAGTGAGTGCGAAGCAAAATACGCGAGTTGCAGGACAATAGAGTGCGGTATGATGTTCATGGTGCTCAGATTAATTTGACGTAAGCGACTTTTTTTAAAATCATTATTATGAAAAACTGAATCGCAAATTCAAAAAACTAAATCGGGCGTTTATTTGCTTATGATATGTACTCTATTGATGAAAAAAATCGTATCAAAATACCTTCAGGCGTTGGATATATTTGGGAATTTCTTGATTTTCAGAGGTATGTTTAACATTTTTTTTTATCGAGGCTTTTAATTGAAATCGTGTTTTCGGCTCGGGCGATGTGTTTGTTATATCCTTAAGTATCATATGTTAAAATTTCAATGTCGTAGAGTTAGCAGGTTTCATATAATTTGGGCTGCAATGTAGAGACTTTTGCCCATTTCTGCCTCTTAAAATAATTGTGCTTGAAACGGGAGCTTATTTATATTGGTTTGCGAAGAAATGTGGTTTAAGAGGACTCAATTCGTCATACTTTTCATACAAAATCTCTGTACTTATTATGGCGTTGTTAAACATTTTTCGTTAGATGTTTTGAACAATTTAGTATCTTGTGCACTATATCTAGCCTTGTATCTAGGCGTAATTTAAATAAAGTGTGAAACAAATTCAGTCAAAGCCTCCGAAAAACAGCGTTTTTGCCTGAACTTTGGCCATATCTAATGTACCTATAAATTGTAAAAGTAAAGAAAACATTTAGATACCAGGCTTGCAAATGTATTGGAGATTCTAAATATCATACTTTTTTTTCACAAACTTGTAAGATTTTTTTACAAGAAGTATACTCCTGGAACAAGTTTTATGAATGCGAAATCATGAATGTGACGACCTAGCGAAGCGGCCGCGAGTGATCAGCGGAATTTACCGACTGATAACCGACGGCTCTGATGCTATCTCTCTTTTTTCGCAGTCAAACATTACGTTGGATGAAACAACAAGCTTTTAGACTATGCTCGCGTTGAAGTTGCGCCGGCTACAGAGGGCCGCCTTAATTGTTATATCTCCGCCTCACGTCATCGTAGCGACATAAAATATATTAGAATTATGACGAATCGAGTTAACACATTAAAGTTTACGTATAAAATGGTAGAAAATACCAACCCAGAGCACGAGTCGAGTCGACTGCGCTCGTAACAGGGTGTTTAAAACTACTTCATGCGTCATAATGAATAATATTTGACTTTTTTTAAGATACAAAAGTTAAAAAAAAACATTTTTTTAATTATTAGTACCTATTCATTGAGTACATTATGTGGGCTGCGTTTCTAAGACGAATAAAAAGTGACGGTGTATATATGTGCAAGTGGCGCCCTCTCAGCTTATTATTTGTTTGTTTACAGAGACAGCCCAAGTCCGAAGCGACAGCGGTTCGCGAGCGGCAACGAGCACACCGACGACGACTCGCTCACTCATATTAAATCGTAATACGCTTCGTTTAACATATATTATCGTTTGTGTTGTTTTAAATTATTGATAATTAATTATTGAATTGTGATTTATTTGTACACAGGGAAAGGGATCAGGAATGGCAGCATGGGAACTTGGTAAGCTAATTTTGTAATAATTAAAAACTTGAAATTAGTTTTAGAATCGATAACGCTGAATAAAAAATTTCATCCAATTCTGTTTAGCCTCCTGCTGTTGTCCTTGTTATTTTTTTTACATTGTTTGGCCGCAATCTCACCACGGTAAGTGATGAATGAATGAATGAATGAAATATTCTTTATTGTATAAACTAACATAGAAAAAACATTAGTAAAAACACAAATTAAGGAAGTAATACAATATAGGCGGCCTTATCGCTTAAGCGATCGCTTAAGTGATGATGTGGCTGAAGATGTAACACAAAGCCTAGAAGGAACTGGCTCTCAAGTGCAACTGTCGATACACAGCGGTAGGTGCTTGGCGATAAATTTTCAACTTGATGGTGGTAGCCAGCCAGGTGGGTACTACAAAGTACCCTACCACCGTGCTATGGTTTCTTCATGATGTATTCCTTCAACGAAACCTCAAGAATTCGAATCCGGGACCTTCGTCTCTGCATCCAACTTCAGTACCGCTGAGCTATCATGGCCTAGTAAGTTTGGGGGTTGGATCGGTGATGCATGAGTGATAACTCGTGTGTTGCAAGGGTCCATATACGGTAACCGCTTACCATCCAAGGGCGGATCCAGGGGGGGTCATGACCCCCATGACCCCCCCCTGGGGCTCGGCCGTTTCAGTGAATTTGCGGGTAACAGCTATAGTATTGTGTATTTTGAAACCCATCCAAGCTGGATATAAGTGTGTGATCCCCCCTGACGCAAAGGCTGGATCCGCCCTTGTTACCATCAGGCGGGCCGTATGCCGACTTAAACAAATACTAATATAATTAAATTAAATGACGGGCCAGTTGGCGCAGTTGGTTAAGATATCACTTATCGCGCCGCATGTCGTGTGTTCGATTCCCACACAGCACATGCATTTATGTGCATGAACATATCTGTATTTCCTGATTTTTGGGTGTAATTATTCATATTAAGTTTCAATACTACAAGAACTATTGAAAAAAGTTATGAACAGTGAATACATTTTTCACCATACTCCCATGTGACGGTAGCGAAACGGCCAAGCCACATATTTTGACTAAGGTGTAGAGTTTGTGATGTTAGGGCTTGTAGAGTTATAAACTTGGCTCTACATGAGATCTGATAACTTTTTGACAGTACGAACTATATGTCTTGGCGGCAACATTTTACATAAAAATGTTTTTGGTGGGATGTATTATATCAGAAGGCGAACCACAAGCTCTTATTGTCCCTTATTTTTCTTTTGTCCCGTTTTGACGTCGGAGGTCAAAGAAAGACAAAAGTCAAATAAGGTTATTTTAACCTTGTTTTAAGAGCTTGTGGTAGGCCCTAGTTATCTGATTTCCACAGTACAAGCTCTGCTTTGTTTGTGATCAGATGACCGTGTGTGAGGAATGTCCCGGGATATTTACTATAATTGTGTACAACAGGACATATCGGCGGAGCGCGTGGTGGGTTGGGGCGGGCTGGGCGAGTCGTCGCGCGACGCGTCCGACGACGAGTGGGCCGACGCGCCCGCCGACATCGGCTCCTTCCTGCACACCCGGCTCAGGGTCGACGGGGACAATAGCGCCGGTAACATCACCTACCCACTACATATACTCATCATCATCATCATCATCATCGCAACTCTCGCCATCGGGGAGTCCATCCTCACACATTGAAACCAGAATTGTTTCCAACTGTGCGGGCTCAAAGTAGCTTTCTTCCGCGGACGCTCGGACTGTGGAATTTGAATCGACTCCCTGCCGTTGGAGTCGATTCAAATTCAAATTCAAAATCATTTATTCAAATAGACCTTCGCAGGCACTTATGAAAAGTCTGACTCTAATACTCTAATACCGGTTCGGAAGGTTGCATTTAACTCAGCAATTCAAAACAAGCTTAGATTCATTACATAATATTTACATTCTAATCGCACTGACAACAATTGCGTGCCCCGGCGCGGCGGCGAAACTACAAAGTAGACTGAATCTATATTTAATAAGTAAATAAATAAATGGCATACTTAAGCAGACCAGCCCCCACAAGCAGCACCTGTTCACAAGTATGACGCGTGGGTACAACATGGTGTTCTTCAAAAATGGTGTGAAGACTGGTGTTGCAAGCGTCCATAGGCTACGGTAACCGCTTACCATCAGGCGGGCCGTATGATTGTTTAGTGGTATAAAAAAAACTTTTTAGTTTTAAATTTGGCAAACAAATTCAAATTAGGACTTATTTCTGCCAGTGTCGAGTTATATTATAGTTTCCAGTCACAATAAATCACTTTCGCATAGCCCTCAGTCACTCACCGTCCATAAAAGTCATATTTTACTACAATGGTGGTCATTGTACTAAAACTCTTCACAGACTTTTGCGACTTGTTCTAGCAACTTGTAAGCAAGATTGTCATACATAATTTTGTTCATATTGTGACGTAAAAATTTGTAAAATTCATAGCTCCTAGGCGGCTTGACAACTCCAACAGTGGGTTGACCACTAGCCTACTTCCATTAATCCGCAGTGGGCACGCGTGGTAGGGTATCTGCCCATTCCCTATCAGCCTCATTTGTGAAAAGAAGGCCTGTGGGACATTATAGGCTGATGACATCGAACAATTAATTGTTTTGTTTGATTGTTTGAATTCTATTCTGCTAATTCCCGACTAATGACAATGCGCTCTGATTGGCTAAGTTAAGGACACATGCACTCTGATTGGCTAAGTTAAGGACACATGCTCTCTGTTTGGCTAAGTTCAGGACACATGCGCTCTGATTGGCTAAGTTCAGGACACATGCGCTCTGGTTGGCTAAGTTAAGGACACATGCTCTCTGTTTGGCTAAGTTCAGGACACATGCGCTCTGATTGGCTAAGTCAAGGACACATGCGCTCTGATTGGCTAAGTTCAGGACACATGCGCTCTGATTGGCTAAGTTCAGGACACATGCGCTCTGATTGGCTAAGTTCAGGACACATGCGCTCTGATTGGCTAAGTCAAGGACACACTAAACATTTAGATGCAGTGATTGGTAGATACTGTTATTAATCAGTGCAAAAGCACTTACTGGTTGCGGAATTAGATTACTTGGTATTACTACTCCAAAGGATTTTTTCAAAATTTTTTTTTTTTTTTTCCAGATGAGGAATCAAACGAGAGTGCCTGTGGAGGTGCCGCGGCGGCGTCATCTTCTTCATCAGCGCCTTCTGAACTACATCTGTCTACCACTACACATAGTCATCTATCTAAACGTGAGTGTATATTTAAGGTGAACGCACACTTATCCGATCCGAACGCGTCGAACGAATCGAAGTCAAGGACGCACACATTTCCGCACCGAAAGAATCGACAGCGTCACATTAGAAAAACAACTCGCGTGTTGCTCTGTCGTATGCAACTGATGGAATGCGAGCGCATCGGTCGAGTCGACCGCATAAGCCGCGCCGAATCTGATGACGTCATTCGAATTTGTCTAGGATTTCTGGGGTTTTTCCAGTTTCGGATGATTCGACGCGGGCAAGTGTGCGAGCTTTCATAAGATTTCATATACAGAATTCTAAAATTCGTTTCGTTCGACGCGTTCGGCTCGGATAAGTATGCGTTCACCTTTAGACTTGTTTATTGTATAATTCTTTACATAGATGCTGTTGCCGAAGCCGAAAGAATTTAGGAACTTTCTCAGGTGCTTGGTAATGCAGTCTCTTTCGATCGCAATGAAATTAATGAGACCGCCTGTAAAAATGTCTAACATATTGGTGCTGATTTTGTTGTTAACAATTAAACTAATTTAGTCTCACTATGTCTCTTTCTAACAAAGAACATAAGAAAAGGATGTAAGAAATTTAATCCTGGCAAATTAGTCCGATGCTTATTTTCAACATTAATTTAGCCGCCATCTATCGCTGTTACATCAAAATACCCGCAAATTAAAACGGCAAAGACTAATTTGACAACTTTAAATATATTCTATCCTTTTTCAATAATGTTTGTAAGAAAGAGATGTGATGTGACTAAAATTAGTTTAGTGCGATTTACAACAGAATCGGCACCATCACATGTATGATAGGCCCTTTGGGTGGAGTCCCCAATTTAACTATTTGGGTCGATCAACTTTTCTTGTACCTCGTTGCCATGGTTACGTCCCCTGGACAACTCTTTGAAACCATGAGTTTCTATACGTTTTCTATGGTCACAATTCACCAAACGTACATTTTTGACGTAGTTATAAGCCAATTATTTTATGAACTATCTCCTAAGCACATTAGTAACATATATTATTCAAATAATTATAAATAAAATGATTTGAATTTAATAATACCAGATTTTTTTTAAACTCGGTCACTATTTTTACGGTATTTTTACTTGTCATTATAAAATTTAATTTAACGCACATGATTTAAAGGCGTCACTTGGGTGGCTAGTTTTTGCCGAAGCGTAGCGGTGCTGATATAGTGAATGGTGGCCTTAACAAACAAGAAAAAGTTGATTGACCCATTTAACGAATTTCTTTATTACGTAATTTTGTGATTTACGCTTAAAATTTATTAAATTACAAGTGTCAGATATTTATTGATAAGGAATCACCGAATCAAGCAAAGCATATTTAATATTAATAAATTAAAAACGCATAAATATATTTTATAATACAAAATGGGGACCTCCATTTAAATTATACAATTCCTAAAGCTATGGTCTGTTATCTGTGAACTTATTCCTAAAGTCGGATAACCTTCCGAATTACAAAAATTGCTCACGTGAAAATCTAAACATTTGGCGCTCACATTTGACTATATATTTTTCTATTTTTTCCTAATTGGCAACATTTTCGTCTTCACGGTACTATTTCCCGTACTTATTTCAAAATTATTGCCTACCCTAGCGCACCTGAATGACCGACGCGCACTGGAATATGAACGTACTTGCGAGGCTTTTGGGTTCAATATCGCACGTATAGAAGAGTCTGCCACTTTTGTAGGTAAGTTTTGAATGCACAGACCATAGAGGTAGAATTAATAGAGCGACTGCACTAGAGTATCTGCCGTGAACACGCGTATGTACAACGCTGACTTGAAACGAACTGCACTCATAGATTGATAGATGAATGCCAATTCTAAGAGAGGTAGAGCGTAGCGTTTATTCGCTCAAAGAGCAGCTCGACTGGGGAAGTACCTCCACCTTACAGAATACCGCAGCCAAATAACTTTATGTTGTGTAATGTTCGCTCGAGTGAGGTCGCCAGAGCTCAAAGGGGAGGGGGGAAAGGTTGGTAACGCGTGAGCGATGCTTCGTGTGTTGCAAGTGTCCATATGACTGCGTTAACCGCTTACCATCAGGTGGGCCGTACGCTTGATTGTCGACTTGGTCGTATAAAAAAAATCCTTATAATCAATACTTTTACCACAAGGAACTCATATCGACAGTTTTTATACAGTAAATCACTCGTTTACGATATTATATGATTGCATCTATATGCAAAGTGCTCACGCTTCGTACAAGGTAATGTTGTCACTCTATTAATATTCTTACTCTATGGCACAGACTCTTTTTTTTATGTCGATAAGCACTTGGTATCTTGGCAGCTGCGCTTGAGATCCAGTTTCGTTCTAGAGGCTTTGTGTTCTTACAATCTTCGGCCATATCATAATTTACTAGTCGACAGATATCCTGGGACATTCCTCACACACAGTCATCTGATGCCAAACTAAGCAGAGCTTGTACTGTGGAAACCAGATAACTGATATAATACATATACTAAAAAAAAAGCTTTGCTGATTTCTTGCCGGAGTCTTTTCAGTTTAAGTGTATTCCGAACCGGTGGTAAATTCAACTGTATGTACCAATTTAACGTTCATAAGTGCCTTACTAGGGCCTAAACTGAATAAATGACTTTTTGATTTGATTTGATTTTGACTATTTAAATAATAATAATAAAAAATATGACAGATTTTTTTTTATATCTTTACACAGATGTACTTGAAAGCAAAGATTGCATGTAGAATTTATTAGCATGAAGTGATTTGCAATACAGACCATAGTTTTATGGAAATGCATTCCTACACCAGTCAGACATATCACTGGTCTGTTATTAGTGTATGTAAAATAGATGTTTAAAAAAAGTGTAAAAACAAAAGTTCACACAGAAAAAGTACCAGGCTTGTATAAAATATGGGAAGTGAATTTGAACTGAGAACATTTACGATAGCTCCAATCCATCTGAGTCCGCCAGCCTGCGGTCTGAAGTGCGGTATAGATGGCGCTACTGTCTATTCCAAATTTAATGTATGCACCTATTAATTGCTGTATTTACTAATGTAGGAAATTTCTTGATTTTAGGTAACTATTGCATTTTTACACAGGCTGAAAATATATTGGCGAGAGGAGTTGTGTTTTTATGTAACTAGATGGCGTTGTTCTATTTTTAAACGAGCTATGGTTTCGTTCTCACGTGAGAGTTGGTACCAGTACTTGATTGTATTCAGTAAAATCGGTTCAGTAGTTTTTGAAATTTTTTAGACATTGCTTCCCAAAGTATATTTGACGAAGCAAGCATTATAATTTATACATATACATTCCAGTTCCAGCTAATATTAGGTCCTGATATTAGCTAGAAATGCTGGAAAGTTCTCCTGATAATCAGGATTTCATAACAAACATCCACCTGGGGTTTAAAATTTTGTCTTGTATCAACACCAATATGTATTAACCTCATACAAATAATACATTTTAAAACCGGCCATGTGTGAGTCCGACCTTCCTTGGAAATTAGTTTTTATTTATTAATCCACTTCAAAAAAAGGATATTATTCAATTCGACACGTTTGTATGTAATATTATTGGAACTGCAATATATTCACATATGGTAATCTATTAGGGCTTCCATACAAATATACAAAATAATTATAGTATATAATTTTGTTTATGGAAACATATACAAAATGAATTCAAAATAGTGTCAGATTATAGTTATTTTAAACTTTTTAGTGTATTTTGATGAGGATTTTTTAATTCCTTTTTATTTATAAGGACTTTGGGCATCACGCGTTACCGATCCTTCCCCCTTACCCGATGAGCACTGGCGACCTTACTCACGCGCAGGAACACAACATATAGTTATTTGGCTGCGGTATTCTGTAATCTTAACCTATATATAATCAACTAATCTTCATGGATGTGTTGTTCCAGCGACGGTGGGCCCGAAGTCAGGTCCGACAGACCCTCGGTTCACGGACGTGATCAAACTGAGCGACTACCTGCAGCACGGCAGGAGGCCGCAGTTCTGGGAAGAGCCTTATGTCAAAAGGGTATGTGATTAATTAGCTATTGTCCCGCAGTTTTGTCTGTGTTTCGCAGGGATTAATGTTTTTTCAGGTAGTGAATTGCTTGTGTAGTGCTTTTATCCGAATGCGCGACAGCAAAGACAGGGTTATGTTTTTCACGCGTATCTGATGGATTTTAATGAATGAGGTATATTTTGAGTCCTCTAAGCCATGCGTGGGTTATAGGCTAGGTAAACTCAAAACGGCGGCCATGGCGCGAGTGACTCCCCTGGTGTTGCAAGCGTCCATACTACGCTACGGTAACCGCTTACCATCAGGCGGGCCAAATGCTTGTTTGCTACCTAAGTAGTATTAAAAAAAAAAAAAAAAAAAAATGGCGGTAGAAAATTTTCGCGTACTTTATCTTGTGAGGTATCATCACCAGAGGTCGGAATTAGGTAGAGTTGTTTATGTACTTCCACTGATTTCATACAGCGAAAGAATAAAGTGGATATGCCTCAAATCCCGAGATTAATTTTAAAGAGCAGAATATCACGTGATTTATTAAATAAAATAGTTATTTACTTTTATACAATTTAAACCATCCGACATCGGATGTCCGAAGTTGCAAAATTCCAATGCGCACGATGCTGCCATACAAATGTGGCACAACATAGCTTGTGAGAACAAAAGAAAACAATAGCGGAAAATTATTTATTTGTAATATTGTTGGCCACACGGGATTGTATTATAAATCCCGGGAAGATCCATATTAATATCAACATTTCGATGCAAGTACATAAATAACTCTACCTAATTCCGACCTCTGATCATCACTGACACATACAGATTTGGCTTACTTAGTATAGCTATTTAACTTGTGCACGTTGCAGGTGATGGAAGCGGTGCGAGTGAAGGAGCTGGAGATGAAGCAGGCCGCCGAGATCCTGGGCGTGAGCTACGGCACGCTGTACGGACGGTACCGCGACGTGTACGGGTGCATCAACAGGCCTTACAGGTCGATTGGGTACTTGTTCACACTCTGTATACATATGTTAGAGCTGCACATGTAGCAGATCCTGGGCGTGAGCTACGGCACGCTGTACGGACGGTACCGCGACGTGTACGGGTGCATCAACAGGCCTTACAGGTCGATTGGGTACTTGTTCACACTCTGTATACATATGTTAGAGCTGCACATGTAGCAGATCCTGGGCGTGAGCTACGGCACGCTGTACGGACGGTACCGCGACGTGTACGGGTGCATCAACAGGCCTTACAGGTCGATTGGGTACTTGTTCACACTCTGTATACATATGTTAGAGCTGCACATGTAGCAGATCCTGGGCGTGAGCTACGGCACGCTGTACGGACGGTACCGCGACGTGTACGGGTGCATCAACAGGCCTTACAGGTCGATTGGGTACTTGTTCACACTCTGTATACATATGTTAGAGCTGCACATGTAGCAGATCCTGGGCGTGAGCTACGGCACGCTGTACGGACGGTACCGCGACGTGTACGGGTGCATCAACAGGCCTTACAGGTCGATTGGGTACTTGTTCACACTCTGTATACATATGTTAGAGCTGCACATGTAGCAGATCCTGGGCGTGAGCTACGGCACGCTGTACGGACGGTACCGCGACGTGTACGGGTGCATCAACAGGCCTTACAGGTCGATTGGGTACTTGTTCACACTCTGTATACATATGTTAGAGCTGCACATGTAGCAGATCCTGGGCGTGAGCTACGGCACGCTGTACGGACGGTACCGCGACGTGTACGGGTGCATCAACAGGCCTTACAGGTCGATTGGGTACTTGTTCACACTCTGTATACATATGTTAGAGCTGCACATGTAGCAGATCCTGGGCGTGAGCTACGGCACGCTGTACGGACGGTACCGCGACGTGTACGGGTGCATCAACAGGCCTTACAGGTCGATTGGGTACTTGTTCACACTCTGTATACATATGTTAGAGCTGCACATGTAGCAGATCCTGGGCGTGAGCTACGGCACGCTGTACGGACGGTACCGCGACGTGTACGGGTGCATCAACAGGCCTTACAGGTCGATTGGGTACTTGTTCACACTCTGTATACATATGTTACGAGCTGCACATGTAGCAGATCCTGGGCGTGAGCTACGGCACGCTGTACGGACGGTACCGCGACGTGTACGGGTGCATCAACAGGCCTTACAGGTCGATTGGGTACTTGTTCACACTCTGTATACATATGTTAGAGCTGCACATGTAGCAGATCCTGGGCGTGAGCTACGGCACGCTGTACGGACGGTACCGCGACGTGTACGGGTGCATCAACAGGCCTTACAGGTCGATTGGGTACTTGTTCACACTCTGTATACATATGTTAGAGCTGCACATGTAGCAGATCCTGGGCGTGAGCTACGGCACGCTGTACGGACGGTACCGCGACGTGTACGGGTGCATCAACAGGCCTTACAGGTCGATTGGGTACTTGTTCACACTCTGTATACATATGTTAGAGCTGCACATGTAGCAGATCCTGGGCGTGAGCTACGGCACGCTGTACGGACGGTACCGCGACGTGTACGGGTGCATCAACAGGCCTTACAGGTCGATTGGGTACTTGTTCACACTCTGTATACATATGTTAGAGCTGCACATGTAGCAGATCCTGGGCGTGAGCTACGGCACGCTGTACGGACGGTACCGCGACGTGTACGGGTGCATCAACAGGCCTTACAGGTCGATTGGGTACTTGTTCACACTCTGTATACATATGTTAGAGCTGCACATGTAGCAGATCCTGGGCGTGAGCTACGGCACGCTGTACGGACGGTACCGCGACGTGTACGGGTGCATCAACAGGCCTTACAGGTCGATTGGGTACTTGTTCACACTCTGTATACATATGTTACGAGCTGCACATGTAGCAGATCCTGGGCGTGAGCTACGGCACGCTGTACGGACGGTACCGCGACGTGTACGGGTGCATCAACAGGCCTTACAGGTCGATTGGGTACTTGTTCACACTCTGTATACATATGTTACGAGCTGCACATGTAGCAGATCCTGGGCGTGAGCTACGGCACGCTGTACGGACGGTACCGCGACGTGTACGGGTGCATCAACAGGCCTTACAGGTCGATTGGGTACTTGTTCACACTCTGTATACATATGTTAGAGCTGCACATGTAGCAGATCCTGATCTTCATCTATCATTTAATATGGATATTTCCTGCGTAAAAAAAAATCTAATTAGTCCGTCGCGTCAGTTATTTAAATAATAGTACCTGGATGGACGAAAGGATTTTGAAAAAAAGAAAAGGAATAAAAATAATTATCTGAACTCGAACCGGGGTATTCTGTTTCGGGACGGTCGGATTTCCCACCTGAGCTATTAAAACCTTGTATATGATGTCGAAAGGACATTGACCAGATTTGGGCCCACTATTGTGTCATCGAGTGTCTCAATCAAATATGATTCAAAAATCAAGTCTTATTTTATTATGTTCACTCACAAAATATTGATATTTTTCTAACCCGAGGATTAAAAACAGAATTAATAATATATTCGCTTGAATTCCTTTACACTTCCGCACCACAGATATCTGAAACCGTACGCAATACGGGTCACTTTTATTAATATCGAATGTTGCCAGGTGTTAAATTAGGTTTATCGTAGTAAAAACGAGCTACATATATAGTCTTTTTCTGTTGAATAACGCTAGTAATGATGAAACGAGATTACGAGAGTGATATTAGATATATTCGTCGGTTAATGCAGCAGAAATGCCAAATACCTACACATTTTATTTTTATTGACATTAAATAATAATTGTGTTTGATGACAATGCTTATTTTCCCAACAGTATGTTATGATTAAAATAATAGTAACAAGTAACATAAAATAATTTCTTAAAAGTATTAATTTATTTTATGAAAAATAAAATCTTCATAGTTTTATGTTTGGCAACCAAATCCTTTTTACGGGGACTTATTTTTGCCAGTGTCGAGTTATATTATAAATAGGTAAGTTTGGCAACTAAATCTTTTTTATGAGGACTTATTTTTGCCAGTGTCGAGTTATATTATAAATAGGTAAGTTTGACAACCAAATCTTTTTATGAGGACTTATTTTTGCCAGTGTCGAGTTATATTTTTAATAGGTAAGTTTGGCAACGAAATCTTATTTATGAGGACTTATTTTTGCTAGTGTCAGGTTATATTCTAGTTCTAGTTACAAAATAAAACATTTTCATATAGTCCGCACTATCAGTCACCGTCCATAACAGACATATTTTAGTAAAATAGTTGTCATTGTACTAATACTTCCCAAGGACCTTTTGAGACAACTTGAAAACTCACAATATGCATAATTCGTTTCACTTCACTAGTGCACATAGATTTATCTATATTGGATAAAACTCCACTGATAATATGCAATAAACCTCAAAATACAGGAATTTATGGAAATAAAACGAAAACGCTACGTGACTTTGCAAGTTCCCGCCAAAAAGTCTAGCATAATCTTTCGCAAAACATTAAAATAAACACAAATGGTTTTTTTTAGAGGCATTACTGACTTACTACTTCTAAACCATTGAAATACTAAAACAAAGTATGTAAATAACCATTTTTTTGCATTTAATAACCTTAAATTCTGCATCAGAAAAAAGAAAAATACTCGTAAACCCGGGTCAGAAAATTAAAACTGTTTACTGATTATGAAAATATAGTATTTTATCTACAAAATAAAAAATAAATCATTGTGACACAAAAAAAAACGAAGTGGGCCCAACTCCCCTTAGAAAACGGTCATTCTCCTTTACCTTTGCTAATAAAGTACTAGGATGAATTTAAAATTCGTAACGTGTTTGTCGGGCTGTTTGCATTACTGTGTTACAATAAATTTTCCTAACAAAATGTATTGAAAAAGTTTTTTTCCATTTGTGACATTTCTAGTACCCTTACCTAACTTGGCCCCATAGAGCCATTTGATCCTTGTCAGAGACTGGATCAATTAAGCTAATAAAAATATTTTTCAAATCGCCATTTTCTCGCTGACTGTACCTTTCTTAAAAAATCTGTTAATGCCGATTGCAATAAATCTAAAATAAAAGGACAGTCACATAAGACCATATAAGCGTAGCTTCAACCCTTAAGGTAGCTCTGCCTTTACTGACCCGTCTAAAATTTTCACCCTGTATAGATTAGACACGTATTTTTTCTTTTGTCAATTAAACAAAAATATACTAAGATTATCGTGTGTTGACGTTCCTTGTTTGTGTGTTGTCAGGGGCGTCCGTGAGTTCTGGCAGTCGAAGGGCCCGTCCGAGGTGCTGGAGCAGCTGCAGCGCGGCGACATCTCGCTGGACGCGGCCGCCCGAGCGCTGGGTGTCTCCATCGCCAACCTCGCCGCGCATGTCGCCGACTTCGGACTGCCCGAGAAAGGTAACAATATACAACGGACACCACGGGATACTGTAGCTTCCCAACAGTGAAAGAATTTTTTCAAATGATTCAGTTGTTTCGGAGCCTATTCGATGCAAACATACAAACAATTATAGTAGTATTAGTATAGATTAAGAGGCCGTATGCCAAATTTTGCCGATTTCGCTGATTTACGTGATTTTACAGTTAAAATACTGTATTTCTACAAGTTTAAATTCACAACCTAAAATACCATTTTAATTATGATCTAATGAATGAGCTACCTTTTTATTTTCATCATTTTATTTAATGCGAGATTTAGGTTGTTTTAAAAGATTTTTTTATTGCCAAACTAATGAACTTTTTTTTTTTTTAAGGAAATGGATTGTTTATTAACTGAAGTTTATTTATGTTGTTTTAATTTTAATGAACGAGAGTTCTAAGTAGCCGAAATCGATAGCTATTCTTCGCCCATTTTCTCAAAAAATTGACTATGTTAAATATTTTTTTACTCAAAATTATTATATTAAAGTGGTAAAAAGTGCTCTATTTATTTTATAGATGACTTTTCATACCGTATAGACGGCAAATCAATTCGTAAATATGTGATATTCTAAACCTCTTATAGCAAAAATTCAAAAACAGCCGTCTGTTTGAGGTCGATTAATCAAAATTAAATGATAAAATTAAAAAAGTAGCTCGTTTATTAGATAATAATTGAAATGATCTTTCATGTTCTGTATTAAAGTAATACAGTATTTTAACAGTTAAATCACGTCTGTAAAATACTGCATACGGCCTCTTAAGAAGTATCTGCTTGCTGTATACACAATTTTTACATGTTTTTCTTTGTGTTCCTTACAAACGCAACCTTCCGAACCGTGCATTAGTGCATTAGAGTATTAGAGTTTGACTATTCATAAGTGCCTGTGAAGGCCTTCATTTAATTTCAAAAGGTAAAAAAAGGAACCCTTATAAGATCACTCTCTTGTCCATCCGTCTACTTGTCCGTGTGTCACCATCGATTTTCTCAGGAACGGGTGGACCTAGCATGTTGAAATTTATACCAGATACGGAGGTCTATACTACCTATTAGGTGTATAAAAATCAAGGTCCTGAGTCAACACGATAAAAAGATAGGGGCAAGTAAGGGGCTTGTAAGTACCAAAATTTTCCTTAATTATCAACTGTTTTTATTTTTCCAAATTTTCCCTTTACTTGTGCTGTAAGATCTTGCTTTTTGCCAAATTTCGTGATCTAGGTCAACGGGAACTACCATTAATAGAGATGTTGCCTGGGTAAAAATATAATAATTCTAATTAGTCCGTCAGTTAGATTATCAAAAAAAATTGGACACGTATATTTTGCTTTACCAAATCATTAACAATTAACGAAGATAAAGAGCGACTTAGGTCGGGAGTGGGGGCTCGTGACGTCACTTGTTCCTAAAAAGTGTACCACACCGGGACGTCACACGGTACTTCAACACACGATATCTTCGTATTTTTCGACAAAAGAAAAAATACGTGTCTAATATTTTTTGATAATGTAAATTACGGACTAAATAGATTTTTTCAGGAAAGTAGCCCATTATAGAATCCTTCGCTTACTTGTGATTCAAAACATATGAATCAATTTGTTGTTTAATGTAGACTTCGAGCCGATCCCGATCGAGGTGGACCCATCGCTGAAGATGCGGCCGCGCACCTACAGCGTCACCGCCGGGCCCGGACCAGGAGCAGGAGCTGGCAACACCACGCCCGGCAACACTGCCGCACCAACCGGCAAGACCACGCGCAAACCTGTCGAAAAGGTAACACAACACGCCTTCTCACACCTACATTTACAAAAGAAACTCTAGACCAGTGTTTTTCAATCTGTGGGTCGCGGTCGGGGGCTCACCCGCAGAAGGAAAAAGGCAAGGTAGACTTCGCGCAAGCGGGCGTCCAACTTACCTCTTACTTAGTTGCAAACCTCTCGCGGCTTCTTGCAGACTTATAAGTAAAGTTATCAAAATAAAGAAAATCATTATCGTAGTATTTTAATTTATAAATTCTTAGTCTGTCTGACAAGGGGGTCGCCAGAATTTTTCAACCTGTAAGGGGTCGCGAAATCAATAAGATTGAAAACACTGCTCTAGGGCAGTGTTTTCAATCTTATTGATTCCAATCCACCAGTCCAAAGTGCAGTTTCTCTATTAATATTCGATGTCTATGGTCTAGAGCATAGACATCGAATATTAATAGAGAAACTGGACTAGAGTATGTACCGTGAGCACGGTTACAGATCGGTTAACTAAAGCTGGCACGTTTACAGTACTCACACAAATGCAATTTCACGATACAGTATGTTTTATTACATTATTACTTCTAATCAGTCAGATAATTCTAATGGACGAATGCAAAAAAAACTACTATATTTATGAGCAGTAGCAAAAGCAAAACAATAACTGTCTCTTTCATACTCATAAGCTTGGCCGCGCGCGAGCGAGACGGACAGACTTGTCATGCTGCGCATGCAGTGCGACGTGACGCCGCGCGCTTATTCACAGACACTACACAAGCGGAACGTGTAAATGTGCTGAACGTGCCAGCTTTAGTTAACCGAGCTGTTTGTGCAATGTTGCCTTGCAACGAACTTCGCGACAGGCCACCAGGACAAACATCCATTATTATGATATGATTATTTATGAACATTTCTTACCAAAGGAGCTTCCTTCCGCGGACGATCAGATTGTGGAATGAGCTCCCTGCCGTGGTTTTCCCAATGGACTACAGCATGGGGTTCTTCAAAAAGGGTCTGAAGAGATTTCTGCAGGGTCGGCAACGCGTGAGTGACACCCCTGGTGTTGCAAGCGTCCATAGGCTGCGGTAGCCGTTTACCATCAGGCGGGCCGTATGCTTGTTTGCTACCTAAGTAGTATAAAAAAAAAATGGTTTGTGGCCTGGGTAATAAAATAGTAATTCTAATTACTATTACTTGCTGAGTTTCTTGCCGAATTCAGTTGAAGCTCGAGTTCCGAACCGGTGGTAACTTCAGTGACCTTCATAAGTGCCCTTCAGGCGCCTTAATTGAATAAATGGCTTTGACTTTGACTTTTGACTTTGAGTCGGTCAGTTATCAAAAATTATCGGACACGCAAACAAAAAATTTAATGACAAAAACAAGCGGGATAAGTTCGGGAGTGGTGGCTCGTGACATCAATTGTTTGTGAAAAGTGTATTATCGCGTGACGTCACGCGGAACCTCAACATACCATATCTTCGTCATTTTTTGTTTGATTGACAAAAGAAAAAGTACGAGTCTAATATTTTTAAATATTGGTGCCGATTTTGTTGTAAATCGCACTAAACTAATTTTAGTCACATCTCATCTCTTTCTTACGAACACTATTGAAAAAGGATAGAACATATTTAAAGCTCTCAAATTAATCTTTGCCGTCTTATTTTGCGGGTATTTAGACGTAACAGCGATAGATGGCGGCTAAATTTATGTTGAAAACAAGCATTGGACTAATTTGACAGGACTAAAATTCTTACTTCATTTTCTTATGTTCTTTGTTCAAAAGAGACATAGTGAGATTTAAAGTACTGGTAAATGATGGACTAAACATAATGTTGTGGTGTTATATATTTGCAGCCAATAAAGAAGATCGTGATCGGCAGCCTGACGGACGAGGACCCGATCCCGGCGACGGTGATCACCACGCACGACGCCAAGTTCAACCTGACCAACCTGCCCACCACCACCACCACCACCACCTGTGAGTATCTCACGTGTACTGCATACAGTACACCAGATACAGACGGGCGACGACCCGATTTCTGGACTGTACAGTAGTACCCAATTAATATGGCTTACCGATGTACCTGCGCAGAAGATACATGTGCGCGGGAAACGCTATTGGTCGGCAGCTGCCGCCATGTTAGCGCGCGCCGTGCGGAGCGGCCTCACGCTCGAGTGAGACGGAACTAACAGCTGCACTGTATTATGAACCTTATAGTAGTGATCTAAGGTTGATTGTAAGTTTTAAGCATTCTTTGGTTAATCTTCGGGGCCATACTTTCTTTTCTGTACGAACGACGATTCACGACGCGCCATATCAGTTGGGTACTACTGTAACTCAGAGTACTTTTATTTTAGAAGAAAAATTAGGGCTCAACCGCGAGGGTAAGTTAGTCTTCAACATGTGCTACATTGTAATAAACTCTTTTTGAGATTTTCAAAGCTGTTAACTACTACAGCAGTGATTCCCAAAGTTCAGGTGGACCCCCGGAGTCCACGGGGGAGTCAACGGGTATTTTTTTACTGTGTAATATGCCTGTGTTTGACAATAACCTTACCATGGAAAGTGATGATGTGGCCGAAGGTGATAAGCACACAAAGCCTAGAAGGAACTGGCTCTCAAGTGCAGCTGTGGGAACAAACCGATAGGTGCTTGGCGACAGCCAGCCAGATGGGTAATACAAAGTACTGTACCACCGTGCTATGGTTTCCTCTCGATGTTTTTCTTCATCGAAAGCTCAAGCTCATTGTAGGATTCGAACCCGGGACCTTCGTCTCTGTATCCGACGTCACTACCACTGAAATCATAGCCTTTAAAAACGTCCACATTAGATAGATCTAATCTTCAAATGTATTGACGAGTTTTGGGAATAGGGTAGAAAAGTAGCACCGAAACCTGATGAAAGTGGTCTACGAGAACAAAAAGTTTTTTTTTTTTTTTTTTTTTTTATACCACTAAGTGGCAAACAAGCATACGGCCCGCCTGATGTTAAGCGGTTACCGTAGCCTATGGACGCTTGCAACACCAGGGGTATCACTTGCGCGTTGCCAACCCTGCAGAAATCTCTTCACACCCTTTTTGAAGAACCCCATGCTGTACTCCATTGGGTGCACCACGGCGGGGAGCTCATTCCACAGACCAAGCGTCCGCGGAAGAAAACTCCTTTTAGCCCGCACAGTTCGAAACAATTCTGGTTTCAGTGTGAAGTTTGGGAAGCTCTGTACATAAAACATTTTTTTTCTCAACTCCAGGTGGTAAATGGCCGTCGATTCGCGTTGCTAGCCTCGACACTCTCCGGGGAGACACAACCGCCCCCTCCCCCTCTCCGGCCCCCTCCCCGGCCCCGGCCCAATCCCCGGCCCCCGCGCCCCCCTCCCCCTGCGCCCTCATGCGCACCCGACCTGACCTCACCATTGTCGCCGCAAGGAAACCAGACAACAAGAGAGACGACGATACCACGTGATGCACACGTTAGACAGAGACGGAGATATATACTCTACTGTTGATGGCTAAGGCGAGGGTTAACCGCGTACCTGCTTTGTTTATGGATAACATGGAAGTCTTTGGCGGGAACTTGCAAAGTGCAGCGTTTACGTTTTGTATTCATAAATTCATGTGTTTTATTGTGTATTAGCGGAGTTTTTTATCCAATAAAAATCAATCAATGTGCACCAGTGAAGTGAAATGAATTACGTGCATCGTACCTTCAAGTTGTCTCAAAAAGTCCGTGAAAAGTGGGGTTGATTCTGTTGTAAACTAAAAACTAAACTATAAACTAATTTAGTCTCACTATATCTCTTTCTAACAAAGAACATTAGAAGAGGATGTAAGAAAATTTGTCAAATTAGTCGAATTGCTTGTTTTCAACATTAAAAATCATGGCGAGATTTGCACAAAAAAGTTAATATTTTAGAGACGTTGAAATGACATTTTGATCCTTGTTGAAGGAATATCTTGAGGCATTTAAAATATTTTTAGATCCCCGGGATAAAAATGCGACATTCTATGTCATGCCGGCGAATTGCGACCAAAATCATTATGTTGTTGTTGTTTTGCGGGGTTTATAAAATAGTTCAAGTATATTAATATGTTGCTGGTAATGTAATCTCAACATTGGAAGTGATTCAAGACCCTCTTAAATGTTTTATTTTTTTATACAAATCAATGTATGGATCTCGCCATGATTCTTTAACCCGTTGGTTCTCGCGAGGGACACGCGTCCTATAATAACAATTGATGTCATTCTTATTTTTTTTTTAATCGGGATCCGGAGGATTGCTATCAAAATTGTTTACGTGTATTTCCCGCAAATAAAAACGGCAAAGACTAATTTGACAGCTTTAAATAAGGTCTATAGTTTTTAATGTTTGTAACAAAGAGATGTTATGTGATTAAAATTAGTATAGTGCGATTTACAATAGAATCGGCACCAATGGCCAGCATTTTTCTTGACTTTTAAGTAGTTTGTGATTTATCGTGACTGGAACTTGTCAACTCGACCCTGACAAAAATAAGTCCTAACAAAAAGGATTTGGTTGCCAAACTGCAAACTACGAAGAAGAAGAACTTGAGTAAAATTAGGCGCGCACGTCTAGCGCTCAAATGGCGGAGATGAGGTAGTGTAAATACCTACAGCTCTCAGAAATCGTCGCCTTAAATTCGAAAGTTGAATTTGCTAAACTAACTGAAACTGAAATTGACGCGTTTATGATATAAATAAGTTCTTTGTTAAAAAAAAAACATTTTTAATACAAGCTTTTTTTGAGTGACTATACTTTTTGACGGAACTGCGAACTACGAAAACCTACCGCGTTATTACATTCATTACACTTTATTGATCCAATTTTTTTTTTATTTTATTGTTTTTAGGCCTGTGTTTGACCGCAATCTCACCATGGTAAGTGATGATGCGGCCGAAGGTGGTAAGCACACAAAGCCTAGAAGGAATTGGCTCTCAAGTGCAGCTGTCGGAATACACCGAAAGGTGCTTGGCGACAGATTTTCAACATGAGGGTGGTAGCCAGCCAGGCGGGTACTACAAAGTACCCTACCACCGTGCAGAAATTGATAATGATACGAAAATATGATGATATACAGTGCAACATACCTTAAATACGTTTTGGCGTTTCTGAATGTCAATGAAAAATTAACCTTAATGCGTCATAATAAGGAGTATCTGTTAAAATTATAGTATCTTATCATGAATCATTAAGGACTATTTTTCTTTGTCATTTTTAATCATCAAAAGCGTGATTCTCCTTCCAATACCTGATAAAGTACTGCAACGTATGAGATTTTACCCGCCATGCAGGTCTTTATTTCAATAGACTTAAGCTTCAAAATCGAATATTAAAATATCGTACCCATTGAGTTTAAGTTAGACACAATTAACCGACGGCCTCTTCAGTTCGCAACATTTGTTCAGAAGACGCTACACTAGAAAAAAAAAACAGGAAACACATTTCCATAGATTAAATTAATAAATCAAGTATTATAACTAATTAAGTGAAAAATAACTCGTACTGTATATTAATTGTAAAATAATCTAAGTAAAAAAATAAAAAAGATTTAGTAGAAAATAAAATAAACATATATTTGTATATTTAAAAGTATATATTAAGGTCAAATCTATAAAAACCGTCGTATGAAGTTTAGTTTCTAAATTAAATGTAGATAAATATAATATTAAGAAAATCATTATATTTATATTTTACTGTTCCTCTGACTTAGATGTAGGAGTTAAATGAATTACGTATTATTTTTAAGACTTACGGAGACGGGACTGGGCGATATTGAACCTTATACGTTTAACATTAGTATCACTATAACGATGTCGAATAAAGGGACCAGTGTCCAATGTAATAAACATTTAACATATGTTTTGATGAACCTCGTCCCTCTCCACAGTTAATCGCATATTCCTTTTAGACTAATTCGTCATAATTATATTTTTATGTAAATTGACATGACATAACAATCTTCGCAATTTGTTTTTATAACTATATCTCCCTATTCCAATAAGTCATTGGGGAGATGAAACACCATGGCATCAGAGGCGTCCATACGGTTACGGCAACCGCTTACCACCAGGCGAGTCGTACGCTTGTTTGCCGACTTAGGGTCCAGCAGTATAAAGCTTTCAAATTATTTTTTCTATGACATTCATAACAGACATTCCAAACTTTTTTTGCGACTAAAGGTCCGTTCACACAGACCGTCTCGGAGAGAAGATCATATTTTGATACTCTGTGAACGGACCTTTAGTCGCAAAAAAGTTTGGAATGTCTGTTATGAATGTCATAGAAAAAATAATTTAAAAACTTTATACTAAGGTTTTTTGTTTGTGTAAAAGTTATTTGTTGCGAGTTGGGTCAAGTTCTCGCGTTTACGATTTGACGTTGGTAGACAGTTGACGAAAAATATGTTGGTTCTGTGGTTTATCTAAATGTTTTAAATTATATAATTTCAGCTGTTATTAGACTCATCTCGAATCCGACTTTTATTTTGAAGACGCTGGAATGGCCCATTTATTTAAAAATATTGTCAATTTTCATAAAAGTATAGTATTTGAAATTATCGTCATACGATAATTTATAGATAGTTGAAATATTATTCCAACGCCATCTATTGATGACATCTTTGAAACGTTTCGATGTCTTTCACTTAGCGAATTTTGTGAGCGCATTCCCACTACACGAAAATTATCTTATAAAATTTAAGTTGAGTGTGAAATAGCTCTTATACTTTATTACTTATTAATGTTGGATTGAAAAACATTTATAAGTAATAAGTTTTATTTAATTTTCTAACAAATAGGTACATATTGTACTAATCTGACCCCACCCCAAGAGATATATTTGTATTATAAAAATCATTTTCTTTGTTAATGTCGTGGTTTAATCTCGAAATGTGGTTATATCTAGTGTAATCTGGATATTTTCCTTAGTATCAAATAGAAATGAATTTATAAAATCATAAAGACATTTCCTATAGTCCAGTTCCTATAGTGTACGTAGATATTTCGCGAATTAACCTGTTATTTCTAGATATAACCGCAATTCGCGTTATAACTTTAACATGTAAGCCCTGTCCAACTTCAATTGGATGTCTCGTACCAAATTGTCATTGTATAAAATAATTTATATTTTATAATGTTTTTGTTGTAAGTGTAAACTAAGGTTTTTTTGTTATCAACTCATAGGTTAATATTTATTATTAAGATTTTTTTTATTTGTAATTTTGACGAGTTTTCGAAATTGTTAGGTTTTTTTACTCATAGTCGAAAGAACTCATTAAATTTAGATATTTTTAAGAGATTTGAAGTTATTTTCGTTTGATTGTGCGTGAGGGGGGCAGCGGTGTTAATATCCACCATTAAGTTTTCCTTCATTGACATGACCTTATGTAGAACGAAGCTAAAACTATGTCTAGTTACATACAAAATAAATATTTTATCATTACAGTTACTAATAAGATCTTTGTCTTTTCTCTGGTAAGTACTCTGGTTCATTATTTCATTTTACGGAAAACTTAAGGGACTCAATTCGTCATACTTTTCATACAAAACCTCTATACTTATTATGGCGTTGTTAAACATTTTTCGTTAGATGTTTTGAACAAATTAGTATCTCGTGCACTATATCTAGCCGTGTATCTAGGCGTAATTTAAAAAAAGTGTGAAACAAATTCAGTCAAAGCCTCCGAAAAACAGCGTTTTTGCTTGTACTTTGGCCATATCTAATGTACCTATAAATTGTAAAAGTAAAGAAAAGGTTAAGATACCAGGCTTGCAAATGAATTGGAGATTCTAAATAACTAACTTTTTTTTCACAAACTTGTAAGATTTTATCACAAGAAGTATACTCCTGGAACAAGTTTTATGAATGCGAAATCATGAATGACGACCTAGCGAAGAATTTACCGACTGATAATCTACGGCTATGATGCTGTCTCTCTTTTTTCGCAGTCAAACATTACGTTGGATGAAACAACAAGCTTTTAGACTATGCTTGCGTCGAAGTTGCGCCGGCCACAGAGGGCCGCCTTAATGCGTAATTATTATCAGTTTGTATCATATTTTGTGAATAAAATTAAATGTCTATTTTATTAGTATGTCTCTACTTTGAACTTGAGCAGACTTATTGGTTTTCACATATTATCTCTTCTTTGTATGTTTCGTTGAGGCGAAATGATTATGAGCAACAAATGACTCGATTATGGCCTTTCTAGAACATCGTCTACTTGTAAAGTAAGTTTCCACTAAAGAATATAGTGGATTATTTAACACATTTGGACACTAAGCTCCGTTTCGCTTCGCCTTATTTAAAACGTAGCCATATTACGCCGCTGACCGCCTCACGTGACTGAACGAGATACATCATTACCTGTTAGGAAAATTAATAAAAATAAAACGTTTAATCAGATCTGTTGTTTTATTTTAAAATTATACCTGAATTACTTTTCATATATTTTTTCCACTTATTTATTTATTTATAAGGACAGCCAACAAAACACACCAATAATTAAATTATTAAAAGAAACAAAAAACCCGACTGCGTAAAACATAAATTAACTAAAAAGAGAAAAACAAGCGCTTAAATCTATAGAATCGGGGACAACCAATAACCTAAGTATGTATTTTTTTGTAATATTTGTTTATCCCCGACTGCAATACCTTATAAAATTCAAGTTATATACAAACTTCTATAGATTTAAGCGCTTGTTTTTCTCTTTTTAGTTAATTTATGTTTTACGCAGTCGGGTTTTTTGTTTCTTTTAATAAATTAATTTATTTCAGACTTTTTAGTTTTATACAGAAAGAGTTATATGTATTAGTAAGTAAATGACCGGTACGGTAAAGTAACGCTAACAACCATCGCAAATCTGTGATTTACGTATGGTAACGGCTCAGTACCTACTGTCCTTGCATTAAACGTGGTTTTTTGCAGTTTACGTCAAAATGGTAGCATAAAAGTATTACAATATATACATATATGGAATGGTCTATTTACAAGCTTTCATTTGATACCCATATTGTTATAATAACGAAACTTTTATTTTTAATACCCCCCCTATTTTTTTATTCTGAGGCGCTATATAAAAATAATATACCCTATGACACTCCCCCAGTCAAGACGAATCTAACGACACCTCATATGCTTAAATCCATCAAGCCGTTTAGGCTGCAGAGCGGCACAAAGAAATAGACATACATACATACACTCGAAAAACATAACCCTCCTTCCGGGTCAGTCGGGTAAAAAAATAAAATGGTCACAAACAATACTTAAAGCTAAGTGCTGTTTTAATTATAGGCTATCACAACATGGTAAAAGACAAAGACATGTAAATATTATAAAATAAGGTTTTGAATTAAGTTATATCAAAAATAAAGCAAAAAAAAATACCTAAAAACTAACATAGCTACCTACAGACGTGATCATCCGGCTAAGGTTTGATTTGAGGAGAAGGCCCAAAAGAGGCCAAAACTGCATGTTTAAATGTATGTGCTTTGTTTGAGAAGATGTCAATATTATGGTTGTTCCGATACATGGTGTTATACTGACTTTGAAGTCGATTTAAAGTAGCATGCTGACCCAGGTTAGTTTTAGAACATTTTACCAGGAATGGAGTATATTTAATAGGACGAGGTAACTTGAAGGGGACGCTCAGGCTGATTGATTCTACTAAAAAGGACAATCTATTGTACCGTTAACCACCTTATATAGGAACATATGATCGAGTAATTTATCTCCGCTCACGTAAGCTAATCATTTTGAAGTATGTGAGATGATCCTTGTAGGAGGGTATCAGCTTGGCTTTATTGCATTGGTATGAAAGATGCCAAAGAAATCTTTTCTGTACCCTTTCTAGACGGTCAATATGCACGTCGTAATGCGGGGACCAAACCTGTACACAGTACTCGAGGGCAGAACGAACCAGGGTCGAATACAGCATGATTTTAGTGTCTGGTTTCTAGAAATCCTTGCTGTTTCTTATAACAAATCCCAGCATCGAAATTCCTTGTTTGCAATTTTGTCGTTGTGCGTATGGAATCGTAGCTTCCTATCTAAATATATACCAATATCACGAATGTGATCCACTTCCTCTAATATCGTGTTATTAATACAATATGACTGTGAAGGTTGGTGCAAGTTTAAGCACAACCTACTTTTTTCGAGGCTATCTATTTTCGCATTGGAGAGAACGGTCTAGAATTTTATTTTTATCATTAAGAATGGTATTATATTGCGTTAAACTATTGAGAGCTGTAAAGTCGAGCAGTGTGACAAGTGAGCTGTTAACAGAGCTTGGTGAGGGAAGGCCATTATTTCCATGCCAAATACTTAATGCTACTTAAATTAAAGTCTCCCAGAATCAAAGCATTTTTGTGTGATTCTAAAATAACATTAGTATTGTCAACGAAGTGGTCAAGAACATGTCGTTAGATTGGTGGGGGTAGGTAAACACCAAATAATGAGTAAGTAACTTATGGAGCGAGTTATTTCAGTTCCAGTTCCACCCATATATCCTCACTTTCCACCACCACGCCACCCGATTTGGTCGCAAAACCACTTGCCTCTCGATCCCGTCTGTATGTCACGTACCAATCACAAATCAACTCGGAATCAAAAATTGTACAGTTTAGCCATGTCTCGCATAATACTATTACATCGTAGTCACAACATAACATCTTTATATACAGGGTGTATTTTGCATGGTAACGCAAACTTCGCGAAAAGGCTACACCTAATGCCACTAATCAAATTGTGAAAGTCATTCACCTCGCTAATGATCGGTTATAGAAATTGACATTTTCGAGCGCGCAATGTATCGTGAACACCGCGATTTAAACGCGCGATAACGTTGTGCCTACGTAGTATGTCGCTGACTGCAGGCGAATATCGCCATAAGACACCATTTCTAGTTTTATTTACATTGCTACTTTTAGTGAAAGTAATGAATTAATAACTTATTTATTTTAAATCTCTTTGGGTTAGGTAAGAATAACGATTGTGAACAGTCTAAAGTAAAAAAAAAACAAAAAAAAATATTAAAAATTTGGGAAAAACCGACGAAAAATTCCAACATGGGGGGGTCCAGAATCATGTCCTGGACCCATGGTATCCGTTTGTGCGGCGATGTCCCTTACACGCTGTATAAAATTCTTCTGCACGTGTGTATGTCACTGAATTCCTCCTAAACGGCTGGACCGATTTGAATGAATTTTTCGTATGCGTTTGGGTGGCGCCCTGGATGGTTTAGATTCACAAATCAGCCCGGCAGATGGCGCTGCAGTCGATAATATAACGTAGATATCGACTGTAGTACAGTTGACTTTTTTGTGAGACGCCCTGGATGGTTTAGATAGGGTAGGGTAGGGTAGGGTAGCACCGCAGGGTAGGGTAGCATCACGCGAACGAACTCGCGCCGAGAAGTATAAAATTCTGTGGTTTTGGTGCGTAAGCCCCTAGCATTTTGATAATAGATGTTTATGCGTGAGAATTTTATAGCATTAAATTAATAACAATTGATTCTTAGCGATAGACATGGAATGGTTACTTAGTTAGCTTTTCAAGTGTTGCTGTGTTACGAACCAGTACGTATTCGTAGGTCAAAAGGTATCCGTTTTACGCATGTATATATGGCCCCCTCGCACACATACGTGTTTAGCTTAGTTCTTTAGCTTTCGAGCGAGCAGCAGCGTGCAGCATTTTATTCTCCGGTGACAAGTTTTGTGACATAGATCGCTGTTTTATTTTTCTCGCCAACTACGCCTCGATGATTTGAATTCAGTTCATCGTCAGGATGACTTTTATTAAATAATATAATTTGACCAAAATCGCACTAGGACGAGGGCTGTCTGAGTTCTTTTTGGGGATCCTGGAGCAGTATGAGATGTTGGTGTCGTTTATAGGACAAGCTATAACTTTGCCCAATACACTTGATTAGTGCATCCATAGGGTACTCAATAAACCTGCAAATAGATCCACCGCTTTAGGCCTTGCCTGACAGTCGGTGAGAGTAACGGGCCCGATTCTCGTATATTCGACATCAATGTCGGATTAGACAGACGTAATTATTTTAATTATAATTGGACTGTTTTACAAAAAACTTAAACCGACTTCAAAGTACACTAAGAAGTAATTAAATCTTGATCTGCTGACAATGGGACCAAACGGGAAGTTGTACCCTTTCAAATAAAAAAAGAATTTTCCAAATCGGTCAATAAATGACGGAGTTGTGAGGTAACAAACATAAAAAAAAATACATTCGAATTGCGAACCTCCTCCTTTTTTTGAAGTCGGTTAAAAATGTGAAATCACACTAAAGTACTCCACGCGAATTTCTCAGTGGCTAACATAAACATATTGCCTTGTGCTTTTCTTTAGGCGAAGTATTAAAAGGTTATTTTTCATCCGCTTCCGCTAGTACACCCATCGAGTGTCACATTAGAATCGTTATGATGGCAGCTGAAGGGCCAAATTGGCCAATCCCAGCTCAAGTAGGTTTTTAAATGCAGTTTATTTATATAGATCAGTGTTTTTCAATCTTATTGATTTCGCGGCCCCCTTATATACAGGTTAAAAAATTCTGGTGACCTCCTTGTCAGACAGACCAAGAATTTATAAATTGAAAGACTACGATAATGATTTTCTTTATTTTGATAACTTTACTTATTAGTCTGCAAGAAGCCGCGAGAGGTTTGCAACTAAGTAAGAGGTAAGTTGGACGCCCGCTTGCGCGAAGTCTACCTTGCCTTTTTCCTACTGCAGGCGACCCCCTGACTAAGGTTTTGCGACCCCCCTAGCGGTCGCGACCCACAGATTGAATAACACTGATATAGATGAACGCTGTATCCGAAATTAAAACAAATTATTATAAAAAATCTATTTATTTCCACAATTTACTACATGGTCCAGTGCATTTTACATAAGTGCTGCAATTATTTTTATTCGTTATATATTTTCATTATTTTATAAAAAATATCAACACCTATTTATATCTATATTACAACAGTGTTTCGTCTATTAAATACACATACGCGTCCAAAATAGTGCCATTAAAAATACATATTTCAAAAGCATAGCACCAAGATTAATTTGCAATTTTAATATCAACTCTATGCTCAATTCAGCAAAGTATTTTTTAACATGCATTAAAAATAGAGGAGAGAAATTTATTTGGGCTTTGTAACCAAAATTTTGATGTTCCATCCAATTAGTGAGCTGGCTTACAAAATCTACCTTTTTATTAAAATGCAAATAAATCGTAGTTAAATATTTCGTCTAATCTATTTTAAACAGTGCATATAACAATTACCTAAATAACCTATTCGTTGATGCACTTTACGAAATGAACCAATTTGAAAGAAGATTTATGGCCGATTCCTATAATTTACGAACCGTTAACGGTTAAAATTAAGACTTATATCTTTACTAATAATGCAGCAAAGACCTCAAAGCTTTGCATAGCAGACTCTCCTATATGGAAGTAGCTATCACAGGTAAAATGAGCTTATGAAATGATCTATATGCCCAGTTTGGAAATAAAAAAGCTATCATTTTTGTATATAGAAACCGGGCATTAAACGTCAAGTAAGTACTCATATGTAGAACGGATTTAAAGGCAATGTCATGATAAGTTCTTTTGTTAAAAAAATCTTTTTTAATACAAGCTTTTTTTGAGTGACTACTTTTTGTTGACTGTACTTTCATTGTCATCCAATATACTAATGTATACCAAATATCAAGTCAATCCGACCACTGGAAGTGTGTGAAATTCGACTTGCAAGATTCCACCCGAACAAATATACATACATACATTGCAAGTTAAATAAAAGCTTGTAATAAAGCAATGCTGTCTCACTTGAACATTATATTATTGTATATAAAGTTGACTGAAATAGAAGATATGAGGTATCAGATCTATACATTACACGGAACTAAGTAAAATATTGATAAGAAATGGCGCGTTTGCAAATCACTTTTTTTCATCCCACTCAGGCACTTTAAAGTAAAACAATATTACGTAAACATTATCAATAAATTAATCATGGAATGAATTAAAAGAAATTATTATTTTATAATATACCTGATATTATAAAATAATAATTTTACTTGAATTGTTCACTGACATTTTCTCTTACAAAACCCCGTATGTACTCTTATTTATAACATAAATAATTATATAATTTATCATTAGGTATACGTAGAGACTTTAATATCTTCAATTTTATTGTTTATTTAAATTATCTTAGTTATACATTTAAGTATGGGGTACTTGTTTAAAAAGCCGTTTCATGTTTAAATATGCTGTGAAAATGTCATATGATGAAAAAAAAATGTGTTAGGAAAAAGGAATGGTTAAAGGAATGCGATAAAATCATAAAACTGAAAATTTTAAATTCTAATTTATTTATATAAAAAATTCATTACTTATCATTACATAACCATAATAAATTAATTGTAACATTTGTTATAGAGAAATTATTTTTGCAAGTCTTCAATTTATTTAAATGATTGTACTTATAATAATTGCCTTACTTAGCCTACAAAAGTAGATGGTTGCGTCGTTCAAACATTTTCAATAGTCAAATCTTAGCTACTTAATAAAATTGGAATTAGATTTGACTAAACTATTTAATGTCGACTCAAAATCTTACAGAGCACCTATATTTACGAGCGTTTTGCAGTCGCGAGAGTCTTATACATATAAATATCCTGGGACATTCCTCACACACAGTCATCTGATCCCAAACTAAGCAGAGCTTGTACTATGGAAACCAGACAACTGATATAATACATATACTACTTTTTGTTTGTAAATACATACTTAATATACATAATTACACCCAGACTCAGGACATACAGACATGTTCATGCACACAAATGCATGTTCCGTGTGGGAATCGAACCCACGACCTGCGGCGCGTAAGGTGAATCTTAACCAACTGCACCAACTGGCCCGTCAATATATAAAAATATGAAATACCTTAGGACATTTAGCACTATTAGATGCTTCATATAAAGAACCTATGTTTTGTGACAATTTAAAATTTCCGAACGACCCAACCAACTACCTCGCTGTCAGATCAAATCAATCAATTCCTGATAAACAAGTCTCCCAAAGGTAGTCCAAAAAAATCTACTAAAAATGATGGAAAAAAAATCTCTACAATACCCTTAATATATCTTAATTAAGTGGTGACATATATGTGATGTCGTCCCAAGGGTGGCGGTATAGGGGCTGCTTCATGCGCTTCTGGTCCAGGTAGTGGCCCACCAGGCCGATGGTCCGCCCCAGGACGAACAGCGCGTTGATTGTGCCCATTTGGATGTAGCTGTTGCCTTCCTCTCTGTTGACGAAACAACGGTGTTAAATAAGGCCTTAATTATCAGAGGCCTTCGAACATAAAGATAGGCCTTTCTATACACAGGGACGCTTTCATACACAAAGGCCTTTACTTACAAATAGAGGCCTTATACACAAACAGAGGTCTAATACATAAACAGAGGCCTAATACACAAACAGGCTTAATACACAAACAGAAGCCTAATACTCATACAGAGGCCTAATACTCAAACAGAGGCCTAATACACAAACAGAGGCCTAATACACAAACAGAGGCCTAATACACAAACAGAGGCCTAATACTCAAACAGAGGCCTAATACTCATACAGAGGCCTAATACTCAAACAGAGGCCTAATACACAAACAGAGGCCTAATACACAAACAGAGGCCTAATACACAAACAGAGGCCTAATACTCAAACAGAGGCCTCTTACTCAGAGGCCTAATACACAAACATAGGCCTATTACTCAAACAGAGGCCTTGATCACTCTCAGAGGTCTCTAAGCTGTGTGCACTTACTGCGTGAAGAGCTGGCAGTGTCGGAACATGTCGACCATGGCGGCGGCGACGATGCCGTCGACGTTGAGGATGAGGTTGGGCTTCTTGCGCGTGGTGATGGCCTCGACATCCAGCGCGTACCGGGTGACGGGCCACGCGGGCCAGCGTGACGTCACGTACGCTTTCAGCTCGCGCACACGGCTGTCCGGGTTGTTGATCGACTTCACTCTATACGGGGGACAATATACATTTACGGCCTTACTCATAAACGCTATTTAACTAAATCTACTGAATAAATGGTCAAATAAATAACGTCACCTTGCTGTGATTGTCAAACAATTTGACATTATTTAGGTGACCACTTAATCAGCTTATTAGTTTAATAACGTTTTATATATAACGGGTCAATTAGTAGATCCGTAAGTTTTTTTTTTTTTTAATTTGTTGGCGTCACACGGCTTGTGTATTTTGCCATTTTCCAGTTATATTATAAGTTCTAGTCACAATAAATCACGTTCACAATAGTCCTCAGTCAGTCACCGTCCATAAAATCATGTTTTAGTACAATGGTGGTTGTACTAAAACTTTTCACGGACTTGACGGGCCAGTTGGCGCAGTTGGTTAAGGTTCGCCTTACGCGCCGCAGGTCGTGGGTTCGATTCCCATACAGGACATGCATTTGTGTACATGAACATGTCTGTATGTCCTGAGTCTGGGTGTAATTATGTATATTAAGTATGTATTTACAAACGAAAAGTAGTATATGTATTATATCAGTTATCTGGTATCCATAGTACAAGCTCTGCTTAGTTTGGGATCAGATGACCGTGTGTGAGGAATGTCCCAGGATATTTATTTATTATTTATTTACTTCTTGAGACAACTTGAAAAGTCACGATACTGATTCATTTCATTTCACTTCACTGGTGCACATGGATTGATCTTTATTGGATAAAATACCACCGATAATATGCTTTATTGCATATTATCGGTGGTATTAATTGAACTCAAAATACACGAATTTATGAAAATAAAAATGAAAACGCTATCTCACTCTGCAAGTTCCCAAATCGGTTAATAATAGACATGAGGTAACAAACATTAAAAAAAAACATTAGAAATCCTTTTTTTGAAGTCGGTTAAAAATATTATTATAATAAGTCCGTCATTTAGATTATCAAAAAATATTGAACACATATGTTTTGGTTTACCAAACCACTAAAATTGACAAAGATACAGCGAGTCATAATCCGGGAGTGGGGGCTCGTGACGTCACTTTTAACTGTCAAAAAAAATACGCGCCTAATATTTTTTGATAATGTAAAAAGCGGACTAAATGGAATTATTTAGTCATCTAGCGGCTTGATACTAGCTCATTAAGTACCAATATTATTATTTAATTTAGTTTTCATCTATACTATAGTGATTGTAATTATAGTAAGTCGTAATCGAGAAATTAGCATAAATTACGTCACGCGAATTTAATTATTTTTTACCCATAACGAGGCCACCCTTTGTGCACTTGCCGTTTACGAACTACTGCGGCTTTTGTGTATGTGTAGGGGGTGTATGTACAAACAGTGGTGTGTGTGTGTGTGTGTGTGTGTGTATACCTGTGTCCGATGCCCATGATGAGTTCTCCCTTGGCGCGCTTCTCGTTGACGAACTCCTGCGGGTGTTGTCCGCGGTCGTACGCCGCGCAGAAGTCGGCCGCCGCGCGGTCCAGCGCGCCGCCGAATCTGTCGCCCTAACACACACACATAAAACATTATTAAAATAAAAAATAATCAATAAGTATGCAAAAAGATTGTTCATTAAAACCATTTGAAATAATTGTATTTTTAGAATATGTACTTAAAATCTACAAAAAAAAAACATGATTCAGGATGATTATGCGGTATTGTAATGGTGGTATAGTAAGGCCATTGTACAGTTAGGTACGGTAAGGCATGGTACAGTAAGGGTGTGGTACATTATGGTAAAGGCATGGTACAATATGGTAAGGACATGGTACGATATGGTAAGGACATGGTACGATATAGTAAGGACATCGTACAGTATGGTAAGGACATCTTACAGTATGGTAAGGACATGGTACGATATGGTAAGGACATGGTACGATATAGCAAGGACATCGTACAGTATGGTAAGGACATGGTACGATATGGTAAGGATATCGTAGAGTATGGTAAGGACATGGTACGATATGGTAAGGACATGGTACGATATAGTAAGGACATCGTACAGTATGGTAAGGACATCTTACAGTATGGTAAGGACATCTGACAGTATGGTAAGGACATCTGACAGTATGGTAAGGACATGGTACGATATAGTAAGGACATCGTACAGTATGGTAAGGACATGGTACGGTGTGGTAAGGGTCTAGTATAATACTAACGATGGTAAGCAGTCCGCTGACGACGGATGAGATGAGGTCCTTCCCGGCGCGCGCGGTCACCATGGTGTTGTGCGCGCCGGAGACGGCGGGCCCGTGGTCGGCCGTCACGATCAGCACCAGCTCGAAGAACTTGCACGCCCACTCGGGCAGCTCGCGCTGGAACCTGACACAACATTAATTATTTTAAAAAAGTGTCAGAGATAGATCATCCTTTTTGACGTCGGTTAGCAGCATAAGTTGTGTTAAACTCATACCACAGATTACTAAATAGTTACTACGTAACAGATAAAAATCAGTCCATACAAAATTTACAATACCTTCTGCTATAATAGCCTACTCTTTTGAGTCGCTAGAAGCTGCGAACGAAAATGCTCCTAAGCTTACGAGCGTAAATTTAGTTTTGCTTTGTATCTACTCGCCGCCGCGTGGTTAGCGTGGATTGCCAGGGATGCATCTGGCGATAAAGATCTCAGTACGTATTTATAGTAGCCTATATCTGGCTTATATATACAAAAATATTATTTTTAATCCGACTGTTTAAACACACAAAAAAAACTCTTCCGCTTTATTATATTTATATAGTACCCACAGACTGAATCTATAGTACCTATATGTAGATAAATACAGCTTATATTGGAAATGTATAGCTTGATCTGTAGCCGTGCGTACAAGGGGAGTTAAATAGTATATTTTTATAGTTCAAATATCGTGCAACCGGGATTCTGACTCATATTTTGTTCATAGTTTACAATAAACGTGGCCTCTAGAACTATAAAAGGAACCGAAAGGTACTTAGAACCTTCCATAGAAAGAACAACAACAGTTATACAATATATGCGTACGAACGCGCCACGCGGCTGTCGGCAACCAACCGAGAAATGGACCTACGACGGTCCGGCGGCCGGTAGGCAATTAGCGCGCGCAAGTACATGGAGTGAGAGATGCCTGCTCATACTAGTTTATAACTGAAAATTTTTTCGTTTAGCAACCACCTTTTTAGCCTGTTTTATCCCCTAAAAGATACATATTTTGAAGATAGTTATGAGTTTTGTCAGTAGGAATTAAATTAGTTAAAAAAATATACCTATATTATATAAGTAAATTTAAAATACGTGATTTCCTTGAATTTCATCTAAAACATTCCTTTGCAAGTACTAAATATGTAAATAATTAATATTTTTGAAAAATCTATGGACTTGATTTCTTGCATAAAATAATATCTGATAAATCGAGCTCACTTTTACCACTTTTCTATATTTCTCATAGTTTTAGATTTGACGATACAATCCAGTTACAAAAATCCAATCTGTATTTGAAAACAGCAGATTACTTTCTATGTAAAACGCTTCTACGACCTTGGAAAAACGTCAACCGATCTTCATGAAAATGTATACTATAAACTATACGCGCAAAACCTACTAAAAACTGTTTTACAAAAAACTTAAACCGACTTCAAAGTGCACTAAAAAGTCATCAGATCCTGATCTGATGACAATGGGACCAAACGGGAAGTGTACCCTTCCAAACAAAAAAAGGATTTTCCAAATGGGTTAATAAATGACAGCTCAGAGGTAACAAATATAAAAAAAACACACAACCGAATTGAGAACCTCCTTTGTTTTAAGTCGGTTAAAAACTGAATGTAATAGTTACCATAACAAGCTGATAGTGCCACCGACTCCGAGCTGCCTCTCGAGTACTTGACTGATGGGCACGCCGCAGTAGCTCAGCTCCTGGCCTCGCTCGTCGCATATCGTGCTGATGAACGCCGCCGGCTTCCGGATTATACCCAGTTTCTGGGAAAAATAGGGGGATAATTAGGGAATTGTTGATTCAAACTGTAATTTTATATCATTTTAATAGCGGCAATAGAAATACACATTCTGTGAAAATTTCAAGTGTCTAACTATTACGATTCATGACATACAGCCCACTAACAGACAGACAGATGGACGGATAGCGGAGGAGGGATGGAGGATAATAGAGTCCCGTTGGTTTTATAATAGCAATTTGAAGGGACAATCGTATGAATAAATTCCTTGTGTAAGTAAAATAGCATCTAAATTAAAAGACTGAATTAAATATATTTCCATCAATTAAAACTCAAGATTATTGTTGGATTCGAACCCACGACCTTCGTCACGGATCTAACAGTGAGATAACCAATCTCAACCTTATGACATAGGACATAAGAACTAAAATAGCACAAAATGATCACTCACCCTCGCCCAATCATAATCCATGGGCACTTTAGGTGGTTCCTCCTCCTCCTTCACCAAGATCTTGCCTTCCTTCACCAGCTTGGTGAACACTTGCTTGACTGAGGCCCCTAGGCTGTCGAACGAGTCCGGTACTGTCACGCCGTAGGCCTTGAGGCCCGCGTTCTTAGCAACGGCCTTCTCAAGGTTAGAGCCCGCGAGGGAACCCGCGTGACCGAACTGTACTTCTGATGTGAACATGTCTGGAAATAAAGAAAAACTTAAAAATATCTGATTCCAAATTAAGCAGAGCTTGTAGTCTACGGCCCGTCTGATGGCAAGCGGTTACCGTAGCCATATGTACGCTTGCAACACATGAAGCATCTCTCATTCACGCGTTACCGACCCTTCTCAGTTCAAGATGTATTTGGAACCGGTGTAGAGCCATTTGTTAACGTTCATAAGTGCCTTATCAGGGCCTAAATTGAATAAATGCTTTTTGAATTTGAATCTCCAATGAGCTCTGGCGACTTTACTCACGAGCAGGAACACAACATACAGTTATTTGGCTGCGGTATTCTGTATGAAAACTATGTGTCAAGCCTATACTAATTCTAAAATATCCTGGGACATTGCTCACGCACGGTCATCTGATCCCAAACTAAGCAGAGCTTGTACTATGGAAACCAGACAACTGATATAATACATATACTACTTTTTGTTTGTGAATACATACTTAATATACATAATTACACCCAGACTCAGGACATACAGACATGTTCATGCACACAAATGCATGTCCAGTGTGGGAATCGAACCCACGACCTGCGGCGCGTAAGGTGAACTTTAACCAACTGGCCCGTGAAATGTGTGATTGACCAATCATGATATTATGGTTCATTCAAAACCTCGCTATAAACCGGGTAAATGAGCTAGTGTACGTACCGGAACAGGTCCCGATGCACCAGCCCACCATGGGCTTGGTGATGAGTCCGTCGCGGATGGCGCGGCACACGTGGTACTCCTCAACGCCACCAACTTCACCCAGGAGAACTAGCATCTTCACTTTCGGGTCCGCTTCGAACCTGCAACACGATTCATTATAAACTACAACGCTCAGGGGGTAGAGACAAGTTCAATAATTGCGTTTTTTTTTTACAGTTTTTAGGCCTGTGTTTGACCGCAATCTCACCATGGTAAGTGATGATGCGGCCGAAGGTGGTAAGCACACAAAGCCTAGAAGGAGCTGGCTCTCAAGTGCAGCTGTCGGAACACACCGAAAGGTGCTTGGCAGATTACAACTTGAGGGTGGTAGCCAGCCAGGCGGGTACTACAAAGTACCCTACCACCATGCTATGGTTTCCTCACGATGTTTTCCTTCACCGAAAGCTCAAGCTCATTGTAGGATTTGAACCCGGGACCTTCGTCTCGGTATCCGACGTCACTACCACTGAGCTATCATCGCCTTGTGAATCACACAAGTATTGGACTAATTTGGCGACTAAATTTCTTACATCCTTTTCTTATACTCTTCGTAAGAAAGAGACAAAATGAGACTAAATTAGTTGAGTTGAGAATCAGTCAGTCAGCACCAATGTAACGATGCGACCTGTCCTATTTCAATTATTGCTTCTGGAAATACTATTTCCAAATTTACATTTTATTCTAATTTTTAAATGTTAAAATTTCTGAATTCTCATTTTCAAATTTTTGCATTCTCATATGAAGAATTTCCCATATGACATTCATTCAATTCGATCAGTGAGACACCACTTAAATTGTGTGGTCATTTTTTAAAGTGAAATTAAACAATAAAATATTTATTGAATAAAAATAATTAAAAGTTACCAGTATAGTGCAATGGGATATTATTACCAGTGCACTTATAATACCTATAAAGATTTAACATACTAACCCAGCTGGGGTAAGTTTCTTGGTTTCCTATCAACACATCCCTGTGTCCCAAATGTTGTCTTTCAGTAATAATACCTATACAAGTGTTTTATATCATATTATCTTTGTCATTGTTACAGTTCTATATTATACAATAAACTCTATGGATAATTGGACTGTTCTACAAAAAACTTAAACTGACTTCAAAGTACATTAACAAGTAATCAAATCCTGATCTGATGACAATGGGACCAAACGGGAAGTGTACCCTTTCAAATAATAAAACAATTTTCCATATCGGTTAATAAATGACGGAGATATGAGGTAACAAACATAAAAAAAAACTCCCTCCTTTTTTTGAAGTCGGTTAAAAATAGAAATAAGTTACATTTTCTTCAACTGCATTATACTATTTTGAATGTTGCGGTCGTAGGCTGATGGTTGAGCTAAAGCCACGTCGTGACACCCTTATAGTGTATTTGTGTAGTAATAGTTACCTGAGTAAGTGGTCGATGAAGGTGGTCCCTGGGTACCTGTCGCCGCCGATGGCGACTCCCTCGCACACGCCGTCCGCGTGCTTCGACAGGATATTGTTCAGCTCGTTGCTCATGCCGCCCGACCGGGACACGTACGCCACACTGTTTGGGGTACATTTTTTTTTATGGGCTTGCGTTTGACCCCATGAGGAGTTATGACGAGGCCGAGGCCTATAAGCCCATTCACTCTTGGCTTGAATAAATCTAGGTTATAGGTGTCGGGAAACACAGACCCCGGAAGAGTTCCACTCCTTTGCTGTTTATTTTTATTTTTTATTTTATTTATTTCATAGATTCACAGCTTATTAGCCAAAACGAATCTCATTATATAATCGTTAAGAAATATCTGTTCGTATAAGAAAGAAACGATGAAGCGAAGCGTTGTATCCGAATTTGGACTTTATTCATGTGTATAGTTTACTAGCTGTCCCCCGCGGTTCCACCCGCACTTCCGGGTTTAAAAGTAGCCTATGTCCTACTCCATATCATAGGCTATCTGCATGCCAAATTTCATTATGAATAGTTAAGTAGTTGAGGCGTGAAGGCGTAACAAACAAACTCACTTTCGCATTTATAATATTAATTATAGTTAAGATTAGCGAGATAAGATAATGAAGCAAACGATGATTAATTTTGCAAAAATTTTACTTAAAAAATGGACTCGAAAACATCGTTTTTTTTTTCAAGCACGTAAAGATGTACGTATAATGTAAGATTAGAAAATATTAGAATTGTTGACGATTCCGAGCTCACAAGCGGTTTAGAGCCCCTCAGTCTGAGGAGAGACTTTGCCTCCTTATGTGTGTTCTACCGCTTGTACAACGGACAGTGTTCTGAAGAATTGTTCGACTTGATGTCCACGGCTACCTTCCACCATCGCAACTCTCGCCATCGACGGGGAGTCCATCCACACACATTGAAACCGAAATTGTTTCGAACTGTGCAGGCTAAAAGGAGTTTTCTTCCGCGGACGCTCATTTTGTGGAATGAGCTCCCCGCCGTGGTTTTCCCAACGGAGTACAGCATGGGGTTCTTCAAAAAGGATGCGAAGCGGTTTCTTCAGGGTCGGCAACGCGCGAGTGATACCCCTGGTGTTGCAAGCGTCCATAGGCTGCGGTAACTGCTTACCATCAGGCGGGCCGTATGCTTGTTTGCCACCTTAGTAGGTTAAGTTAGGTGATGTAAGAGTGGGTATGGTACATTACCTGCCGGGTCGGTACAGTTTGCTGTCGACGATGTTGTCGATCATGCCGGCGGTGTTCCCGATTTTGAAGCAGCCCGGTTTGATGCCGCCCACCGTCGCCGGTCCGATCACGTTTACCTAATGACATTATATGCATCAATATCCTGGCACATTCCTCACACACGGTCATCTGAACCCAAACTAAGCAGAGCTTGTACTATGGAAACCAGACAACTGCTTTTTGTTTGTAAAATCATATTGAATTATACATAATTACACCTAGACTCAGGTACATACATACCTACAAGTGTATTACGCACCGGGGTGGTATAATCAATTGTAACGTTCGTAAGTGCCTTAACATGTTCATGCACACAAATGCATGTCTTGGGTGGGAATCGAACCCACGACTTGCGACGCGATAGGTGGAATTTTTACCAACTGCGCCAACTGCCCGCCTGGTCCGTCTATTCATACAATATTGCTTTCTTTCTAAAAATTCTAACGTGTCTGTCGTGCTTGGCCCGTTTCAATTGGATATGTACCGAAAAACATGCGAATTCTATAAATTTTCAATCCAATTCAATTTATTTATTACAGAAATCTTGTTCGCTAATCATTTGTTAGCTTATCTTATAATAAATTGCCAGAAATTCACCATATTTCTAACATGAAATCGTTATCGAAAACGCAAGAAGCCCCCCAAGTATTTCATAAAAATGGGAGCGACATACTTATATTTTTTTTTATTTTCCAGCTTTTATTTTCAGTTTTTTTTTATTTCTACTAAATCTAGTAGTTCCTGAATTCTCCATCGTGTTTCTCCCGTTTCCAAACAATTAATTGTATCGCTGTATAATCGTTCATCTTGTATGACACAAATAAACCTTATTGCATTGCAACACAGTTCATTTTACTAAAATCGCTTACCCCTCTGGTGTCGGCCAGCTTGATGATCTTCCGGGTCATGTTCTCGGGGATTCCCTCAGCGATGATCACTATTGTGTTGATTTGTGGGTGTTGCATCGCCTGTGTAAACATATAACATTTATGATACACATAGAAAGTCAGGCATTTCTTATTAATTTGCATCTGAAATATATACATAGAAAACAAAGTTGTGTTAGTTATACCACTTATAACTCAAGAACGGCTGGACCGATTTCCGTGATCTTTTCGATTTGTTGGTATAGCAGAATAACGAAAAATCAAGCGCTTATAGGCTATGGGAACCGCTTACCATCAGCGGGTTTGATTACTAACTTGGTAGTAAAAAAAAAATTGGAAGATACTGTTCGGATTCCAGAACGTGGATCGCTAAATTCGGATTGAACACAATTTTATTGCTATCTCGTTTGTGCTAGACAGAATTTGTGCTGCTATCTCAGCTACACCAGCAATCCGCAGTTTATATAAGAAAACGACTTGTGCCGCGTCCGAAAGAGATAGACCAATGCGACATAAAGAGAGGCCTTTGTTGTTTGTACCTAATACAGATTTTAGGAGAGAGTAAGGTAAGCCTTCTGTCCGTTAGTACCATTTCTTATTCTGTGGTCGTGTCAATTATTCCCACAAAATGTGGTCCTTTGTGACACGATGTAGGAACTTCTTTTTAGAGATTTGTATATAAAACTTAAACTAGTTGTACCCCGCGGTTACGCCCGCGTTATGTTATCATACCTGTATGGAGCTGTCGTAAGCAGATCTGAGGGAGGCAAAGTTGACTAGAACCGTCGCCTCTTGGTGTTTACGCATCGCCACGTCCATGTCAGAGAATACTGTAACAACAATACAAATATTATAATTTTTTTTCATTTTTATGGCTATAGAAATACATTCTGTGAAAATTTCAACTTTCTACCTATTACTGTTCAATGAGATATAGCCCACGGACAGCCAGACGGACGGACAGCGAAGGCTTAGTAATAGGGTCACGTTAACACCCTTTGGGTACTGTTATAGGGCTTCCAAGGAATAGGTTTTTAAAAAAACAATTTTTCAAGTTTTAAAAGCAGCCGTCTAGCTTGATTGGATATTAGGATCAGACTGAAGATTGAATGGGCAAAATGAATGACTATTGTTAGAAAAAGCTGAGTTGATAGAAAAGGCCGTAGTAAGCGAAAAGGGGTGCATTGCCAATATATAACACCTCCCTGGGATAGACTAAACTTCGGGGTTGAAAATTCGAAGTTTAGGAAGAGATATAAATTATGTGTTTATTCTAATACTAGGAGATGGAACATCTTCCTTGATCGGATGATGTTTACTAATTTTTACAGGGTCAGGATTAGGAGTCTGAACTACAGGAGAATTTATGGGAATTGATTGGGAAAAACTAACAAAGTGACGGGATAGACGGCTGTGAAATTTAATATATAAAAACAGTTTAATAGAACAATAAAGAGAGATAATACAAATTACTAAAATTAATACAACTGAGTAATGAGTCTCGTATTTGATTATTTGATGTTGATTTAAAATTTTATCAGTTTCATCTGACATCGATTTTAATTTTGATTTTGTTTCCATTGTGAAAATATCCAAATCAATGTTTTGTAATTTGATACGAGGTTCATTACTTATTTCCATTTTAAACTTATCTAAGGTACAACAAGAATCATTTATTATATTAAAATCAGAGTGGGATACAGTGACGTTAATTTTTATATTACTAAACTTAGGTATTAATTTGGTACTTTTACAGTATGCAATACAATTGTTTGGTATGTTTAAAATTCCTGTTCCTATTATATTTCTTTCTAAACCTTTCTGACCGGGACATTCAATATATAGCTTATTGCTCTGGGATTGAACATATATCCAATTATTATTAAAGAGCGGTTTCCATAGATCTAAATTTCCATAAATAAAATCAGTTTGACACTGCACTGGTAGGGCACTTATCACTTTCGACATTAACTCACTTTCACAGCTGGGAGTTGCACTAGTAGGGAACACGGTCATCACGTCGCAGATGTGCTGACGGTGTGTTATCACTCTGCATTCTTTCAGTGATTCGAGATTACAATATTCAGATTTATCTTTGGTCATTGCGATGTACTTACTGCTAGGGATTATAAAACTAAATGAGTTTGGTTTTACACTGTTATGTGGAGTAGGTAGCGCTATAGTATGAAACAGATTGAATTCCTTAGGGGATACTAAAGGTATTCTTAGTATAAAAATAATTTTGTTATTTAAACTATAACAAACAACACTGGATATGTTCATTAATATATGAATATGACTTAATTCTAAACTAACGGGTAATTTCAAATCTGCAGGTAAGTGTCTGTAGTTATCGACAAGCTCTTGATACAATTGCGTGGGAGGTAAGACGGCCGGGTGAAGAATGTTTTGACTACTAAACATGATAGCATTTGTTATGTCTTCTAATTGAAACGATAAGGCAAGTATGGATGCTTCTAAACTGTTTAAGATTGAATTAATATTAATTTTTATATTCAAATCGTTTGTAATTAATGATATATTTTTAATTTTTTCGGAGAGTTTGTCGATAGCTTCATTAATTTTTATATTATATAAAGTATTGTTAAATTTGGATAAGGTGGAAGTTGTAATTAAAATATTTTCTTTCATTAATGAACCCAGCCTTTTTTCATTATTTTGAACACTCCGTATGGCATTGTCATATCTGACAGCATCGTCCTCGTCTAGAGTCCCAAAGATAGTTTTGGATAGGGTACCTATACCTCCTATCCATGCGCTACGTTTGAATCTATTATTATTTATAAGATGAGCAATGGAGGAATATTCGGTAACAATATCGTTATACCTAACTGTGAGTGGCTCTAATGTGTTATGACACTCTAAATTGCTTGGGTTTTCAATTTGGATTTGACTGCATATGAAACGTATAGTGCCTAGTATTGAGTTGATATTTTGAATATGGGGTCCAATGTAAGAGATATCGAATGGGGTAACTATATCTAGGTGGCCAATATTAATTTTAAGTTCACCAATTGGATCAAAGTAAACACCGGAGCTCGAGTTGATTGGTTGGACATATTCTTGTTGACCTTGGGCCAGTACGCTGTAATGAAAAGACATCTAAATTACTACTAAGCTTAATTATTCTAATCGTAAGTCTAACTATCCTAACTTAACTGTAAACTTCGTAAAGTTTTTAGTTTAATTCTACATTATAGGTATATTTATTTAATAAGATGAAAAACGTGTATATTAAAAATTTCGTAAATATCAAATAAAAATTGTATGAAGTAAAATATATTTTAGCTGGATGTTTCTACGTGGGAGTGTTCCACGTGTTTAACTTCGTCGTAATGATGTTTTACATGACGTCTGTTTATAAGTAATGATAAGGTATGATTGCCATGTATTTTGACAACTTTGTATGGACCTTTCCATACGGGTGATAAGGCTTTACGCAACCTAAGGTGGTTTTTTAATAGGACATAGTCACCTACCTTGTATTCTACGGGACGGGTACGTGAGTCGTAATAGGTTTTAGAGTTTGTTTTAGATTTATGGATGTATTCTAAAGCTTTATCGCGTGCATGTTTCAAGCGATGTTGTAATAGTTTTACATATTCGGGATAGGTAGCATTCGAGGTATCGTTATAAACTGAGTCAGGGATATTAGGTTTATGTCCGAATAATAATTCATATGGTGAGTAATGTGTGGTTGAATGCACAACGGTATTGTATGCTAGCATAGAAGTATATACGTATTGGGGCCAATTATCTTGATTTTCGTTTACGTATGATTTAAGATATTCTTTTAGAGTTGAATGTGACTTTTCCAAGGCACCTTGCGTTTGCGGATGGTATGGTGATGACCAAAGTTGTTTGATCTTTAAGAACTCGCAAGTTTTCTTAAAGAGTTCCGCTGTAAAATTAGTGCCTTGGTCAGTGAGAATATGTTTGGGAATTCCGAATAGAGATATAAAATGGAGAAGGCAGTCACTAGTTTCTGCCGCAGTGTTACTTCGAATGGGGTATGCCAACGAGTATTTCGTTAGGTCATCTTGCAGAGTCAGGATATACTTGAGTTTAGCTGTACCGGATTCAGGCAGAGGACCTACGATATCAAGGGCTAGTCTCTCGAATGGAGACGTAGAAGTAGACGTTATAACCATTGGAGCCCTATTTACTTTGCGTAAGGCTTTGTTGGTTTGACAGGACTGGCATTTCTTAACATAATTTTCGACGTCACTACCCATATTCTTCCAAAAGAATCTTTCTTTGATGCGGCTTAGCATCCTTGTGGATCCGAGGTGTCCTGCAATGGGGATATCATGGTTCTCTTTTAGGATTTGGGGAATTTCACTCAGTGAAGGATATATAATTTTATTATGATAGATATGAATACCGATATTATTTCCTTCGAATAAATAGGCTAATATATTATAGATTTTCGCGAAAGAGTGTTTATCGAATGGATTTCTAAAATCGGATATACTGATGTCATTGACCGATTTTAGAGATTTAAATATATCTGGATATGAGTGATCATCGAAATGATGTACTTTCGTGAATAAAAAGAGGTAAGTTTTGTTTTGGATTGTAAGAGGTAAACATGTATGTAAGGTTCTTTCTAATTTCAGGAATTCATCGCGTTGGGGGTCTGGACAATTATTTAGTACTTCTTGGATATATGGCATAGATTCGTCCATGTCCAATGAGGTAGGTATTATTATTAATTTCTGTGCTCCTTTTAATAAATTTTCATTGTGTTCCGTTATAGGAGTATCATATAATTTGGTTTTCGATTTTAGGAACTTAGTATAGGTTTCATCTGGAACGGTTTCAGGTATTGACGGAGTTTTTGGATTCGGGTAAGTAGATGCAGGTAAGGTTTCAGGTATTGGAGAAGGAGTTTCTGGATTTGGGTAAGTAGATGCAGGTAAGGTTTCAGGGTTTTACCAACTGGTTGATGGTTGCGGTTCTGGTTCTGGATGTAGTTCAATTGCCTCTAAGAGAGGATCTATGGGAATAGGAGGATTCAGAGGACTGAAATCATAATCTTTATCATCTAATGGACTGAGATCTATTCGTATCCATTCATCGAGGGTTTCTTGAGGGATATCAGGTAATGGTGATACCGTTGGAAGTTCTGTATCGAGGTTAGTATCGTTAATAGGATTTGGGTTCAGATTATCCTTATTTTCAGGATATACAGGGTTTACGGGATATCTAGAAAGAGCATCGGCAACAGAATTCAACTTACCTTTGCGATATCTGATTTCGTATTCATACTCTTCTAGTTTTAAGCGCCAACGTATAAGGCGTGACCCTGGATCTTTGCATTTGAATAGCCATTCCAACGGTTTATGATCCGTTAGAACGGTGAAACGATGACCGTATAGGTAAGGTCGGAAGACTTTGGTGCCAAAAATAACGGCAAGGCACTCTTTCTCAGTCACACTATAATTGCACTCTGCTTTATTAAGGGTGCGAGACGCGTATGCGATGGGACGATCTTGTCCTGTAGGACCTTGAGATAATATTGCCGATATGGCGTAATTGGAAGCATCACACGTCAAAAGAAATGGTTTTGTAAAATCAGGGTATGCCAGAATTGGGGAGGAGAATAGTTTTATTTTAAGGGATTCGAAAGCAAGTTGTTGTTCGTTTTCCCATTTAAAGGGAATATCCTTCTTTAACAGAGATATTAAAGGTTTAGCTAGTTTAGCGAAGTCGGGTATGAAGCGTCTATAATATGACACGAGGCCAAGGAAAGATTTAATGTCTTTTGGACATTGAGGGATAGGAAATTCGGACACGGCTTTTGTTTTTTCCGGGTTCGGTTTGACCCCGTGTTCAGTAATCACATGACCGAGGTAACAAACCTCTCGTCTTAAGAATTCACACTTATCGGGCTGTAATTTAAGATTGAAATTTCGGATTCTTTGAAAGATTGACCGGAGGTTTATGATAGAATTTTGGATATCGTAGGCGTAGCAGACTACGTCATCTAAGTAAACAAAGCATCGGATGCCTTGGAGCCCAGATAAGGCTGAGTTCATTAGTCTTTGAAACGTAGAAGGGGCATTTTTAAGCCCAAAAGGCATTCGCAAGAATTGGTAATGTCCTTCCGGGACGTTGAAGGCTGTTTTGGCTTTGTCAGCTTCATTTAAAAGGATCTGGTGAAAACCGGATGCTAAATCCAAGGTCGAGAAGTACTTACTATTGCCAAGTTGATCTAAGATTTCCGTAATCTGTGGAATGGGATATGTGTCACCAATCGTGACGTCATTGAGCTTCCTGTAGTCAATAACGACTCGCCATTTTTGAGTGTTGGAAGCGTCAAGTTTTTTGGGAACAACCCATATGGGTGAAGACCAAGGAGAATCAGAGGGCTCGATTATATTTTGTTCCAACATCTTATCAATTTGATTACGAACTTCGGCTTTATGGACTTCCGGGAATCGGTAAGACTTAGTATGAATTGGTATGTCTGATGTCGTTTTTATCTCATGTTTCAGGGCGTTTGTAAACGTAAGATTTTCCCCGGGAAGATGGAATATATCCGAGAATTCAGAACATAATTGCAAGAGGGCTTCCTTTTCCTCACTATTAAGATGTGAGACACGCAATTGTTTCAGGACTTCTTCCGTTCGTGTAACGTTATTTGTTGTGGGATGTACATGGTTAACAGTGCTGAAAGAGTTTTCTTTGAAATCTACTGGATCAACTGGGGTAAGTTTCAGATTAAGATTTGAATGTAATGTTACAGGTTCTTCAGAGGTATTTACAACGGATATATTTATTCTATTATTTTCTTTTACACGCACTAAACAATTTGCAATTAAAAGGTTTTCAGATAATTTTTGATCTAGTATTAATCCTTCTTTTATTTCAGGATTTCGAACAGAACATTCAATAACAGTTTCAGTTCTTGCAGGAATTAAGTATGCAGGGTCATGGAAATGTAATTTCAGGGATGATTTACCAATGTGAAGTGAATTGTTGGTATAATCTATGTTGCAGCTATATGCGTTAAGCATATCGGAACCTATGATGCCGTCATAAGGTAAATGTATTTTATCAATGACATGAAATTGGTGTGAAATGTTAGATTTGGGAAGCCGTAATTTTAGTTGGAAATGACCACGGGTTTTGATAGATTCTTCCGATGAATCAATACCTTTTAATTGGATTCTTTCTTTTACAAGTTTAGGGTGTCTTTCTATACAAGAGTGTTTCAATAGACTCACTGAAGATCCTGAGTCTACGAGCAAGATTAAAGGAATATCTGATACGGGAGTTTCAACGAGAACATGAGGTAATAACATTAATGCAGGATTATTGGTAATTTCAAAGACATTGGATTTAGAAGTTTGAAGCAGATTTGCATTCTGCGTTGATACAGTGGGTTTTGGCAGACCAACACTTTTTTGTTGTTGTTTGGATGTAGTAGATTTTGGCAAATCAACACTTTTGTGTTGTTGCGCGGATACAGTGGATTTTGGCGGATGAACACCCTTGTGTTGCTGCGCGGATACAGTGGATTTTGGCAGATCAACACCTTTGTGTCGCTGCGCGGATACAGTGGATTTTGGCAGATCAACACCCTTGTGTTGCTGCGCGGATACAGTGGATTTTGGCAGATCAACACCTTTGTGTCGCTGCGCGGATACAGTGGATTTTGGCAGATCAACACCTTTGTGTTGCTGCGCGGATACAGTGGATTTTGGCAGATCAACACCTTTGTGTCGCTGCGCGGATACAGTGGATTTTGGCAGATCAACACCTTTGTGTTGCTGCGCGGATACAGTGGATTTTGGCAGATCAACACCTTTGTGTCGCTGCGCGGATACAGTGGATTTTGGCAGATCAACACCTTTGTGTTGCTGCGCGGATACAGTGGATTTTGGCAGACTGATATGTAGTGAAGCGCTCGTGGTGTAGCATGATTAGCCGTTCTTAATCGATCGGCAAAGTTAAGCTACGCCTGTTGTGGTCGGTACTTGGATGGGTGACCGCCTAGTGGTATTTCAAATCGAGCGTTTCCGTGCTTCGGAAGGCACGTAAAGCCGCTGGTCCCGGTTATCACTTAATTGTGATAGTCGTTAAGCTAGTTGGATGCCTCCTAGGCGGCTTGAAAAATTCCAACAGTAGGTTGACCACTAGCCTACCTCCACCGATCCGCAGTGGGCAAGCGTGGTGGAGTATTGCCCATTCCCTTTCACCTTCATTTGTGAAAGGAGGCCTGTGCTCAGCAGTGGGACATTATAGGCTGATGATGATGATATGTAGTGATGTCTGCGACGATATTGACATAGTTGAAGGATGACTTCCATGTATCGGAGTCGATTTGGATTTAGGGGTTTGATTAAGGGCGTCGGTTTCTAAATTACTAGGTCCCGTACGACACCGCGACGAGACGGTTAGTCGTTTTTTGTTTCAGCATCAATGGTATCATAACCTTCTTCTTCAGTAAAGTCGGTTGGATGTTCGTCATTAGGGGCATTAGAAGTAAAATTGATTGGTTGAGGTGCCTTTGATTGATTTTGATCGAGTCTGAACCGGTTATTGTTGTATTCTCTTTTACGACATTGTTCTAGGGTATGTCCAGGCGTTTTGCAGTATCTGCAAATTGGTGTGGAAGTATCGTTTCCTGATCGATTAGGGTAGAAATTTGGTTTTGGCCTAGATTGATTTGGAAATTGCTGACTCTGATTGCGACGAAATGATGACGGTTGAAAGTTTGCCCTTGAAGTGCTGGGCCTTTCTTGCCGTGTGCCGGTAGATGGACTCTGTTTGAAGAGGAACTGCTGTATTTTCTCTTCTGATGTAGCTATGTTCACCGCTTCGTTAAGTGTTTTAGGTACCTTACACCTAACGATGTTTGATATTCGTGGAATCAAACCCATTTGGAAATGATGGAGGGCTAATTCCTCCATGGCTGCTGTGCGTCCTATCATTTCTCTACTCTTGTGACCATGCGAAATGGATATTTCTGTTAGCAATTGCGAAAGGCATGTCTCAATTCGTAGAGCGTACTGGCTCACTGGCTCGTTAATTTGTTGTTTACTTTCTTGTAAGTCTGTAAGTAAATGGGCATAGTGCTTTCTCTCGCTAAATTGGGTTTTTAGGAATTCTTTTAATTGTAACCAATTGGTGAACTCTTTAACAGAGCAGGCAGTTTGCGCCTTGCCCTGTAGTTGGCAAAGTATGTATTTAAAGAGAATATCCTTTTGAGGTTCTGTGGCTAAATCATGGGCGTTATTGCAGTTGACTAAAAAGGAATTAAGAGATTCTCTGCAGCCATCATAAGGCTTTATGAATTTTAATAAAGTGGATAGATCTAATTCTACTTTATTCGCGGATATCGTTTTCTTTCTCGACCTGGTAGTAGGTCCAGAAGGCGGAGGAAGAAAACCGTCTTCTTCTGTGTCAGTGACGGTGAGTTCCGGTTTTTCGGGTTTTGGACTTTGGGATCTACTCTCGGACATTTTGAAGATTAAAACACAAAAGAATTAAACACACACAACAAAATTAAACTTATAAAGATAAAACAAAAGATTGATATTCGCAATGACCAATATACTCAAAATCACTTACTTGAATATGGACAGAGTGATAACGATAGTTATCATTGTTTTGATGTTTTCACGGGGTTCAGTGGGATGTAGTAGGATGTAGATAAGAGCGCGTCTCGGCGTTGAATCTTGGATGCTCACGACGTGAAGTGTAGGCTGTCTGTGGTAATTAGCTTCGTCGGATGGCCAATACCGGTCACAATATTGGATGATATGTGACAGTGGGTATGGCTTTGATGTAGCTTCGTCGGATAGCCAATACCGGTCACAGTACTGGATGTTACGTGACAGTGGGTATGGCTTCGATGGTTCTTCTTTCACAGACCAGATCGTAAGTAACTCGGTACACTGATGCACAATGGAGTCACTCACAGCACTCACGACGGTTTCGCGGAAACTTTAGGAGACGGTACCGGGGACTTTTCTAAAAATCCCTTAACGCTGCCACCAAAATGTTATAGGGCTTCGAAGGAATAGGTTTTTAAAAAAACAATTTTTCAAGTTTTAAAAGCAGCCGTCTAGCTTGATTGGATATTAGGATCAGACTGAAGATTGAATGGGCAAAATGAATGACTATTGTTAGAAAAAGCTGAGTTGATAGAAAAGGCCGTAGTAAGCGAAAAGGGGTGCATTGCCAATATATAACAGTACGGAACCCTAAAAAACGTATGAGTGATAATCCTAGAGTTGCCAGCTTCTAAAGGTCTACTTAACCACTTACCATCAGGCGGTATGATTATTTGCTACTGAAGAAGTATACATAATATGTAGTACATACCGGGTATGAAGACCTCCTTGTTTCCGAAGTAGTACTTCTGCTTGTGGTCTGCTGTGAACGGGTATACGATCGCGACCACAGACGGCTCCGCGCGGCGACATATGTAGTCGAAATCTAACATGCCCTGTACAAATAATCACATTATTATTATTACGCCCATTTATTAGTATAGTTGATTTCAAATAGCATGAGTTCGGTGACACATGGTATTTTATTAGAGATGGATAATGTTCATTTCGATATGGAATACTATGATAGAGCGTTTCATGGTATATTATGAGTACTATTTCAGAATAATCAAATGGAATTTCACTAGATATTGGTAAAAAAACCCGATTCATCCTATGTGAAATAGAGTATAGATGGGTAGGCAGAGGGTCAGGCTCCCAATTCTCACGTCTTTGACGATAATGTCACATTAGAATTTTGCTGAAAAACATGGCAGAAGTATTAAAAACTCTAAGCATTTTGACAGAAGTCCGCCATGTTTTTTTGCCAAATCTCTAATTCGACATGGATGTAACCTTGCTGAGTTTCTTGCCGGATTCTTCTCAGTTGAAGGCCGAGTTCCGAACCGGTGGTAACTTCAGTAAATATGACCTTCATAAGTGCCCTTCTGGGGCCTAAATTGAATAAATGGCTTTGACTTTGAAACAAAAGTTTTTGTTGTGAGTTACCTGTATAGCCCTATTCTGCATGCCCCATATGATGGCCTTGGTGCGGTCGCTGAAGAGCGGCAGAGCTGTGGAGACACCCTGGCCCAGGTCCAGCTTCGTCGGCGCTTGCGAACACACCAGGTCTAGCAGCTTGTGGCTCAGCTCCGGGATATCTAACTCTGGTTTTGGCTGGAAATTAAAAAAAATATGTATAAAGACTGTATTCACCCAAATCCCCTAGCTGTACAAGTCGGTTGACGAAAGCTGGCACGTTCACAGTACAGTGGTACCCAACTGATATGGCTTACCGATGTACCTGCACAGAAGATACATTTTCAAAGCGCGGGAAACGCTATTGGTCGGCAGCTGCCGCCATGTTAGGGCGCGCCGTGCGGAGGGGCGTTACTTGCGAGTGAGACGGAACTAACAGCTGCAGTGTATTATGAACCTTATAGTAGTGATCTAAGATTGATTGTAAGTTTTAAGCATTCTTTCGTTAATCTTCGGGGCCATACTTTATTTTCTGTGCGAACGAAGATTCACGACGCGCCTTATCAGTTGGGTAATACTGTACTCATATGCAATTTCACGATACAATATGTTTTATTCACAGAGATCGATAGAGAGGTTGTCTAACGCGGAACGCGAGACAGTTATATGCGCGTTCACGGCATACACCGCAAAAATCGCGTCAGTCGTAACCTATTCGAGGTAAGTGCGCGAGCGGACGATATTTATTTAAATACAGAATTGTTCAGTGATCGACTGCAAAAATCAAAGCCAATTTGTGAACTACAAGAATCATGGTGTCACTTATCACTTTTAAGTATCAAATTTTTCACATATTTATAGTATAAACTAGCTTCTGCTCGCGGCTTCGCCCGCGTGGCCTACAGGAATCAAATGACATATTTTTCTACAATAATAAAACAAAACAAAATAACTTCATCCCGCTTCGAGGGTGGAACTAATAAAAACGCTGAGACACGTATACATTAATTTTCAATCGTCAGCCTAAACACAAAATTTAAAGATCCTAACTTCGAAACTAACAAACTTTCATACAAACTTTCATCCCCTATTTTACCCCCTTAGGGGTGGAATTTCAAAAAACTCTTTCTTAGTGGATACTTACTCTTCACAAAGAATATACCCTCTAAATTTCATGTCTCTAGGACCAGTGGTTTCGGCTGTACGTTGATATATCAGTCAATCAGTCAGTCAGTCAGTCAGGACTTTGAATTTTATATATATAGATTACAAAAATACCTTAAATGATTTTAGCTAGGTACAACCAAGGTACAACATGAAGCGCATACATTGCTGTTTAGTTATACAGGAGCGTAAGGCTAACTTCGTTTCGAACATGCAATGAAAATCGTGTAATGCGATTCGTCCATCTATCTCTATACACGCATGTGTGTATAGATCCGAGAGAGCGGTAGTGCGTATTTACAAGCGCTTACGAACATGCGAGTTCATGGGCTGTGTGAGTAAAAAATTTCTGCTATTGGTCTATGGCGTTCGTTTACGTGTAGTTGTGATATTAAGTGGGGAGTTTCATGGGACATCAGGTCTAAGCTAAATTCAAGCGTCACGGCCCATCTCTCGATATCTGTGGTTTTATTACATTATTGCTTCCAATTAGTCAGTCAATTTTAATATACGAATGCAATAAAGACCACACTATATTTATGAACAGTAGCAAAAGCAAAACAATATCTGTCTCCTTCATACTCAAAAGCTTGACCGCACGCGAGTGAAAATATTGTTCGATGTATAGGTGTAACATGTACGCTTACCCCGGCCTGTGGTTTGGGCAGTTGTTTGGGCGCGAAGTCGAGCTGGTGGTCGGTGGGAATGGGCTGGTGGCCCAGCGCGAGGCCCACGATGGCCGTCATGTTGGCCTCGGGCCCGAATACGTACAGCGGGATGCGCAGCCGGTGGCCCACTTCACGCATTTGTCTGCAATAACAAGCAAATAATAAAAAATATGCCATAGAGTTTAGCCCAAGCACGAAATTTCATACTCAAGAGGTGTTATACCATACAAAGTGTCCCACTAGAAGGTGGACCTGCTCATGACTACTCGAGAAAAAAAGCAAAAAATGTATCAGTATTTCTTGTCATAAAAAAAAATTAAACCCTTCGAAATTTTCCAACGTCGAATAAAGGAGGAGGTTCTCAATTTAGTTGTAGTTTTTTTTTATGTTTGTTAACTCCATCATTTATTAAGCCATTTGGATTTTTTTTGTTTGGAAGGATACACTTCCCGTTTGGTCCCATTGCCATCAGATCAGGAAATGACTTTTTGATGTACTTTGAAATGGGTTTAAGTTTTTTTAAAACAGTTTTCATTAGCTACCTTGACCACCATTTTTTAAATAAACTAATTTTTTTATGGATCGGCAACCTAAGAAGCAAAGCTGTCCATGACAGCCCTCAAAAATCCCAGAATGCTTGTAGTTTTTACACAAAAATCAATCAAATATGTTGTTTTACTTTTACTTTTCTCAAGTAATCATAAGCAGGTCCACTCTCTGGTGGTTTATCGTTGAATTTTGGGACACGTTGTATAGATAGCATATTGCGCTGTATATGGTATCATATAAATAAAAATGAATTACTACATGTATGTAATATATATCAGTCTGTATGTGTATAAATCAGATAGATGACTAGCAAACTTTTTTTTTTAACTAAGGTTGAGTCACCCCAGGTGGTGCACTAACCACGGATCAGTTCGTTACCGGGGGTGAGGGGACGGTCAGATCACACGGACTCATTATACTGGCAGCTCGGGCCGCTCGAACGGGACGAGACTGGGTGGGACGACGCGGACGATATCGTGGTGATCGGTTATATGTTGTATTGCGAGCTTCGTCAGCTGCGATCTGAACTAAGGTGATAAGTATAGATTCCTAACCTGAGCCCCTCCTGATAGTTGGGTCCCCCCCTCCTCACGAAAATGGTGACGTTGTACTGCAGCAGCGCGTCCTTGTACGCCTCGATGGCGGTGATGATGCCGCGGAATGTGTCCGCCACGTTCGTGAAGTTAGCTATACCGCCGCCGATTATTAGCACCTACACACAAACAAACAACATTATTAATACCTATATGTATAGTCGGCAACGTCTGATATGCCCGTTCTGACAGTACAATGTCAATAAGTTTTTGTTCAAAAAATCATTTTTAATACGAGCTTGTTTGGTGACTGTACTTTTTATTGGCTGTACTCGCATTTTCATCCAATATACTAATGTATACCAAATATCAAGTCAATCCGACCACTGGAAGTGTGTGAAATTCGACTTGCAAGATTCTACCCGAACAAACATACATTGCAAGTTAAATAAAAGCTTGTAAAAATAGAAACATAGTGCGACGAGACAGCTATATATGTTTATTATATTATAGTTTGGGTACCCTATGTCAACTGGGGTGTAAAGTTGAAATGGTGGTTTTTTTTTTTTTTTACTGTTTATAGGCCTTTGTTTGACCGCAATCTCACCATGGTAAGTGATGATGCGGCCGAAGCCAAGAAGGATGGTAGATTCAACTGTATATACTTAACGTTCATAAGTGCCTTACCAAGGCCTAAAATGAATAAACGAGGCTTTGAATTTTAATTTGATACCTTGATGTATTATTTAGGTTATTCAGAACTGTTCGGTAGAGGTCCTAATTTAGATGAAAAATCCTCTTCAAACAATAAACCTGATTCCGGGTCAGTCCTTGAAAAAAAAAAACCTTGCTGAGTTTCTTGCCGGAGTCTTCTCAGTTTAAGTGTATTCCGAACCGGTGGTAAATTCAACTGTATGTACCAATTCAATGTTCATAAGTGTTTTACTAGGGAACTGAATAAATGACATCTTGATTTTGAGTCGGGTAAAAAAAATTATTAACTTTTTGATTTTGATAATAAAATCTAAATCGAATCAAGCATGTATAAAAAAGGTTGGAATAAATAAACGGACAAACATACATACATCCAACTCATCAACTTTTTCGTACTGTCTAATAAACAATAGATTATGGACTTTATTACCTTCCCATTAGGATGCTTCTCTCTGCACATGAGACTGAATATAGTTTTGGCGTAGTCGGCGGTTTGACTCTCGGTGGGTGCTCCGGAGTACTCGCCGTAGTTGGCCAGCTCCGCCGCGCCACCTGACGGACAAACAACGAAGCATTTATATAAAGACTTATTGAAAAACATACAAAAAACAACTTTATTTTTTCTCAAATCTAAAATATAAATAAAAAATGCTTTTTTCCAGAAATTTGCATTAAATATCTCTTCAATAAATAAATAAATATCCTGGGACATTCCTCACGCACGCTCATCTGATCCCAAACTAAGCAGAGCTTGTACTGTGGAAACCAGATAACTGATATAATACATTTAGTACTTTTTGTTTGTAAATACATTGTAAATACATACTTAATATACATAATTACACCCAGACTCAGGACATACAGACATGTTCATGCACACAAATACATGTCCTGTGTGGGAATCGAACCCACGACCTGCGGCGCGTAAGGTGGATCTTAACCAACTGCGCCAACTGGCCCGTCAATCTATACAATATATCAATCTATACTTTGTTATCTGATAGTAAAATTAGTTGAAAAAAATCTTGATTATTTACGATTATGATATACATACCCAACTCGCAGATAGTGTCTGTGTATACGACTGATGCTCCACCGCCGGCGACCATCGTCCATATACGACCGGATTTGTTAAGTACTGTCAACTGTAAGAGAAAAGCAAATGATATTAGAAAAATATACACGAACTTCGGCTCAGGGCGTTACCGCGAGGAGAGGACAGGCTTTTACGAGTTACGACTAATCTCGGGCCGCTTGAACGGGACGAGACTGGGTGGGCCGTCCGGCGCCGGCGAGGACGATATTGTGGTGAACTTTTGCATGAAGATTCGAACAGCGCCTCTAGTGTTTAGTTTTGGACTCACAGTATTCCATAATATGGAATACTAGTAGCGCCCCGCGTACCCGAGGGATGTTAATCCAGAACATATTCTATCAGCGTATCAAATTTAATCCAAATCCGTTTAGTTGTTGAAGCGTGATTGCGTAGCAAACATACATCCACCCAAATTTTCGCATTTATATTATATTAGTTATATTAGTGTTATATTAGTGAGATGGTGAGCTTTGACATGGACATCTATGTCAGCTATTTGCTAATCGACATACAACGAATATACGTCATAGTTTATAATTAGTACATTTATTATATTATTTATGATCATAAACATAAAAATAATCATTAAAATTAATTAATATAAATTGTATATATTAAAATAATGAATGTCCTAATACAATGAGAAAAACACCTAATTAAACATCATAACGACGCTTTTGCTTTTAGCATGACGTCATTATAATAATTGGCTTTACTGTATATTAAACTATAACAACAAAGCAATACAATCGATTCTTTTTTGCAATAGAAAATATGGTTTTTATTTACATTCTATACATCAAATCAATTAAACGTTAATTTCGGCAATGCGTATACTGCCCGGATAGCTCAGTCGGTAGAGCATTGGACTTTTAATCCAAGGGTCCAGGGTTCAAGTCCCTGTTCGGGCGACGAACTTTTTCTTATACAAACAAATTGAGCGTAGATAACTTGCATACAATATTAAATTTGCCGCCACATTAAATGAATTCAATTTACAAAACTGATGAATTTCGTGCAGAAATAACCTTCCAAAACTTTAGTGTAGTCCCACAAACTTATCTGGCCCAGTGTGATAATCGCTGTTATCGCATTTTGAGGCGCAAACAACCAATTGATGTATGGATGGTTTAGTGGTTGAAATATTGTTTGCAAGTTTTGAAATGGACAACAAATCATCTAATATTTTAAAAAGTTTGTTTGTTACGCCTTTACGCTTCAACTACTCAACGGATCATCATGAAATTTGGCATGCAGATAGCCTATGGTATGGAGAAGGACATAGACTTTACTTTTTATCTCGGGAACGCGAGTGAAACCGCGGGGGACAGCTAGTAAATAATAAAAAAAACCCCATAACTTTTCCACGTACCTTCAAACTAGCGCCGCTCTTCGCATCCAAGTCAGCGATATGTGCCTCCTCAGGGTAAGCATCCCTTCCAAACGGTGGTGGGAAGTTGACCTCCCCCCAGTTCTTGGCGCATATGAAGTCGGCGGTCTGGTCAAGCTTGGCGGCCAAGTCGAGCAGGTATATCCGCTCGTTGGTCACCACTATAGGGTTGATTTCCATATATGTGAAGTACAGGTCTACGTACACGCGGTACAGTGACATTATGAATGTTGCTAGCAATCTGAAAAAAAAAATGCACAACTTTTATCACACACTTTTTTGTACACAATTTTTATCCAAAAAATAAGTCTGGTGCCATCACTGACATAAATCTAAATAGATAACGGGACTTTTTGGCGGGAACTTGTAGAGACGTTGTGTTTTCATTTTTATTTTCATAAATTAGTGTATTTTAAGTTTTATTGCGTATTATCGGTGGTATTTTATCCAATAAACATCAATCTATGTGCACCAGTGAAGTGAAATGAAATGAATCATGTGTATCGTGTCTTTTCAAGTTGTCTCAAGAAGTCCGTGAAGTTTTAGTACAACCACCATTGTACCAAAACATGACTTTTATGGACGATGACTGACTGAGGACTATGTGAAAGTGATTAATTGTGACTAGAACTTATAATATTACTGGAAATTGGCAAAATACACAAGCCGTGTGACGCCATTGAAGAAAAAAAAAATAGATAACGCAAGTCCCTCCAACCGTATGAAAACCAAGCGTGTCACATTTTTTGTACCTACCATAATGTCACAAGATTGATTTAGTTAGGCTGGCATTAGATTTTTAACGTAATAACAATCCTATTTGTCAGCTAAACATATCCCTCGCTACACATCTCTGGTGGACATGCAGCCTTATGCGAGTTCCCTGTCCGCGCGAAACAGTTTCAAAAGAAGAACATCGTGCCCCATTTTTGCACAGATTTTGGAACGCGAAGTATGTACTCGCGTCATCTATTTTGATGTATATCTGTGGGTGCCATATATTCTGGTAGAATTTGAGATTTTCTATGGAACACGTGGAACTCTTTCACTGATTTCAAAACAGCAACAGATTTGAGTTCTTACCTCGTTATGTTATAATTTTTGTATAAACCCACATCGAAAGCGGTTTTTTCTTGTTCAAAGTTAATTTTATATATTTTTTTAGCATATTCAATACCTCTCACGATTCGTCATTGACTGAGGAAATTTAATTAATAAATTATATACAATGGTGCCGATTCTATATATTTTTAAAGTAAAAGATGGGGTATAATATAAATGCTATCAATGATTACCTCTTCATAGAAGCAGATTGTATGTTCTTGAGTAGAACTCTGTGGACCTCCTCGGCCGTTGGGAATGTGTCTACAGGCACCTGGAATATAACAATACTTATTAAAATAATTGGACTGTTTTACAAAAACCTTAAACCGACTTCAAAGTACACTAAGAAGTAATCAAATCCTGATCTGATGACAATGGGACCAAACGGGAAGCGTACCCTTTCAAATAAAAAAAGAATTTTCGAAATAAATGACGTAATAAAGTTAATAAATGACGGGAGTTATGAGGTAACAAACATAAAAAAAAAAAAAACTATCGAATTGAGAACCTCCTCCTTTTTTTGAAGTCGGTTAAAAAAGACTGGTGCAAAATAAAGCTTGCATTTACCAGCAATCTCAAATTCAGACCATTTATTGTTCAATTATTTAATCGCTGGGCCGTAAAAATACACGCTCCAACATTGCGAACTAACATTATAATGAAAATTATAATTTTATCGTAATTTATCACTTGGACTATGTATGATGAGGAATGAAATTTCTATGCGAATAAATCAATTTTTAATTTAAAAGTAAAAAAATTGTTGTGGTTACGTTATTTCGACGTCACACACAATCAATACATTCATCGCTTGTCCCTGAAAGCCGAATCAGTGTTGTTTTATGATCGGTGTTTATTCGGAATTTATTGGTGTCTTTGTCATTTTATACGTTATCGATAAAGACAGGTATTCTTTTAATCACGAATAATGATTGATTCTGAAATTTTTGAAACTGGCGATTTGTATGACTCATATTTTGAATCAAATCTAAAAATAAAACTACTCAAATATTGCTTTGTGTCTGTTTTGGGCTGTCCGCCATATATCAACACTGCGCCATGCCTTTTGTAATAGAGAAAATTCACGTTTTTGTGGCAAATATAAGTTATATTTCGCAGTAAATTTACCTATCTAATTATATTCCGAAATATCTATGAAAATGACTAAGATATAGCGATTACAAATCGCGTGACGTCATTGTCTGCGTTGAACGTATTACGATGACGGTATGTATCCTTACGTCACTGAGTTGTTTACTTCATACAAAATTAAAAAAAAACTTATTTTTTGTCTAATTTTATTAATTTTAGTAGTTTTTAATATTTATTTAAAAAAAAAAATTGGGCAGTTCCCTATTGGGGCTATTTAGAACTGTTCGATTCAAGATATAGTAAGAGTTACCTTCAACATTCTAAGTTAAATGTTAATCTGACTCTATCATCACCAGTTTCATATCAAATATAAAATCATCACAGAAAATTGCTTTTTTTATTAACTTTTTACTTTCCAACGGGGCGCCAAATTCTTGTGTAACCTAGAGCCCCGGCATGACTTCAGGCGGCCCTGGTTCGATTGCAAATCATATCCGGATGACGAACCTACTTAGAGTTTGCTTCTCAATCGAATGGCTTCTATGTTACAATACATTCTGAGATGGCGCTTTGTCTCCTCATGCCTACCGAGGGTCTAAATAACCATCACCTCTAAATTCTATGTGTACTGGTTGAAGGTAAAGCGGTTTTACCTCAAGCCTGACGGCAAGCGCGTCCACGTCTCCGACGTCCACGCCGCCCTGGTGGTGGAACAGGATCGTGTCGGAACGACGACCCGACTGGATGCACAGGTACATCTCCTCATTCTGATATAATAATACAAAAAATATTAAGTAACATTAAATACAACGTTATTTTACGCGACGCCGAAAAACTTAGCTCCCAGATTCGAATCCAATAAGCTTGAGCTTTCGGTGAAGGAAAACATCGCGACGAAACCATAGCACGTGAGGGTACTTCGTAGTACCCGCCTGGCTGGCTTTTACCCTCAAGTTGTTTTCCTCGCAAATTTTTATGGTGTAAAATTCAATCATTACTAGATTTTTATGGTGTAAAATTTATTACACTGTATTTACAGTGTAAATACTGTTTACTACATTTTAATACAATATACATAAAAAAAAGATTTATGGTCGTAAAAATTTATGATCAGTTTCATTAGTTTTATCACAAAATAACATGATATTAAAACGAATGGAGATAAATTTTATTGAAGAAACAATTTTTTTATATGGTATATTTTACATTTGCTGCTCCTTGTCCACTCCTTGGGCTCCGCGAGTCACTTCCTCACATAAGGCTATAGTATGAACGCAACTCACCGGTTCATGCCTCACGAACGGCTCCACGATGAACTGCCTGAGCTTCCCCTGCGCCGGGCCCACTTGCTGCTCCTTGTCCATGTGTTCCGCGAGCCACATCCTCACATAAGGCTACAGTATGAAGGCAACTCACCGGTTCATGCTTCACGAACGGCTCCACGATGAACTGCCTGAGCTTCCCCTGCGCCGGGCCCACTTGCTGCTCCTTGTCCATGTGTTCCGCGAGCCACTTCCTCACATAAGGCTACAGTATGAAGGCAACTCACCGGTTCATGCCTCACGAACGGCTCCACGATGAACTGCCTGAGCTTCCCCTGCGCCGGGCCCACTTGCTGCTCCTTGTCCATGTGTTCCGCGAGCCACTTCCTCACATCCGCAGCGGATTTGTTCACGCCGACTAGACCGAGCTTGCCGCGACGCTTTATTAACTGGTCGGGTTTTACTACCAGTTGCTGAAATAAAAAAAAACGTATGATAATCATAAAATAAAATTATAGCTGGGTAAAAAATATTAAGTATCTCTCTCTCTGTGGCATAGCTGCGACTAGAGAGCCCTATACCTATTAAGCAGCGACTTTAAGTGGAAATCACCGGTCACACGGACAGTCGCAAACAAAAAGTAGTAGAATAACCCCTACTATTCCAAGATACATTATTTTATCTAAAATATGGAGTATGTATAATTATTCTAAGTAGGTCACACACATCCATAGCGAATTGATATGCAAAAATAAAATAGCAAAGATGCTTTTCCGGCGACGTTTTCCTTCACCAAAGCGCCGAACCCGAGTTATTTTTTTAATATTGTCTTTTTTAATTTGTTTATACCACTAATGTGGCAAACAAGCTTACGGCCCGCCTGATGGTAAGCAGTTACCGTAGCCTATGGACGCTTGCAACACCAGGGGTATCACTCGCGCGTTGCCGTCCCTGAAGAAATTTCTTCACATCCTTTTTGAACCCCATGCTGTACTGCTTTGGGAAAACCACGGCGGGGAGCTCATTCCACAGTCCGAGCGAAGAAAACTCCTTTGAGTCCGCACAGTTCGAAACCATTCTCGTTTCAACGTGTGAGGATGGACTCCCCATCGATTTACATTTACTCATAATATAAAAAGGTACCTAATATAATTTACCTCCTTGTAGAGCCATGGATTCTTCCCGAGCTCGTCCTCCCATATGGTGTTCTTTTCGAAGGTGGCGAACCGGCACGGCACCAGCGCTGTGCCTGGTCCTATGTGCCTGGAACGTACATTTGGTATTAAACTAAGTTAATTGTCAGTTTAGGCCCTAGGCACTTATGAAGGTTAAATCTTCTGAAGTTACCACCAGTTTTAACTATGTATAGGCCTGTGTTTGACTGCAATCTCACCATGGTAAATGATGATGTGGTCGAAGGTGGTGCACACAAAGCCTATAAGAAACTGGCTCTCGAATACAACTGTCGGAACACACCGATAAGTGCTTGGCGACAGATTTTCAACAGAACTCGGGACCTTTGTCTCGGCATCCGACGTTATTACCACTGCCAGCTATAAATGTGTTTTTTTTTTTTGCCTCAGGTTGTTGATTTTAGAGGTGGGTAGCTATTCTAATAACTAGCCAAAAAACGGCTAGTCACAACATAGCCACGGCTACGTTAGCTGTCAACACGATAATTGGCTATTGGCTACTGGGTGGCTACTGGCTACAGGATGGCTACTGGCTACTCGCTAGCTAGAAAGAATGAGGAGTTTTCTTACCTGCCTAACTGTTGATAATTCGAACCAATTTGAACCTTAAGTGCACGTATTGATAAGTATTTTGACCATAGAGATATCATAAGAAATTCTCCTCATTACGACAAGTTTACGTCACACACAGCGGGTAGCCGCCTAGCCGCCACAGGTCACTAGCCGCCACTAGCTGGCGGGCTAGCCAAAGCCATTCTAGCCGCCACTAGCCGGTAGCTGGCCGTCTAGCCAAAGCCAATCTAGCCGAGTAGCCGGCAGCTGTGTGTGCGTGCGTGTAGCCAAATAGCCAAAATAGCTGACTAACTAGCTGGCTTTTACACCACATATAGCCGGCTAGCTAAGCTATTGAAATTTCGGCTAGTTACCCATCGCTAGTTGATTTGGTCTGTCAAAACGGCGATCATAGCGTGCCAGTAGTCTAACTAATATTATAAAGAGGAAAGATTTGATTGTTTGTTTGTTTGTTTGTTTGTTTGCATTGAATAGGCTCCGAATCTACTGAACCGATTTGAAAAATTCTTTCACTGTTGGGAAGCTACACTATCCCCGGGTGACATAGGCTACTTTTTATGACGGGAACGCGGGTGAAACCGCGCGAGACAGCTAGTTTAGTATATTTTGATAGCACCATCAAATCGATGGACACGCTGTGCGAAATAATGAAAAAATATGTATATACATGTGAATGCTTTGAGATGCCATCTTTTCGAAATCTATGTTTATTTTCAACAACTTTTAAAATGGCAATAACTTTTTCTCACAATTGATCAACCAAAATAAAAATGTATGAATAAAAATCGCAGAAAATGGGGGATTTTAACCATATTTTATTTTTACTGTTCTCATTATAAATGCTGACGTACCAGACCTAGCCTAGACCTCGTGGTGCCTAGACAAGATCGTGTCGACAATCGTCATCGTTAGTAAACGATCGACCTTTGTATGGGATTGACATTTCAAATCGAAATATCACGTGATATTTAACAATCTCTTATGTCAAACCCATACAAAGGTCGATCGTTTAGTAACGATGACGATTGTCGACACGATATTGTCTAGGGGGGCAGAATTAATTTCGAAAAGATGCCATCTCAAAGTATATGGTAAAGGAGATTCTTTCTCCACCTGATGGTCAAGTGGCTACCATCTCGCCAATAGATATCAGCAATACCAATGTGAATATGTGCTCAATTCTAAAGACAATGATAATCTCTCTAATTAGCATACTGTCTCTATCAATAACGTATAAAATGATAAAGATAGCAATAGTTTCGACCATAGATTATTATCTTTGATTATGGTTTTAGATACTAGCGGATCTCATAAATTAATTTGAACTCTATTTACCTATTAATAAGGTCCTTGCCCGTCGCCTCGTTTATAGCTTTAGACGACATTGTGTCTGTTTGTGTGTTGCTTTGTTACAGGTGATGTGGCCTCACGTCATTGGCTGCTGTTTTTATCTGTGGAAGAAAAAATATATAGTTTAGTATTTAGAAACCAAAATGTAAGCCAAAACCTTAACCACCTTATTACAAAACTTGGTTAAACAAGTTTAGTAAAACCAGTCATTTTCTAACGTCATATAACAAAAAGAGACGAGGCAATTTTAAAACCTGGCTTTGCTGAAACATGGTTTAAAACCATGTTTGGACGCAACTACAAGAAATATTGTGCTACAGAAACGTATAACAGTGAATAAATTTTTGACCTTATAGAGTAAGAGCCCACGAAGATCTGACCTTCGTCATTTTATAAAACCTGGAAGTTTCTCTGTGTATGTCCCTAATAGAGGTAAAAACAATCCCCGAATATGAAGTTTGGATCGCGGTGGCTTTGGAAGTTATCAGGTAACAAAGGTGTCAAAAATTGCACCTCAAATTCGTTAAAGTATAAAGGTCAGTTTTTATATATTTTGTTTGGACTAATATTAGAAATCACGTCGTCCATTGTCAGACACTTTGAACGGTGGAAACTCCCTGTCAGACACCTTAAAGTATTAAAAAATATTATTCAACTTTCGTCATTTTATAAAAGCTGAAACTTATATATGTTACTTGACGAACTATCAAAAGATGATTTCTCAGTTGTCAGACACTTTCCATGGTGGGTTTGCCGTGTCAGACACATGAAAGGACTACCGTAGGTGCGAGCGCGAGGTATATTCAATGTGTTTTTTTTTACTAACGAAAAGAGTTAGACCCATAGTTATTTTGGAGAGTTTGTAGATTAAATCATGAAATTTAATAAATCATGCAAAAAATTCTACATCAATGACCCAGTTTTAGAGTTACAGATCAAAAATCTAAAATTACACAAATATTTTGTTATTTTTTTATAATTGCCGTTATTTTTATTAAGTTTTTGTTCCATATTTTTATTTAATTTCATCTTATCAACTAGATAAACTTTCTAGCTTTCAAATGATACTACTTTGAACACAATACACCGATTACTTAAAAAGAAACAAAGACAAAACTAAAAGATGAGCATTTCATTAAAAAATAAATTAAAGCGCCGTACGTACTATTAAGGTACTATTAGTATTTATTTACTTGGAGTGTAATGAATTAACGTTAATTCTCCCATAACAAATAATTTATTGTAAACGGAAACGTGATAGGTAGTTTACTCACGTTAATTCTTTACACTCGGAGTACCTACTGAACCATATTTTCATTTACCACCATACCATATTTTCAAGGGTGTCAGTTTTTATACATTTTATTTGGAATAATAATAGAAATCACATCATCCATTGTCAGATACTTTGAACGGTGGAAACCCCCTGTCAGACACCCTTAAAGTATTAAAAAATACTAGCTGTCCCCCGCGGTTTCACTCACGTTCCCGGGATAAAATGTAGCATATGTCCTTCTCCATACCATAGGCTATCTGCATGCCAAATTTCATGATGATCCGTTGAGTAGTTGAGGCGTGAAGGCGTAACAAACAAACAAACAAACTCACTTTCGCATTTATAACATTATAGTAAGGATTATTCATATTCGTCATTTTATATAAGCTGAAATTTATATATGTTACTTAACGAACTATCAAAAGATGATTTCTCAGTTGTCAGACACTTTCCATGGTGGGTTTGCCGTGTCAGACACATGAAAGGTCTACCGTAGGTGCGAGCGCGAGGTATATTCAATGTGATTTTTTTTACTAACGAAAAGAGATAGACCCATAGTTATTTTGGAGAGTTTGTAGATTAAATCATAAAATTTAATAAACCATGCAAAAAATTCTACATTAATGACCCAGTTTTAGAGTTACAGATCAAAAATCAAAAATTCAACATTTATTTTGTTTTTTTTTTATAATTGTCGTTATTTTTATTAAGTTTTTGTTCCATATTTTTATTTTATTTCATCTTATCAACTAGATAAACTTTCTAGCTTTCAAATGACACTACTTTGAACAAAATACACCGATTACGTAAAAAGAAACAAGGAAAAAAACGAATAGATGAGCATTATTATTTAAAACTTTAAGGGTGTCTGACGGGGGTTTCCACCGTTCAAAGTATCTGACAATGGTCGACGTGATTTCTAATATTATTCCAAATAAAATATATAAAAAATGACACCCTTGAAAATATGGTATGGTGGTAAATGAAAATATGGTTCAGTAGGTACCCTGAGTGTAAAAAATTAACGTGAGTAAACTACCTATCGCGTTTACGTTTACAATAAATTTGTACTTATGGGAGAATTAACGTTAATTCATTACACTCACAAGTAAATAAATACTAATAGTACCTTAATAGTGCGTACGGCGCTTTAATTTATTTTTTAATGAAATGCTCATCTTTTAGTTTTGTCTTTGTTTCTTTTTAAGTAATCGGTGTATTTTATTAAAAGTAGTGTCATTTGAAAGCTAGAAAGTTTATCTGATTGATAAGTAGAAATAAAATAAAAATATGGAACAAAAATCTAATAAAAATAACGATATTATATTTAAAAAAAATCAAAAAATTGTGTTTTTTTAGATTTTTGATCTGTAACTCTAAAACTGGGTCATTGATGTAGACTTTTTTGCATGATTTATTAATTTCATGATTTAATCTACAAACTCTCCAAAATAACTATCGGTCTATCTCTTTTCGTTTGTAAAATAAATCACATTGAATATATCTCGCGCTCGCACCTACGGTAGACCTTTAATGTGTCTGACACGGCAAAGCCACCATCGAAAGTGTCTGACAACTGAGAAATTATAGTTTGATAGTTCGTCAAGTAACATATATAAATTTCAGCTTTTATAAAATGACGAAAGTTGAATAATATTTTTTAATACTTTAAGGTGTCTGACAGGGAGTTTCCACCGTTCAAAGTGTCTGACAATGGACGACGTGATTTCTAATATTAGTCCAAACAAAATATATAAAAACTGTCCTTTATACTTTAACGAATTTGAGGTGCAATTTTTGACACCTTTATTACCTGATAACTTCCAAAGCCACCGCGATCCAAACTTCATATTTGGGGATCGTTTTTACCTCTATTAGGGACATACACAGAGAAACTTTCAGGTTTTATAAAATGACGAAGGTCAGATCGTCGTGGGCTCTTGGGCTATTACGCCTATGTGACGGTAGCGAAACGGCCAAGCCACATATTTTGACTAAGGTGTAGAGTTTGTGAAGTTAGGGCTTGTAGAGTAAGTGCATGTAGAGTTATAAGCTTGGCTCTACATGAGATCTGATAAGTGTTTGACAGTGCAAGCCATATGTAGTCGTATTGACAACATTTAACATGAAAGGGTTTTTGGTGGGATTACTTTATTATGTTCTATTTGCTACGCCTATCATAAGTAGTGGTGGGCGTTTAAACGATAAGCGTTCAACTAAGCAGTACTTTTTAGAAAAAGCGTTCGTTTCGTTTAAAATTTTAAGTCTTTAAAGCTTTTTCGTTGAAAACTTTTTAGTCCGCTTTCGTCATTTACTTGCAATTCTCACATAATGCCATGCCATCTGTTGATAACTTTTGACAACATTTCGATGAATGGGGTAGTTGTCGGTAATGTCGGTAAATAAATTAACACAGGAAGTCGATAGATGGCATGAATTGCTATGGAGTATTATAAAATGTGCAATGTAGTGAATATACGACTAAAATACGTATCATTTGCTTTCGTAATCTTTATTTGCATTTAGTAACCTATTTAATTTTATTCCATAATCTTTCAACGTAAAACTATACGACTTTATTACATATCATTTGTTTTTTGAATATTTATTTTAATTTAGTAACCTATTTGATTTAATCCCATAATATTTCGTTAAAAGCTTATTGTCGTGCGATTTCAACTTCACTTTAAGTTCAACGTAATAGACTTTATTTTAGTTTGACTTTATATTCCACTTTTTCATTGAATGCTTTTTCGTGATTAGTTTGATTTAGTATGTCGTCGATCGTCGACTAAGCGTGAGTGAAAAAGTTGGTAGTTGAGTGCGCAAAGTCTTGATTTTTTGTTTTCGTGAACTAAAACTCTTTGTAAATATTATATTATTTTGTGTGATAATTGATGAATGGGTAAATGTGTATATTTTAAATAGTGGAGTGTAAAATAGTTAGTTACGTGTATAGGAAAGTAATTATAATTATATATTTTATTTTATATTAATAATACGTAAAATGTCGAGAATTAGCAATTCTCACATTTGGAATTATTTTGAACGCAATCAGGACAATAAAATCATCCGAGTGTAATATATGTAAAAAATTATTATCATATAAAACAACGAGGGAAATTCATTGATTGATCCATTATTTGTTTCCAGAATCGTTCCTACGACACTTTTTGAAAGAGCAAGAGCCACGCGCTGCGCCGATATCACGCGTTTTTCAACGTAAAACTTCATTAAAGTTTCAACGTTTTCTTCCACGTTTCGTGAACTAAAACTCTTTGTAAATATTATATTATTATTTAAGCTCCATAAATGAAAAAGCATTTTAAGTGAAAAGCTCTTTAAAAAGTCTGCTTAAAAAAATAAGCATAACGTTTAAACGCGTTGTCGAATTTAAGCTGTTATTCCCACTTCTAATCATAAGAGTATCTGTTATGGCGCGGAGTGGGGGTTTCCTAGCTAGCACAAGTATTTCTATACTTAAAAGGAGATCTCCACTACGTTTATGACTGTATGATTAAGTATTTTGAAAATATGATTTATTTATATTTTTTTTTATTTATTTATAACAAATTACGTCACACAGTATTAAAACGGAGTGCCTACAAGTGCTATTGGTATAATTGGGCCCAAGAAACTGCCATAAAAAAGGTAAAATCAAATTTGGAAGGCAGCGCGCGCGCATGTAGCAACCTAGCGATAATTGGTCGGCAGAGCCGGCGGGACGCTGTGATTGGTGGACGAGTGTGGTGCGGCATGGCGTGATCAACACTGTCGGCGAGAGGGAGCCTCACCAACAATAAGCCAGCCTCGTCAGCAAACTTCATCATTTACAATAATGATATATCCAGCGTAAAAATAATAATATTGCATTATGTTTAGTTACAATGTTTGTAAATTGATAAATTAGTTTTGTAGAAATGAATTTATAAAGGTAATGAGTTTTTTTTATTAGATAGTATATAATTTGTTTAATAATACAACTTATTATCCTATTTCTAGCTATAAATCAGTGCCGAATTCAGCCGGCGCGAGGAGGTAATTTTATTGTTCAGGTTCAGCTTTCAAAGTAAGAGTTTGTCATGGAGATATTTTACAATAAAACCGCGATAAAAAATTCCCATTCCTTAACACGTGTTATTATTTTTTATGCGCGAAAGTGAGGCCCGTCAGGCGCGGGGCCCGTAACGGTATTTGCTAACCGATTTATGGCTAATCTGGCTCTGTATGTAAGTATCTGTTCACCTCGCGGTTACACATGCGTTTTCGAAGAATTTAATGATTTTTCCAAAATTTAAAAGCAGTTATCAATATTATTTCAACTTTATGATCGAGGAAAATCTCGAAAACATATTTTTAGACAGTGAGCTATTATTACTCCCTACGTATAGAGAAGCTATCATAAGGTTATGTCCCAATTTTTAGAGTCACCTAAAGTTTCTATAGCACTGAAACAATAATTAGTCGTCGAAGCAGACAGTAGAAACACCGTGATTTTTCTCGTAAACACCGTGATTTTCACAGCGCTTACGCGTTTCGTTCATCGTTCTACAACAACAAGTGTGGTCGGATGGCCGCACTTGAATTATGGCTAATCTGGCTCTGTATGTAAGTATCTGTTCACCTCGCGGTTACACATGCGTTTTCGAAGAATTTAATGATTTTTCCAAAATTTAAAAGCAGTTATCAATATTATTTCAACTTTATGATCGAGGAAAATCTCGAAAACATATTTTTAGACAGTGAGCTATTATTACTCCCTACGTATAGAGAAGCTATCATAAGGTTATGTCCCAATTTTTAGAGTCACCTAAAGTTTCTATAGCACTGAAACAATAATTAGTCGTCGAAGCAGACAGTAGAAACACCGTGATTTTTCTCGTAAACACCGTGATTTTCACAGCGCTTACGCGTTTCGTTCATCGTTCTACAACAACAAGTGTGGTCGGATGGCCGCACTTGAACGGAACATAGTTGTGATGTGTGGCGTCTTCTCTATACGATGTAATAATAACTCAATGTTTTTAGACGAAGTCTTTACAAAAAACATATTAGTAACAGCCATCGATCGAGTCAAAATATTTAGACGTAATACCGAGCAATCTAATTCCGCAACTAGTCTGTGTTTTCGCACTAATTAATAACAGTACCGACTGCATCTAAATGTTTAGTGTGTTCTTGACATAGCCAATCAGAGCGCGTGTGTCCTTGGCTTAGCCAATCAGAGCTCATTGGCGGTGGTGTGGAATTGGCGGAATAGAATTCAAAAAATTCGCTTCTTTGGTTATTCGATATCGACCTGCTTGCCAAATTTCGTCGCGATTGATTCAACAAAAAACTCTTTTAAGTACATATTTTTTATATGAGTAGAATATTATTTTGTAGTAGAACTATAAAACTCTACGATAACTTCCTCATATTTACCGCTTACACGAATTCGTCAGTTTGACGTCAAAAATGTTTTTGCTTGTTAAGACCATACCCTGAAAAATAAATTCCCACGTTCGCTCCGCCTACACACCCCGCCACCCCTCATGTATAAGACGCGCTGCTGTCTGTATCGCGATAGCACGACCTAGTGTCCGATAGAAATTTGCGCGATTGATGACGCGCGAGTAAGAAAATAACACAAAAAGAATGGAGTAGTTTTTAAAATAAATATTTTTCCATCGTCACGCTCATTATCCCCGAAGAAGTAGCCTCAAGAGCCGCTTTTTAATATTCACTACAAAAACTCTACTAAAAAGAGTAAAAATAATAAAACTATAGGGGAGAGAGGGTCAGTGTGGTTTTTTTTTTTTAAACTGATATCATCGCGCTAGTTTCGCTTCAAAAAGGTTAGTTTTATTCTTAAAATATACGTTTAACATCTGTGTTAGAAAATCAAAGACAAAGATAGGACTTGGGAAGTTCAGTAATACAATATATACATTTAAAAAAGATGGTGACGTTATCCACTGTAACCAATGGGTGGTTAATACTGAATCAGGGATTTTTCGTACTGAGTAATTTGGTTAAAATGTTTCAGTGTCAAAAACCCACAGCTTTGGATTAACAAATTAATAAAGATAAATGGATTAAAAATAAAGATAACCTACTAAAAAATAAAGACAACATTTAGAAATGTAACACAAAATAGGAATAATTCACAGAAGATATTATTCTTAACAGCTTACCTAAGAAAAAGATTTGACTGAGTTTGCGCCTTACTGAAACAATGCTCGAATCAAACAAATCAATGTCATGCTCATGTGCAAGGCCTATTATGCCTGTCGCCAGCACGCAGAAGGAAGGCATTCTGCCTGTAACATGTAGAGGCATGCGGGACTATTATACCGCCAATTAGGCGTAGAGGATATATAACGATATGTTAGATAGTAATTCTGGACAGTCGACACTTCCAGATACTATCTTCAACAGGTAAGTAAGGTCGGCAATTTCGCAGCGCTGGTGCAGATGTAACAGGTGATGTTTCTTATCAAGATCAAGGTACATAGACGAGTCATATTTATGTTTAAAGAGGTAGCAGAGGTATTCAAGAAATATCTGTTAGATATTTTCGATTCTTGAAACAAGGTCCTTGTATCTGGGGTTCTAAACCTGCAATGCATACTCCAAGTGGCTTCAGACGTAAGTGCAATACAATATTTTTAACCATTTTACTTGAGTGAAACATTCATACGCATCACAAAATTCAAAATTCAAAATCATTTATGCAAATAGACCTTCGCAGGCACTTATGAAAAGTCTGACTGTAATACTCTAATACCGGTTCGGAAGGTTGCATTTGCTGAGAAGAGCCGGCAATAAACTCAGCAATTACTCTTTTCAAAACAAGCTTAGATTCATTACATAATATTTACATTCTAATCGCACTGACAACAATTGCGTGCCCCAGTGCGGCGGCAAAGTAGACTGAATCTATATTTAATAAGTAAATAAATAAGTGGCAAACTTAGGCAGACGAGAGAAGCGCGTCAGCATCAGAAACAAAGAACATGAGAAGTCTTAATGCACCGTTTTCGTTAATTTACAAATATTATCAATAGCAAAGGCCCCAGTAATGAACCCTGGAGAATGCCACTACATATGGGAACCTAGCTTGATATGTAGTTATTGACAACAACAGCATGTCTCCGATTTTCTAGGTAAGATGAAAACCATCGACACCTCTTATGCCAATGCCTTTTAGCTTGGATAAGAGAAGACTATGGTCAATTCTGTTAAGAAACCATGTTGGCTTTGGTTGAAAGAGTTCTTTAAAGCTGCGTAAACTTGATGTTAGATAAGATATTCAAGTATTTTGGATATTATACATAATTTTGAGATAGGGCGGTAGTTGGCTACTTCTAATTTAGAACCCTTCTTGTAAATTGGTAATGAAGGCAGACTTCCAGACAGAAGGGACATAACAATCAAGAAAGGCTCTTTTGAACAGAATGGTAATTAGGAAAACAATAGTTTTAGTACAGAATTTCGGAACCTGGGCATGCAAGTCACGAGTGCCAGCAGATTTAGATGTATCAAGGATTCACTTCAAGAGAGTGGACGATGAGGACGATCCTGATGCTTTTACTGATGTTCAAGGACATTCTATTACCGCCAGTATCGCATCAGCGACGGCAACTGTACAGGTGTCAGGATCTTCTGTTGCGAAGAAGAGCTGCCTGCACGGGTACGATACGTAGTATCCACGCAAATCATCCCAGTCTGCTGACTTATAGTGCCACACACGACGACACCCGGGTGACCGGAGCACCTGCGTCCGGACGAGACAGTGGTCCCATGAGCCGAGTGGCGCATCCACTGTCACTGCATAGCCGTCCGGTCGCATAGTCAGCAGAAGGTCCAGTAAGGAGCTAGTATAGCTCTCAATATCTGGGATTCTCGTAGGAGAAAGAATCAGTTGCGAGAAGCCATAGGCCAGAGCAAAGTCGTGAGCAGTCTTCCCCGAAAAGTCAGTGGACCGAGAACCATGCCACTCAACTTGGTGAGCGTTGAAGCTAAAATCACTAACTCCGCGGAGAGGTACTGCTTCAGTACTTTGTCAGTCATCGATTGCAGTTGCTCAAATAACCGTTTTGTCTCGGAGTCATCGCTGTGGGACCTGTTAAGGTACGCGTAAATTTTGGTGTGGACACCGTGATCTACGCGCGCTCACAAAACTGACAGGTCCCTGTCTTCGAGGCCATGGAGACGACGACAGCAAATATCCTCCTTAACTTAAATACATACCCTAGCACGGCACACAAAGATGTGATCCTGACAGCTGAGATATTTGCTTGTGGTAGACAGGCAGGCAGTAGAGGCTTAGTAATAACACGATACACGTGTACGATATTTTTACTTGAATATAAAATTTTGTGAATAAACAACTTGAATACAAAATTTCATGCCCCTTTTAACCACTTTGGGGGTGGAATTATCAAAAACGCTGAGACACTTATCACAATCGTCAGCCCTAAACACATAATTTGAAGATTCTAACTTCAAAACTGACTGACTTTCATTGAAACTTTCATTCAATCCATAAATAATCCAATCCATAAGAAAATATCCAAAAACTCTTCCTTAGTGGATGCCTATACCGTATAAGGTATCTTTGTGCAAAATTTATAGTCTACGTCCAGCGGCTTGGGCTGTGCGTTGATATATCAACAATCAATCAGTTTACGATAAATATTTTGAATTTGAAGCGCTTGTGGTGTAGCATAATTAGCCGTTCTTAATCGATCGGCAAAGTTAAGCTACCACCATCGTGGTCGGTACCTGGATGGGTGACCGCCTAGTGGTATTTCAAATCGAGCGTTTCCGTGCTACGGAAGGCACGAAAAGCCGTTGGTCCCGGTTATCACTTAATTGTGATAGTCGTTAAGCTAGTTGGATGCCTCATAGGCGGCTTGGAAAATCTCAACAGTAGGTTGGCCACTAGCCCTAACTCCACCGATCCTTAGTGGGCACGTGTGGTGGAGTATCTGCCCATTACCTTACAACCTCATTTGTGAAAGGAGGCCTGTGCTCAGCAGTGGGACATTATAGGCTGATGATGATGATGATGATTTTGAATTTACTAGTTTTATACAACGAAACGAGAGAATATAAAAAAGGTTACAAAATAATGCCAAAAATGTAGAACTGAAGTTTATAACGTCAAATAATTTCTAATACAATCTGATATTACAATCAATAAAATAATTACAAATGTTCACATCAAAATATATAATAGCTGTCCACCGCGGTTTCACCCGCGTTTTTCCTGAATTTTCTTTGCTATAAACCTCACGGAGCCCGAGACCTTTCCAACGAATGCAAAACCGTGGAAATCGGTTCGTGCGTTCTGGGGCCCAATTCTCACCCAATCGAAACTGATCGCTCGATCGAAAAAAGCACGAATTCTAACTTTTACGAACGTTACGTTATTCTGGCAATTTCAAGGCTGGCATATTTAGAAGGGAAACCAGTCAGCTAGAGCGTTGATTGGTCGGGACCGTTCGAATTGACTCCGCCCCTCGAAATTTTACAGTCGAATAGGACTCGAACCGTAAGTTCGATTCGAAGGCTAGTTCGAGGGAAGTGAGAATTGGGCCCCTGGAGTTATAGCGTCAGGAAGGAAAACCCGACTTATTTTTATATATTAGATTTCTTATTGAAACAAGAACGTTCGCTAAGTGAAAAAGTACATAATCCATATCTGTAAAATACAATGATTACAGACAAATCTAGGTTCTCATACTGCTACTTCTAATTTAACTATAATTCTATGTTTCGTTGGCGACTCCACTGGATCTGTTCCTTTTGTATTCTAAAATGAAACTAAACATAAACTCTGCCAACCAGGGTCATCAGTTTTTGACGTTTAAGAATACCCACGAGTTTCAATTTTAATGCTTTGTGATAAGGTTTATCTATTAAAATCAAAGGTATGATGTTACAAAAGAATCTTACTATACAGGATTAAGATTCATTTTTCTCTATCATTTTTTACGTCAAAAAGTAATTGAACTGGTGGACAGAGTGTCTTTTGTTTACAAACATTGTCATGTCAAACAACTCGTCGAAATTGAAACAAATAAAAAAAAAAAAAAACAAAAAAACGAATACATCCTTTCTCCTGAGCGCACTGCGCGGTACTGAAGAACCGCTGCCTATTCATTGCTATTATAACTCGAGGGAGGACGAATACAAAGTTGAATATCGCGTGTGACGTTTGAACGTAGAATGGTCCAAAAGTAACTGACTAAAAGTTTAAAAACTAATTTCGTTTATAAAATGAGTTATATAATATCTAGGAAAATTTTGGTTTGCTATGCCCTAGTAAACTATATTTTCTTGCTGTAAGACAAATTTAAGACAGAAACCTGAAGCCGTTTACGTAGAAAATGATATTAAAGCTAAAAAAATACCATTTTTAAAACGAATAAATGATCGAATGAAAGTCTTCGAATCATGTTTTTGGCTTTTTGGGGCCCTAGATAAAGGTCTGAAATAACTTAAATTATAATTTCCTTTTTGATCAGACTTGTGATGGACTTAGAATATTAAGTCAAAAATGATGATAAATTTTGATGCCCCGTCTTAAAGTTCGGACTTTCCTACCGCAAATCGTTGATCAACACATCACGTGCTTAGGTTAGATAACAACACGCAATTATTGACCTTCAGCCTTGAACGCTATGGTCGCGATTGCAAGTTACAATACCTGTCGTCGCGTAATTTGCTTGAGATTTTGAACACTTCCGTGCGTAACAACTAAAATTGTTGTTACTACATTATCGTGGACAATTTAAAGATTGTTTTTGTTTTAAATAAGCGTGTGTTAAACAAACAAACTCACCATCAAAGATTTTATGGGTAAAAAATTAAGTAAAACGATAAATGTAGTGATTTAAAACCTAGCTTTTTAAAACTTAAAATAATAGGAAAATATCTACACATTTTAAATACAGGCTGAACCTCTTATTTAGACGTCATCAACTATTGAAAGTATAGTTGATAATACAGGTGGAGTTTGAGATGGCATATTATCGAAATCTAAGTTAGATTCGTCATAAACAACTTTTACGGGACCAACTCTGAAATTCCAAAAAAATCTTGTTCACACGTCTTGATCGAATACAGTTGATATTTTGTAGGCAAAGATTTTTTATGATTTCTAAAAGATGCCATCTCAAATCCCACCTGTATTAACAACTATTCTTTCAATAGTTGATGACGTCTAAATAAGAGGTTATCCACATTTGACGGTATAACTTTTTGTAAGAAAAGCCTTGATCTTGACTTGCCTTGGCCTCGTTCGTGCATACACTTTGTACTTAATTACAACATTTTCGCGGTTTCAGAGTTGTTGCCTAGTCAGCTAGATTTTATGTGCAATTACACTTTTATAAACTCCCGTGCGAACGTAGCCTAAGAGGCCCGTTTTGTTGAGAGGCTATCTCTTCTTTTCGCCCTATGTTTTGTCCTTTTTGGTACATTGGTGGATATGTGCTCTGCCAGGTATGGGATGTATGGGATTACATAAGAGATTGTTAAAAATCACTTGATATTTCGATTTAAAATGTCAATCCCATACAAAGATTGATCGTTTACTAACGATGACGATTATCGATAGCCATCTTGTCTAGGCACCCTGGCCCATCTTTTCTACAGGGCACTCTGGGCAAGTGCCAGGGCCCCGCGGTCGATGGGGGCCCCTAGTTCTTGCAGGAACACCTGCCGATAACCGATAAATATATTTATGTGCTAAAGACATAGTTTGTAAGCTAGAAGAGTACCTACCTACCTCTTCAAGTTTAAGCAGACATGCATAATCGTTGTTTTCCGGATTAGGTATGTTATTATTAAATCTTACCCTACTCTTGATTTTTAAGAAATATAATAGTTCTATAAATCTAGAATGCTACTAATCTACGCCTTTTGCCTATTTCATAAGTTCTAAATTTCTTCTATCTTCCTATACTATTGTATATAGGTATCTTCTAAATTCAACCTTAAACCTGACCATGCTAGAAGTGTGTCGATGGTACCACAACGAAGCAGCGTGGCAGGTGTTCGAACGAGTCGAAGAGTTTGAAGATCAAGGTCACCAGCTCATTCATATTGGAAGTGGGTCGTACAAGTTGCACCGCTAGTCTCAATGTATGGCAACTGGCAGGTGGGTGGATGCTCGTGGTTTGCTTGCGTTTGTATGAACATATGTTCTTCGTTGTTACTTGACAAAGGTTAAAACTGTGGTTTGTTGAGTTGAAAATGAAATAAGTTCTCACACAACGCGAGTTGCAGCCATGGGGTTGTATACTTGGAGCGAATTAATTTAATACAGTTAGACGGACATCACTGTAGTAATAACAAAACACACAAACAATAGATATATGTTTAGCTGCTGCTATTATAATCAAAAAGTTGACGTCTCGAATAAGGAATACTAGTTATCGCCGCACGACATCACCCGCGTTCCAGAAAAAATCTTATGTTTTCTCGGTATAAAAATTCCCTTATGTTATTCCAGGTTAATCTACTCGCGTCATTGAGCTATTATTACTACGTATAGAGAAGCTATCATAAGAAAAGTTTATGTCCCATTTTTTTAGAGCCAACTAAAGTTCTCTTAATCCTTGAAACAATAATTAGTCGTTTAAGCAGACAGTAGAAACGCGTATCAGAACGGTTTTAGGAGTATTTTTCTCGCAAACACCGTGTTTTCACGGCTCGTGATTTACGCGTTTCGTTCATCGTTCTACAACAAGTGTGGTCGGATGGCCTAACTCGAACGACACATAGTTGTGATGTGTGCCGTCTTCTCTATACGTAGTAATAATAGCTCAATGACTCGCGTGGCATCACGATTGGTTGTCGTAACGGCGTCAAGAGATAAAAAACTCACCTTCGCGTTTTATATTAGCAGGATACTAGTTTCTATTACAATAAAATACAAAATAGTTATATAACAGTTGCCACTAAGCAGGCTAAGGCATTAATTAAATAAAAGCGCTATTTAACAAAAACACCTGTATAAAGCAACTAAAGAACAATTACCTATACAAATAGGTATCAGGTAGGTATTATAGTTTTAGTAGGATGTTCTGACAATGAAATTATATTCAGAAATGGTTAAACATAGAAGAATATCTCGTCATATGAATTAGTAGACACCAATGGGAAGTCGACATGTGAGTAAAATTCGTGAACAGTAGTACCCAACTAATATGGCGTACCGATGTACCTGCGCAGAAGATACTTTTTGTACATTTTCAAAGAGCGGCGAACCGCTATTGGTCGGCAGCTGCCGCCAAGTTAGCGCGCGCCGTGCGGAGGGGCGACTTGCGAGTGAGACGGAACTAACAGCTGCAGTGTATTATGAACCTTATAGTAGTGATCTAAGTTTGATTGTAAGTTTTAAGCATTCTTTCGTTAATCTTCGGGGCCATACTTTCTTTTCTGTGCGAACGAAGATTCACGACGCGCCTTATCAGTTGGGTAATACTGTACGATGTGTGGTTACTATTACTAACAAGTTAGTAATTTCGGAAGCTTCGTGTAAGGCTATCGGCTAGTTACATCATTCACGTTTAACTTTTAAAAATCAAGTAAAAATAAAACTGACTTGAGAAGGTCAAATCTTATTTTAATGAAACAGACAATTCACTTTTACTACCGCAAACTGTTTTAACTTTTTTTTACTTTATACCTAGGATTTGTATTTTTATATATTTTTTGCAACGACGGAACTGTCAATATTGTCCTTCAATATCCTTTCCAGTCTTAAGGTGACCCTCTGTGGCCCTCGGTGGCAACTTCAACGCAACCATAGTCTAAAAGCTTGTTGTTTCATCCAACGTAATGTTTGACTGTGAAAAAAGAGAGACAGCATCAGGGCCATCGGTTATCAGTCGGTAAATTCCGCTGATCACTCGCGGCCGCTTCGCTAGGTCGTCATTCATGATTTCGCATTCATAAAACTTGTTCCAGGAGTATACTTCTTGTGAAAAAATCTTACAAGTTTGTGAAAAAAAAGTTAGTTATTTAGAATCTCCAATACATTTGCAAGACTGGTATCTAAATGTTTTCTTTACTTTTACAATTTATAGGTACATTAGATATGGCCAAAGTTCAGGCAAAAACGCTGTTTTTCGGAGGCTTTGACTGAATTTGTTTCACACTTTTTTTAAATTACGCCTAGATACACGGCTAGATATAGTGCACAAGATACTAATTTGTTCAAAACATCTAACGAAAAATGTTTAAAAACGCCATAATAAGTACAGAGGTTTTGTATGAAAAGTATGACGACTTGAGTCCTCTTATGGCACAGCAAAGGCTACAATTCATACATACATCATACATAAATGAATTATTCTACTTACGTACTGTTTGTCATTATTATCACAATTGTATAGAAGCTCGCTTATTCAATTAACGCTGTAACGTTGATTGCATATTTTAGCAACCAGTTGTTTTGATTCACAAATCAATCTTATCTTGCCTTATTGTCGGTGACTTCATTAGCTTTGACCTTAAGTGCCCCACTAGGGCATAAATTGAATAAATGGCATTGATTTTGTCATAGGGCGGTGTTAAGATGTGTACTTTACTGATGTAACAAAGGACATAAAATGGGAATCGGATGACTGATATGAAAACGCATAAGTTGTCAACAGACAAACATAGCAACAGATATTTTAATAAACATTTTGTTGTTGTTGATCTACTTTTTTTTTTTTTCTTTTATACAACTTATTCGGTAAACAAGCATACGGCCCGCCTGATGGTAAGCGGTTACCGTAGCCATATGGACCCTTGCAACACAAGAAGCATCGCTCACGCGTTACCGACCTTTCCTCCCTCCCCTATGAGCTCTGGCGACCCTACTCACGCGCAGGAACACAACATAAAGTTATTTGGCTGCGGTATTCTGTAAGGTGGAGGTACTTCCCCAGTCGAGCTGCTCTTTGAGCGAATAAATGCTATGCTCTACCTCTCTCAAATAAACGCTATGCTCTACCACTCTCTCAACTTTTTGATGTTGAATGGGCTTGCATTTAGTCTTCGATTGACCCAAGGCAGGAGGAGTTATAACGTAGCCGAGGATGTAGCACGCTTACCCAGAAAATTTCTATTCACTCTGCCTACACGTTTAAACGAGGAAGAACTCTTGCTCTATCATTTTCAAGGCGGTCTCTTTATTATACAGAGTAGAGTACCATAATGAGAAGTTGTAACCTACGTTGCATCACACAAGCCTTAGAAAAAATAAAACTATCGCAAAACAACAGCAAGTTAACAACCAAACAACAATCCACTAACAACTAGTTGCACTAACGTCGCTCGATGTGACGTTTGTGACGTTATAAATTGCATGTTGTAAGTTACGCAATCACGATGCCGGAACCACGCGGTCGGTATAGTGATATAATGAGGAAAATATTAATATTTATATTTGCTATACCTACCTACTGGAGCATGCAAATATAGTGCGCCTGAAACATAATTTTGATTCACTAGGAATCCATTGTAACTTTAAGAATGCGGCGCTCGTGGTGTAGCTTGCCTAGCCGTTCTTAATCGATCAACAAAGTTACCAACACCGGTGAAGACGGTATCCGGATGGGTGACCGCCTAGTGTCTCCGCACAAAAATAGCAGTCGCTACTAACTATGGAAGAAGTTCATAGCCGACTGCAGGCAGCAGCAGCAGGCGACGTGTCGCCGCGACACTGCTGGTTTCTATGTGTAAATATTAAAATACCATCGGTAGCTAGCGACACGTTCGCCTCCATAATAATATGTACATATAAAAGAAAGAGAAAGAAGCAGTGTCGCGGCAACACGTCGCCTGATGCTGCTGCCTCGGCGAAGAATGCAACCAAGATGTATTCTGGTTTGAGAATTTTGTCCCTAGTTCTCAAACAGTGTAAAGAGTCTGTTGGCGTGGTTAGTTTTGTCATAATATAGCCAAAGGTCCGGTTATGTGGCAACTCCACCCAACGTACCGGTCGCGCATTTGACCGGTTCTGTTTCCTAATTGGAAAATAGGGTCAAATGTAAACGACCGAACTGATTGTGAACTGTATTCGTTGCCTTGGGCTGAATTTATGCTGGCCTTGCGATGTGAACTATTTGCGAGTTATGTTATCAAAAGCGTAGCCTAGGCTATAAACGTACAAAAAATCGCCCCTACATTAGCACTAGGCCTAGGCCCCGCAGGAAAGTGAAGCTACCCAAGGCCTTGTAAATATACAAGTCTCTCGCAGGCATGTATATATCGTACATAGTATGTCGATCGGTTGTCTTTCTGAATTGAGACGTCAACAGTGACAATAAGGTTCAGTATCACTTGTGCCTAATAAAAATATTGTTAGTACCTAACCAGAAAAAAATAACTGGAACTAGCTTGAAAAATGCTATTTTAGTGGTTATGTAATATATGCATAAGACCCGCCTCAGGGTAAGCGGTTACTGTAGCCCTCACTCACGCGTTACCGACCTTGCCCATGCTTAGGAACACAACAATCAGTTATTTTGCTGCGGTAATCTGTAAGGCGTAGATTTCTCCAGTCAAGCTGAGTTGCTGACCGAGAATTCCCTAAAATAATTATTCAAATAAAGTTGGAAACGGTTACATGAAACGTTTACATATAATGTAATTCTATCGGCATTGGAGTAGCGTGCTGTGAGCTACGTCAAACGCGGGTCAGAGGTCCGCCGTGGTATTTTACACACTGTAACATCAACACGTTCATTCGTACTTAGCGGTTCGTGCTCAACACTATTGCTGTATTTGATCGGGAGCGTTGATAATACGTGAGTGTTCTCTTAGGTTACCTAAGGAAACACTAGTACTCATAAAAGCGAACTGATGCAACTACTAACGCTTTGAATTACATACACGTGGTGAGGCCGATGATAAATTCGCGGAGTGTCCCTTCTTTTCGTAGTAATAAATAGTCAGTTTTTTTCGTCTGTGGTTCGCTTTGCAATCCATCGCATCTGACACCGTAGGTACTTTGTTATTTTTTGGATCAATTTTAGAAGACATTTGGGAGTTCTAGCCTGCGACCATTGACTTATATATTACTGGCGTAAGGACCGGGCCAACCGCGCGACGAAATGGCACCAACGCGCTGGCCCTAAAAAGTTTAGTTTAGGGCCAACACGACTCAGTCATCTGCGATCCGCGGAACAGTTCGTTCGTTTATTGTTTATTTTTTTCTTGTATGTGTGCACTGTACGCGCATACAAGGTTACATCGTTCGCCTATGCAAGGCGGCACTTCGTAGTTCGATTTTGGCGTAACAATGGCGGTACTGATTACTAGTATGAAGAAGTTTTTTGTAATATGTTCCGGTGGGCCTATCCTTAGTTTTGAAATCATTGCCACCAGTAATCAGTGCTACCGGTTTTTTTCTTTTACTGTGAATGCTTGTGTTCTACCAGAATCACCATGGTACGACACGGCTGAAGGTGGTAGGCACGCAAAGCGTAGAAGGGGACTGGCTCTCCAGTACAGCCGTCAGAACACACCATGTAATAGATGCCTAGCGACAGGATTTTTAACTTGAGGGTGGCAGTCGGGTTTTAATCTCCCATCGCGATCGCTTTGTCTCATTTCACGTCATAGAAGGTCGATGCATTTCACCATATGCTAAAGAGAGATAGCATATTCAGAGATATGCGGGACAAAGGACTTGTCAACGCAGAGGCCTAATTCTCACGCTTTTGACATCTATGTCGCATCAAACGTTTGGCGTATAACTTTGCGCTTAGCGCTTAGCTGTGAAAATGTTGCAGTGTGAAGAGATTTCTTCAGGGTCGGCAACGCGCGAGTGATGCCCCTGGTGTTGCAAGCGTCCATAGGCTACGGTAACTGCTTACCATCACGCGGGCCGTATGCTTGTTTGCCACCTTAGTGGTATAAAAAAAAAAAAAGTCGCGCGAGAATCGAGGCCGATGGATGTACGCCGAGGATTTACCCAGGGTTCAACCGTGTAAGAAAATAGTAATTAGCACCTAACACATAGGGTATAAAATACATTACTTCACTGGACAGCTTCACTGACTGGACCACAGAATAATGAAAGTAGTAGGAAAGCAATGCAACAATAACAACGCTCATTAGAAGGCGTTCATTAGATGTGCATCAATCCCGTCCGACTGGACAACTTCGTTTCGAATCCTACAGTGAGATTACACTTTCGGGAAGAAAACCAAAGGAATCATTGGTTGGACCTTCTCAGAAGGAAGGAATAGCTGAGCTGAGTGGTAGAGACGTCGAATACTGGGGTTGTAGGGTGATCTTTTGGTGAAGATAACCTAAGCACGGTAGTAAGGTAATTTGTAGTACTCGATGTACTACTCTCGACTTGAAATCTGCCACTAAGTAGACCGAGAGTAGCTCTTGAGAGCCACATGTCGTGTAGGCTAGTTGCTACCATACCTTGAATTAACATAAAAGGGAAGTATAGAAACGTGACATTAAGTTTAAAAATAAGGTCATATTTGTAATTATTCATTATCTCAATCTCGAATCTAGTTATCAAGTTTGACAGCAAATAAGGTCGCCATTATGATATAAAATACTTTCTAATTGCACGTGTTACATAGACAATCAAAAACCGGATTGTTTAATTTATAGCTCCTGTACTCGTTAGAGAATCAGATCTAATTACTTTAACATACAACAATCCCCCTTGTTACACGAGATGATTTAAGCCAAGCCTTGTAAAAACCAGGTTTTAAGATAGCTCCGGCTCTTTTTGTTCGGACAGGTACTAAAAACGGGATTTTAAAAACGGGGAGATTATGATTGTTTATTATTAAAAGTGAATGTTAGGTGTTCTAACAGTATTCGTAAAAGATTATAGTTTTTGTCAGCAAGTAGCCACATCTACGTGATAGTACCTAAAATTATTTAATTCGCATATAAAAAAAAGTCTACGGGGAGCACCATATTTGCATTAAACTGACGTAGAACAATCAGGTTCACTATTATCTCACAGTGACTCTTGCGCATCGTACATCTTCTAAAAAATTGCATCAAGATCAAGGTTTAAAACGTTATCTGTGTCATGGCCTAAATTTTGATTTAAATTAAGTCTTTTTGGATTCAAACCTTTGAGTTTTAGGATTCAAACCAACTGACGCCATTTCCCTTCTAGGCTGTGTGTGCTTATCACCTTCGGCCACATCATCACTTACCATGATGATATTTCAAACAAGCCTTTTCACATAAACCCAAAAAACTAACATAAAAAAAGTCTAGAAGTTAACTTTTCGTGCCCTTTGTCGAAATGACTAATTAATTGAAACGGCCGAGGTTTTCGACCTCCCTGGTAACTATTGAAGTGCTGACATTGTCACATACATTAAATCCTCATTCCATATTGAACTTTGATCCCGAAAGATCAATATTTGATTATTAGCTCTTATGTATATTGATGACGTGCGGATTGCGGATACCATGCAAATCGCCACTCATCACAAGTTCGGAACCGGTTTCTATATTTGCGAGTTCAAAATCCAATGGAACTTCACTTATTTGTGTGGGTCTCAGAGAAGTTTCACTTGTTCCGGATTCCAAAAACACGACAACTTTTTGAAGACTCGTGTCATGTGTCTCTGATATTATTAAAAGAATTGGGCTTGGACTCTATTACCAATAAGAAACTAATATACGGAACATCAAAGAATGGATAACCGATGGGGAAGAAAATGTCTCGAGTGGCCACCACATACTGGAAAGCGCCGAGTGCATTGAAGTCCTGGTCAGTCACTAGGAGCCGCCCCAGAACCTTTCAAGGTGGTAATCAATTTGGGAGCGTATTTTCGATAGCGGAAATCCTTGGATTCAATATGATGATGAGACGAAACATTGTTTTGAAAAAAAAAAACGCCAAATCTTTTAAATATGTACTTCTATAGAAAGATTTCGAAAAATTCTCGACTGACGAGTAAGAACAGTTCACAAGATGCAGCTTTCCCTATTTGGATGTTATTGATTTAACATAGATTTCTATTACGGAAAATATTTTCACCTCAGAAATACCGATATAAAGTCGACAAATAATGAATTAAACAAATCAGAGGCACTGGAGTTTGAATAATTAACAAGCAAATGACTATGTTAATCGTAACATTTCAACGAATTCTAAATGAGGTTCATTGAAAAAGAAAAGTTTAAATACTGCAAAATCAAGTCGAGCACATGTTACAAAGTATTTTTTTTTAATATACAGGTAACATGATTCAGTTAAGAAACGGAGACTCGTTAAAAAAAGCCGCAGCGTAATATAATTACATTAATTCAACACACTTTCGCCTGACAAGCAACGCGACATTAACATATTTAGTAGTGGCATACAATAAATTGTACGAATATTTAATAATATTGTAGTAAACTCACTTCGAAACTCGCCTGGGGCGCGATGAATTAAAAATCCAAATAATGTTATCTGAAGGCGAAATAATCACGCGCGTTTTGACACCCGCGATTTTTACTATGTGATGGCGACGCGTCCGCTCTGTGCGGCTGCTAGCGGTCGACTGCTGACGCGATTACGCACAGCCAATAGGTGAGTGGCGAACGAACGTGCGGCGCGGGCGCATTCATAATGATTTCATATTCGCCGTGTTCCGTTCCCTCGTGGAACTACAATGACGGGTGCATGAACCGTTATCGCTCAGAAGTTTCGGACAACATTTAGGTGATCTCGGTGTATATGTGGGTGGAGATAAAGATTATTTGTCACGCAATGATTGACCTTTGAGATGCTACGAGCAATTTTTTTATCAGTACGTTATCGGCGATAAGTTGAACAAGAGACGAGATGAATTCACATTCGAAAGGTATTCGCGGTGTTACTTATATTAAGATGCTCTAAAAACTAATTTCAATGTGTAATAGTGGCAGATTAGATAGTGGTTTTGATAGCTTTTGTCAAGGGGCTTAGATTTTTTTAAAGTGGGACTTGATTATTTTGAAACGACAAAAAAAATTGTCAGCTTAAGAAATATATTCCAAAACGCAAGCAACATGTAAAGACTTAAACCTGACACAATGAATGCGAAATAGCGGTTCCACTGATGTGGTAATAAACCGCAAAATATGGATACTTAATTGCAGTAGCAGTCGTTAATAAATCAATTTGCACAATATTAATTAGAACTATTTAATGAGCAGGCTTTATTTGTAATGGATGTGCTAAGCGAATGTATTTATAATTGAACATTCTTCGCCATTTAGAAATGGTTGTTAGGTCGCTGATAAGCTTGCATGAGGTCCAAATGATGCTAAAGACCTTCACCTATGGAAATTTTCAATACCAGAGGGCGAACCACAAGCTCTTAAAACCAGGTTAAAATAACCTTAATTGACTTTTGTCTTTCTTTGACATCCGACGTCAAAACAGGACAAAAGACAAATATTAAGGCCCCCAAGGGAAAGTGCCAATGTGTTGTTACAAAGCTAGGCTTTCCTAACGATGCCGAAGTAGATACAAATCCAGGCAAGTCCAAACATGCTCATAGTGGTATCTACTCTAAATCCATATCACATAATACACTGTCGAACTGCAAACAATATACCTATTAAAATAGATAATCCACAGTGGCTACAATTTTAGATTTTTAGCTTTCTGCATTTCCCATAAATGTTTATGGGCCTCTGTAACTTCTATTGTGAAGAGAATTAACAAATCAATATTTAAATATCAAGTAAAAACGAGAAAACAATCGTCAATAAAATATTCATCAGTGAACAATAAAAAAAAACATAATGCTGACTGAAATGACGCGCTTCGCGACTCAAGGAGGCATCGACAACGTGAGGAGTTTCTATTGTATTATGTCTTCAAGGTTACAATGAAAGGGGCAATATAGAAAGAGATGAAGGTATCACACTCAAGTTAATTGCCACCATCTCTTCCTCATTTCCTGCCGTTAAAATTTTTGCCTTGTTGTTGAAAGAATTCTTAATAAGAAGATAAGTATTGATCAGACTTCTAGAAGAGGGGCAATCTTCCAAGATTAGGATTCGTAATGACCAGCTGCCCTAAAAACGTAGAGTTACGCAATATTGCTGAAAGGAATTCATTTCCCGAATTCCCAGCAGATCTGACGCAATTCCTATAAATTTTGGTAAAATGGTCACTAATTTCATGCAATTCAATTCATTAGCTGATTCTAATTTGATATTAATGTTACAACACCAAAAATAAAAAACCGTAATTTACCGGTAAGTTTTTCTATTATCATTTTTAAGTCGTAAGAAAGAACTAATAGAGAATTCACGTATTAAAATTATGATCTTAAATATTTGTAACTATAAAACGTTTATAAAACTGCAATTACGTATCTAAAATGGGAATTTATAAATGATTAAGAAAATATTTTCAGCTTCGACTGGTAATAATAAGTTTGCTAGTCTATGGTCGGTCGATGTCACTAAGTTATATATTTTACCTACATAAAGGTGGTACAAATAATACTAATATCTTTTGAATTTTATCAAAAGTTCTTTATATAAGATAAATTCCGTCATTATTTAGTCTAAATAATGGATTATTATGAATAAACAATCACGTGAAATGTGCAGGGAAGAAAATTTGTGTAGTACAAATAACAAGAAGAAACATTTCGTTCATTCGTTATGAAGACTTTTTAACTAAAAAAAGCCGAGTATTTGCGAAGACAAAGGAGTAATTGCATAAATATCCTCTATACATGATAAATCATTATGAGGACATTTCACCAGAGTTCCATGTTGAAGTTTCTAGTTTTATGAGAGTGAGTTCGTAAATATCATCAATAACAGCATAATGTAGCATATTCCCAACCTAATCTCAACAACAGAATATACTATTATTTCTATTTATACCATAAATTATTGAATTATAAGCCCCAAATAAAATGTTCAACAGAAACTAGGAATTTGTTATATGAAACATGCAATGCATGTAAAGTGCATAACTAAGACCATTATTAACTTTCCCTTGTTAGATAGGTGGTAGGTTTGGTAGATGATACCTACTAAGCATGATGTCAAACAATAATATAATCAACAAATAATATTACTTTCAGGTTATAAATTACCCGAAGATAAAGATAATTGTACATGGGATTACCAAAAGGATATTTATATTATAATTACTTTGGCATCTGTCATCATCATGCTGCTAATATGATGGGGAAAGGACCACAGAGAATTTGGGAGTTGGCGTTGCTATCATGCCGTAACATTACCTACACTAAACTATAATGTTGATAATACTGTAATAAAAGTTATGCTGATTTATTTACTTTTGTCTTTTATTTAACCTAAACAAACACGCAACCCCTATGTGTATCTCTTTGTGTCACTGTGATTAGTCTTCGGCAATATATACCAACACAGATATATATATACTCTAGTAATACCTTTGATAGAAAGTAGATCTGCGGATATAATTCCTCAAAACGCTAAAGCTTATTCTATCAAAATTTAAGCTGCAGATCTTAAAGCTTTTTGTTATTATTAGTTCTAATCTTTATAAAAAATCAAATGTATAAGAAACTAGTCAGTTGCATGTAGCATGCAGTCGCATGACAGATGCACGCACAGCTCAAACCGCAGAGTACAGAGATACTTGAACTTTTGCACACATGTTCCTTATAACATAGGCAACTACTAAGGTCTTTTCGAAATTCAACCCCTATGGGGATAAAAGGGGTTTCTGGGTGGAAAAATAGTATAATATTAATCATGTAAAAATTACGATAGTACTATGTTAGGTTATCACAAAATTGATGGTAAAAGAACTTTATTGGTAGCCAATAGCTTTTAAAATTCCACAAAATGGTTTATGGGTGTTAGAAAAACCTCGAAATTCCCTCATTATTCATTGATTTTCAACAAAATCTCTAAATTGAATTGTAATAAGTTGCTCCTCGGTATCCTCTTATGATTCTACTGTTTGACACAAAAGCAATTCCTATTTAGTGAGCCATTTTACGAATCTCCATAGAAAACTGTCAAAAAAATGAATTGCAGAATTAGAATCGTATTGAGATCATATCCTGAATTGCCTACTAAGTGACCATTTTACGATTTGTAATTCAATTCCTAATGGGAACTCAATCCGATTCGGCGTTTCCTTCCTTTTTAGCCCCCCAGATATCGAAATGACCTTAGCCAATTAATGCGAAACAATTGAATTGGAATCCTGGAACTGTGATGTGAGGTTTATATTTGATAAATCAACATATTCTTGAGGCCTTGTTTTGATTGCACACACGATACTCTCAGCATCAGCTATAATGCCGCTGCATCAATGCTGTTTGGCTTTGCGTTTTGACGTTCTTACTGCTTTCGATCGTTTGTTAAAAGATATCGCTTTACCAAATACAGCGAGAAGCAGTGCAGCTTCATCAGATAACATGGTAATGGTGTGGCTTCGTCAAGCTCCAGTGCAACTTTGAGCCATGTTCTGCAGATGCCAAAACCTCACTAAATTGCTACGACTGTGTGCGGAATGTAGCCGGTAGCGTTCAGTCGCTGCATTGAGCTGCTTAAAATCTACTTGATCGCCGCTACTGCAGATTATATGAGTGCGAATTGGAGCTTCCGAAAAGCAAATAAATCGCCGAGGCTTAAAGCAGTAAGTCTGATTTGGTCCTTAGAGAGGGTTTGTACAAGAGAGACATGCGGAAAGTACAGATTTTAATGCTTTTTCACTGTTCAAACGCCTAGTATTTTGTTTTATTTTATCGGGATGCAGGTGAAACCGAGAGCTCTAATATAATGAGGTAATTAAACAAATAAAAGCTAAAACAAAGTATTATCGCGAGAATTAAAGGATAAATTGATTATAATGATGAGTAACAGGCATTAATTAAAACGTAAACAATCTTGTTAAATAAGATAATTTGTTTATTATAATAGCAAAGCAAAGTAAAGCTCTAACCGCAATATCTAGGAACCAATCTGCTAAGGGACGGTGGCTCGATTCAAACTAAGCAGAGCTTGTGCTATGGAAACCAGATAGCTAAAAGGTCTAGGTAGTATGAGAGAAAATTCAAGTGCGCAGCCTCCAACGGATTGATTACGATTTGTCTGCTCTTTGGACCGATTCAAGAAAAGAATTCTAGACGGTTTTCAATTAAAATGAGCAGAAAGGCTATGTGAGACGCTCATAGTTCCCATTCCCATACAATACACGAACGCTAGTCTTATGTGCTAGCCAATGGTGGGTCCTATTGCATTAGCGTCTTCATATTTGTATGCAGAGCGGTGGTAATGAGCAAGAAGGTTAGTAGTAAAATAGACGTTCATTTTGGTCGAAATATATTCCGCCAATTTCACACCGCCGACAATGCGCTCTGATTGGCTAAATGAGGACACCTGTACTCTGATTGGCCAAGTCAAAAACACACGATGCAGTGATTGGTCCTTACTGTTCAAAATCAGTGAAAAATCATTGACTAGTTGCGGAATTTGATAGTTCATTATTACTAATCTGAAGGTATTTATAGCATAGCTTTTCTACCTAACTGATAGAACAGTAGTAGTAGCTACAGTATGCCCGACTGCTATAGGATAATATTCATACCGGGAACGCAGGTGAAACCACGGGGTCAGCTAGTTTATTATATTCATAAAGGATATAAGCAAATATAATCCAGTTCCGTTCGTAATAGTTGCATAACTATGCAGAGATAAAATCGTGACATTCGCTACGGTTTGAGGTCAGAACTTTGCATTGAAGGGGTGACTTGAAAGTAGATCGCAGACTAGGTATTGCGTACCTATTTAGATTATTAGCGTCTCTCGTATAAATAAATATGCACTGGATTTGTAGTCTAACATTTTAGAACAACATTTGTTTTAAGATTTTCTTCGATCAAAGTTGTAACTAGATTGTATTCAGTTAGTTCGATTCAGAGAACGCCAACAACGTACAAGCAGGTCGAAAACGTAAAAAAAATATTAATTGTTGATACCTGTGCGATTTGTTTTGTTGTGTATAGAATTGGGTAGAACGATCGAACCGGATTAGTTGGAAAATAACTACATTAAATTCCATTTCAAAATATCAATCATGATCGCAATCACGATACTTAGCTCGTCTCCCAAAGTAATCTTATTATAATTTAAATTTCGCAGTTCGCAGGTCACCAACAACAATGGAAGACTATTTGTAGTGTCCTTCGGTTCGGGTTCTAATGCTAGCCTTAATTCATATATTGTTGTCCAATCACTGTACGAGCGAAGTTGGACCGAGCTATCAATAAGAAGGTATTCGCATAGGCAAAATTCGGGCCTGCATTAGAAGCCAAAAACCCGATATGGAACTATGGAACTCGTTTCCACTAAGGTGGCAAACAAACATACGTCCCGCCGGATGGTTTCTGTAGCCTATAAATGCATGCAGCGCCAAGAGCAGCCCAAGAGACAAATCGCTGTCATTGGCTAATACTCCGCTGATCCTAGCATACTGCCAGCACAGCGTCGCCTCGTGGAGCTACGGCGACATTTTTCGACCAAACACTGATTTTCTGTAAGGTGGAAGTAACCACCACCCGTCCCACCTTCAGGCTGCTCCAACTTTCGAACTCGTTACCTCTAATAGTACTAGCTAATCCAAATGCTCTTACAGAGAAAATATTATGGAATTTTACAAACTAAAGACTTAAAAACAAATATATACACACCAGTGTCAAGTTCAAAGTGCGGCAGCCTTGACACCTTGCGTCTGACAAATAGATAAAATTATACCTAAATCACCTGAAACGCGTAAACGTTTATTGAAATGCTGAATCGCTTTGGGGAAGTGTGCGCGTAAGTGTGATGATCACTTAATGATTTTGCCGACTTCTGTGACAAGTATAAAAAACGCTGGCCAAGTGAGAGTCGCGACTCGCACATGGGTCCGTAATTCAACTTTATCGTGCAATTTTGCTTATTAATTAGTTGTAGGCGTTATTAAATATCCGTTTAAATATATTATACAAGGTCAGTTGACCACTATCTTAAAAACGGTATTGATGATTTTGTCGAAGGTGGTAAGAACACAAAGGGAACATGGTCCTCAAATGTAGCTGATGCTGGTACACGCGCCGGCTGATACATTTTCAACTACGCGTTGATAGTCAGCCAGGCTTATTAATCTACTTGCGACAAAATGTTTTTATCATTTCCTGGACATCCAAATCAAACTGCAAAAACCGTCGCATTTATAACTTTAACCTATCATTCGATAGAATAAAACTTGGCAACATGAATGGGGCACTCTGACCCCCTTCCTGATACGAGGTTGATCCGCGCGTGAGCGCTGCATCGATAGCGGGGGTCGGGCGACCCCGCAATGTCGCGTGAAAGACACCGCGTCCTCTGGAGGTCGCCCGTGATGGCCGTATGGGATTCGTAGTGCCTATTTATTTGTTTTATTGATCTGAGAAACGACGAGTAAGGAATTTAATAAAAGAATTTTGTATGGACATATTGTTTATGGTATCTATAACGTTCCATAACTAAGAAGACATTGTTTTATTTGAATACCTACCAACAGCAGCTTTGTATTGATAAAGTGTGCTGTTTGAAGATTTACTGATTATTAATTTATTTATTTTAATAGCGCTATAAATAGTTAAATCCCACTAATATAATAAATGCGAATGTCAGTTTGTTTGTTTGCTCTTTACACCTCACACAAAATCACAAATCACAAAAGGCACAACAAATCGTGGTACGCGGCAGACAAAATTTGGCATGGGGTTGGATCTTAATCTGGAATAACATATGGGTTACTTTTATCCCGGGAAAACATTAAGAGGACTCAATTCGTCATACTTTTCATACAAAACCCCTGTACTTATTATGGCGTTGTTAAACATTTTTCGTTAGATATTTTGAACAAATTAGTATCTTGTGTACTATATCTAGCCTTGTATCTTGGCGTAATTTAAAAAAAGTGTGAAACAAATTCAGTCAAAGCCTCCGAAAAACAGCGTTTTTGCCTGAACTTTGGCCATATCTAATGTACCTATAAATTGTAAAAGTAAAGAAAACATTAAGATACCAGGCTTGCAAATGTATTGGAGATTCTAAATAACTAACTTTTTTTTCACAAACTTGTAAGATTTTTTCTCAAGAAGTATACTCCTGGAACAAGTTTTATGAATGCGAAATCATGAATGACGACCTAGCGAAGCGGCCGCGAGTGATCAGCGGAATTTACCGACTGATAACCGACGGCTCTGGTGCTATCTCTCTTTATTCGCAGTCAAACATTACGTTGGATGAAACAACAAGCTTTTAGACTATGCTCGCGTTGAAGTTGCGCCAGCCACAGAGGGCCGCCTTAAGATCCTTCGCGGGTGAAACCACGGGAAAATCTAGTAGTAGTTATTTTTTTGCTTGATTTTTTGCCACCCTTTTTTTTACGACCAAGTCTTAAACAAGCCTTACTGGAATTAATTTTTAGCTTAGAAGTAGACGTCTAAATTATTCAAACAAAATCCACAGCGTCAGACTGTCGCACTCTTCAATCGGTAAAGTAATTACACTTATCTCTAAGTGGGTTAAAATCATCTCTCCCTGGACCCTTCAATATTGTCAATGTAAGCTCAGCGTTTCCCATTAGCCGGGTCGCGACCCGGTACCGGGCCATCAAAACAAAATACAGGAACCCAACAATCCGGCCTTGTTTTAAAAATAATACCTGCTATCGATCGACGTATCGTAAACTAACGTGACTAAATAGGCGATACCTTTTCTACCTTCAATAAACATGTATTATTTTACCTAATGGAACCAGCTTGGGTTTAAAAGTATTAAGTGGGTCACGAAGGGGCAGTGTTAAAATTACCAGGCCATGGCAGAACAATGTTTAGGAAACACTGCCTTAGCTTATTAACAGCCTGTCTCTTGAACGGGCACTTGTTTCACTTAATATAGTAAGCTCTCTTAATCCATTGATTTGCAGTTCCTGTTTTTTTTTTCATATGTGGTTATAAGATGAGATGAATAAGTTACAGGGCATATAGCCTATCTCAGAAGGACATAAGAAGCATTTTTCTATGACATTCTTCAACATCATCTGAGAGTTATCCAACATTGGAAAAGTGTAGCAGTGGAAGCCGCCAAGTAAAAATTAACAGCTGAAAAAATCAATAATTATCTTTGAAATGTTTATGAGAGAGAAATCAGAGTAACTACCTCCCTTTTAATCACTTGAATTTAGCAGGCCCAATGTAAAATTACTATAAATTGTGTCCTATGGTTTCACCTGTATTCCCGAAGGACCTATTGTTTTCCCGGTATAAAAAGTATCCTATGTGTTAATCCAGAACATATTCTATCTGTGCGGTGAATTTAATCCAAATTCCTTCAGCTGTTGTTGCCATGATTGAGCCTCTAAACTTCCGCATTCATAATATAAATGAGATGAGATATAGAATGTGCGTCCTACCTGCAAGCCAACGGGTTAATTATCCCACGTAGTATAATATTGTTTACAACTATGCATATCAGGAAAAGCAACTTTATTAATAATTTATCAGCAATTAATGCAGTTATCAGTGACAAGCAAGGATTGAAAATAGTGAAATTGTTCCTTATCTAGATTTGGCAATGATTTATTTTATCTTAATGATATTATTGAATAATAGTGCTGGTCATACCCCATATCAGGGATCACCAATTAATTTCATTTGGGGTCTGTACATTTTTTTAATACTGGATGGTCCATTTATTAGACGATTAGGGGTCGTCCAATCACATGAGGTTTTAAGACTGTTTTACAGCCCTCATCCCCGTGCGGAGAGGTTTTAACATGTTTCACTAAGTTCTAATTTACAATAGAAACTTGATTAATCCTTTGACTGTTTGACGATCCGCGCGGGCGAGGAAAACAATAGAAATCTATTGTTATTTTTTAACCGCAAGTCAAGGGCTTAAAGAAGGTTACATTTCTGTTAAATAATGTATAATGTTTACTTAAGGTCCGCACAAAATAGGTCGGAGCTCTGCCATTTGGTGACCCCTGCCCTATATCATGGCCAACTGAAGTGTTAGAGGCCAAAGCAGTATCAGTTGGAACAAAATTGTGGTAATTTAAGTACAACAAGACAGTAACGGTAAAAACAGAAAACAAAACATGTTTCTAGGAGTTCGTGTCTATATAAAATACATAAGATATAAAATGTTTTCGATATAAATACAAAAGTATGTAGTTTATTAAGGTTTTATTTCATTGAATGTTCTTTTTGAAATTTATTATTCAATCTATATTCAAGAAAGAGGACAATTAATAATTTATTATGAAGTGCATTGACTTTTTAAGTTTGTAAAAGGCCGCAAATCAAGACCAACTTGATTGCGAAAGTTATACCTCAAAAAAGGAAGATACACTTATTAAATGCAAACAAACCGTAAACAATCAATACCCTGTAATCACATACACTTATGACTATCCTCTAACAACCGATTAAACAAATAAATTCCAATAAATCCGCATTAAAATACAGATAACATGATGGCAAAAGAAAAACCCGATAACACCGTATAAAAGCATACATTTGGTACAATAAGACTTACTGATATACGCCGGCTTGATGCGCAGAGATATGTTGAAGGAAATTAAACACTGATAAATTATCTAAAGATAAAATTCACTCGATAAAACGACCGACCGATGAGCCGATGTCACCAAAATTGACGTTTTCAAGGCGGCCATTACAGTACTGAATTTCGTTTAGAAATCATTAAATTGTTCTGAACTTCGGTACGAAGAATATTAAAATAAAATAACGCAAATGATTAAGAATGAATATAAAATCGATCTATTTATCAATCTTCGAATCATAGCTTACAACATAAACAGCCATAGATATAGAATTTTCTACCTACTACCGTACGTACACGTACGCACACAGAGTTTCTAAACGAATTAAAAACGTTTTGTTTGTGCAAATTGTTCATATAGGTAGTTAAGAAAAAAAAGTGTGGCGACTCTTTCGCGGGAATTTGAAAAGTGACGTTGCTTTTTCATTTTCATAAATTCGTATAGGTATTTTGAATTTATTGCATTCTAGTTTTCGTCCGCGTAGACTAAGATTTTACGTTTGCTTAATTAACGCTGAGATGTTAATTTCTTGAACATTCCTGAATATTCTTGTGGACTCAGTGGCCGGTGCGAGAATGGGAGCACGGCGCGTCGACGGCTGGTGGAGGACTTCGCACGACTATCAATAAATCAGTATGTCAGGAATTTGCTTTTTAAATAAGTAATCTTAATCCTAACTAATATTATAAATGCGAAAGTGAGTTTGTTTGTTACGTCTTCACGCCTCAACTACTCAACGGATCATCATGAAATTTGACATGCAGATAGCCTATGGTATGGAGCAGGACATATGCTACTTTTTTATCCCGGGAACGCGGGTGAAACCGCAGCTAGTAATGGCGACGCTAAACAACACGACTTGCCACTAGAGAATATCGACGGTCCCTACGTATAAACAGACATGTTCCATACATGAAGTATGAGACATGTCTGTTTATACGTAGGGACCGTCGATATAACCACCCACTACTGTAACCACAGCCGCAATTCAAATCAAGTGGCAAACTTAAGTTCACTTGGTTGGACGACCTGTGGTTTCCAGTCTACTCTAAACAGTACCTTGAGTGTAAATAATTTACGGTAATAAACGCATACTATCGCGTTTGATTTTACCCTACGGTAGTAGAAAATTCTAAATCTATGGATTTTACAGTAAATTCGTATGGGAGGAATTAGTACCATCGGTGTTCCGCTAGAGGCGCTGTGCCAATTCCTATCATGTATTTACGTAGATTGAAGATTAGGTAGATTTGCAGTCAGCGAATGGCGAAGAAGATAGCTATAGTTCGACATATTTACATATAATACAGCTACGTACAATTAATACTGCCATACTTACACTTTTACCCCATTTTGTGGGTAAACTGGTATTGGGTATTTAGGTTTTACTACGAGTCGTAATTTATCAATGGTGTGGCAGGTGATATTGTTATAACTTTATAGAAGTCATAATAAAACACGGGATTGATGAACTATAGTTTAATTAAGACCCTAGACATACAAAATAAATAGTTTCGTACAGGCTAGAGGATTTTTTTTGTATGAGTTGTGACTTATCACGTTTTGACCGCAACCTCCTCAGTTATTGATTGTATATACTGTACTGACAGGTGATGTATTCTGAAGACACAATTAAATACCTAATTATCCTTTGTTTCCATATAAACTCGCAAATTTTCACATTTAGAGAGTAGCCTTGCGGATCTGAAAGAGAAAATACCTGTGGCGAGCACACTTGGTCTGACCTACTTTAACCTTAGAGTGGACTGTATGAGATTAACGACGAAAACATAGACTACCGGCTGGACGAAGTCACTCAGGACGCGACCAGATCCGGGCGAATCAGGAGAGAGAGACGGGGACGGAGTAGCAACACGAAGGGGGAGGGGTGAGGGGTGCGGGGGGTGTGCGGTGATGCGTGTAGCAAGAGCAGACGGGGTGCGCGGGACGCGCGGGACTTTTCGGGACTTTTCGGGACAAGCGGGAACGTGCTTGGAACACGGGCGGAACGTGTGGGACCTACTCGGGACACGATCGGGGCGCGTAGAACGTATTCGGGACACTTTCGGGACACGTGGAACGCGCGCGGGACACACGGAACGTGTCCCGATCGCCGATCGGATCGGGATACGTGAGGCGTGCCCGGGACACGATTAAAATACGAGCTGGACACGTAGGATGTATCCGGGACGCGGGCGCTGCACAAAGGGCGCGCGGAGGGGGGCGCAGAAGGCGCGGGACACGCGAGAAGCGGGCGCTGCACAAAAAGGCGCGCAAAGGACTGCGCAGAAGGCGCGGGGTGAGCTTAACGCGCAAAAGGGGGGGGGGGGGGCGACGAATACTCTCGGCGGGGTACAGGAGGTACCCGGTCGGCGGGGCGCTTGAATGCCCAATTCACGCTGGTACTCGTTGGGGCTCTTGTTTGCCCGTAGATATCAGCTGCACTCGGTGGGGCTCTTCTTTTGCCCAAGGATTCCCAACCACCCAATAAAACAGCCAATTCTTCTTATATTTCTTCCCTTTATTTCTTCCTTTTTCTTCTTCCAGTTTTCTTGAGGGCTGCTGCCGTGGGAATGCCATTCCGAAGGAAACCGCGCTACTTTTATACTGTCGGCTAATGTACTATGACCAATCAGAAGCCCGGATTTAATTTATTTTTAACCAATCAGAAAGAAGGTCGCAACCTTGGCACAATTTCGCGGTTTGTTTTGATGCTATCTCTTTCCCACTTAGTCCCGTTTCTCTCTGCGGGATGTTCTGTCCCTTTCTAACCGTGTTCCTATCTCTTTCTATAGCGGTTTTCCTTATAATTGCGTTTTCCTTAGGAAATGGCTTTCTCATTACAAAATTAACTTATTTACTAGATAGACCTTACTTTTCTACACATTATATAAAAAGAATTACATAAATATCTCTATTTTCTTATGAGATAAAATTGAAAAACCTCAAGTGGCTCTCGTGTCGGTAACGCCGCGTCATTAAACGGTGCTACTACTTGAGAGGCCCTCTTTTTCTCGAAATAAGTTAACACAAAACTAAAAACCTTTTTTCTTTCCTTACCTAAAACCTTAAATTAATACTTTAGACCTTATAATATGAATAATTTCGCACTTAAATTAATACTAGCACTTAAATATTTACATTTCACACTTAAAATTATTTCTTATATACAACTTAGGTAAAACACACACACTTAGGCACTTCACATAATCAGTTCGCGTCGCTGACAATATCTATATTTGATTTCATAATACATGACATATATCGTCATTATTTGTAAGTTATTATTTCCGCGTCACACGAATTCAAAACAATTACTTTCTATGTATCAAACTTACCTATAAATATAACTATAAATGGTTCTTTATGAAAACTACAAAAAATAAAACACGCTAATTAAGTGCTAAAATTAATAAAGTGGTAAAATTTATAAAATGCTGGTATCCCCATCAACTTATAATCCGACTATTTACGAATGACACGTTGTACCATAGTTAACCACCTCACAATAATAAGCCTCACACTTTGGTCGGTTAGCACTAAAAACAAATTTGGTTGATCATCGTATTTCGACGAAATTATCTATTAAATTTGCATGATATTGACAGAAAATACACTTGAGTATAGTAATCCTTTGATTTCCTTACTGTATCAATTAAAAAAATCTACTTACCGATGAAAGGTTATGTTTGGTTAATTTCGTTCACTACGGCTTTTACAACCAATTACACAACAATTCACCATCACTGCACACTAAACAATATCTTTGAGAATATAAAAAAGTCACAAATAACATTCAATTAGGATTTCAAAGCTCTCATCAACAAAATATCTTTTGGAACCAGAAACTTGTTTGCCATCAACGAGTTCAACGACACCGATTTTGACACTGATGTCAAGAATAGAAACCTATACGCGAGATAGGGACAAAAAAATATGCTTAGTCCTGCTCACACATACACGTTTTGCCATATACGTATCTCGCTTTCGTAATTATTATTATTTTAGTGACATATCTACCTAATCCTGAATCTAAGTGTATTTAATATACAAACAGGATTGAACTCTCCAAAAATTTTATCATACAAAAATAAACCATAAGTCATGCACATTAGGGTTTACTTTTGTTAGTTATCTTAGCCGAGGCAAAACGAGCCGAGAGAGATAGCCCGAACCGAGGCCGTTTGTCCTTTTTCCTCAATTGCCAAAAGATAAAAATGTTAAAGATGGTAGAAAATATTTTACCACAACAAGTAAAATATATTACGTATAAATATTTTTTTGCTATTAAACTAGTTTTAAATCATTTTATTTTGTAGGTTTACATCTGTACATAATAATAAATAATTGTATTTAAGTAAAATAATCAAAATAATATGATTGTTTGGTAGCTATCATAAAATTATTCTGGTAGCACTGAAATCTGATATCAGTGGTGTCCAGCGTTGCCATTAGGGTACGCATTAGTACGCATTGCGTACTATTTCGTTAGGTAGCGTTCTCAGGTACTCTCCCGTCAATTTGCGTACTATTTTACTGTCAAGACTAAAACAAATTTTCAAAATAAAAAAGTTAATTAATTTTAATTTCTGTCAAGCAAGTTTCAGCATAAAATTAGGACTAGCGACACCGGTGTGTTTTTTTTTATTCCATGTTCCAATTCCAAGTTTTGTTTTATCTATCATTCATCATTCTTAATTTTAATTTTGGCAACTGTATCGACATCTATGAGCCATCTATCAGTAACACTAAGATAGTCCACACACTGAAAGATAGATGGCGTGGCGCTACATTATCCTACATCCTGCATCGCGCTTAAGAAGTTTTCTCGAGAATCTGCATATATACAACTGTCCGACATGTACAGTTGGACCGCGGTCCCCAGGCATGATGACCCAGCCTGGCGGAAGATCTTCCCTTTTAAATGGAGGTGTCATCCACCTTGCACCTCCATAGCAACAAAATCTAAATTAGGTCATATGTCTGCCAGTGTCGAGTTATATTATAATTTCCAGTCACAATAATTAACACTTTCACAGACTTCAGTAAGTCACCGTCCATAAAAGTAATGTTTTTTTACAATAGTGGTCAATGTACTAAAACTCTTCACGGACTTTTTGAGACAACTTGAAAAGTCATGATACACATAATTCATTTCATTTAACTTCACTTGTGCACATGGATTGATCTTTTTGGATAAAATACCACAGAGAGAATATGCAATAAAACTCAAAATACAAGAATTTATGAAAATAACAATGAAAACGCAACGTCACTCTGCAAGTTCTCGCCAAAAAGTCATGATACTGTGTTACTGTATGTGGTTTCGCTGGTTTAGTTTTGTTCTTTCGTGGTTCCTTCAGGTTCAGTGCGGCACTTAAAAATACAGTGAAAAACCTACTTTAAATGAGAAATTACTTGAATATTTTTTTTTTATTCACTGCGTACTCAAAAGTTAAGTTTCGTACTATTTTTAGGTGCTGTGCGTATCTTATCGTGAAGTCACTCTGGCAACGCTGGTGGTGTCATGGCGACATGGCAACTTTTTCTGTTGTTTTGTGGAAACGCATTTTAAGTTTTAGCTACGTTTTGTATCAAGACATGTAAAAGTGGATCATGTGCTGGTTGTGGGATTTTATTTCACAAGTAAGGAATAACGATGATTTTATTTACTAACAATGGTGAGTCATAAGTAGTTTGACCATGGTTTATTAAAAAAAATTGTAGACGGAAGACACTAAAGTTAGTGTAATTCTTTTTAAAACTAAGTATAATGTTTATTGTGCGTTTTAATGTGTACCTATTGTATAAATTATTTGTACCTATGTATCGCATAATTGAAATAGCATTATTTTTTATGTTTGTTACAGCTTTCCATCGAAAGAAGAAATGAAGCAAAAATGCAATTTTGATGCGATTAAAACAAATGTTTTCCACAAGATTGAAACATCTTATTATTCCACCGCATCCTTTCCAATGCATAACAGATGAAGAACCGCACGAACTGCAACTAGTAAAAGCATTGGCTAATAATTCGTACCTATTCACCACGCGAAATGTAATGCATTCAGAAACTTAGGCAGTGAGATTGGCCTAAGGCAGAAACTAAATAAAACGATTTTGTTTAGCCGTGTTTAATTTTAATAAATACCTACTTTGTCAAGCACATTGAGTTTTATTTCCCTTTGCTTTATTTTAATTCCCAAATAACAGCTCTGTAGAGCAAACTGAAAAAAGAGCAAGGGGAAAAGCCGTGGTCCCGGAACGAAATTCTGCATGCACCCTTGCCTATTCATACGCAATATTTGATGATTCGACACAAAACGTAACTCAAAAATTAATCATAACTTTTCTCAAAAACATGGGTATACACGGCTACACATCAAGCTATACATTCCAGTATAAACTGATCTCGCATTGTATAGGATTTCTGTACAATGAGAGATCAGCTAATATTGGAAATTAATATCTTGATTAATCGTGCGTACACGATTCAACACCCACATAGAACATAACAATGTTCAGTTTCAAATAATGGGTTTTCGCGAAAAAGTATCTCGATATCTATAGTTTTTCATTATGGTTTTATCTCTTCTTTTTTCTATAAATTATTATTTCACTATTTTAAGTAACATAATGTTAATATTTTTGTAATACAAACAATAATTTGAAATCAACTAGTGTCAAAACGCCACAAACAGACAAAATTGGAGGAACTTTGCAATGCAGCGATTGTGCGCGAAAGGGACTAACAATGACCACGACCACTCTGCCAAGAGTGCACGACTAGGAAGAAGAAGTGTCAACCGGACACAAATTATCTCTCAAATCCAACTTTCCTGTTCGTTATAAAAATGTTTGGTCACCCTATTAGAATGGGATAAACAGCCTCGGTATGCGTTATCTCTCTCTGCTCGCGTTTTTGGCCCAAGAGCTCAATCCTGTTTGTATATTAAATCCATGATTCCTATAGAGAAATGACGTAAACGCGTAGATTGAAGATTAGGTAGATTTGCAGTCAGCGAATGGCGAAGAAGATAGCTATAGTTCGACATATTTACATATAATACAGCTACGTACAATTAATACTGCCATACTTACACTTTTACCCCATTTTGTGGGTAAACTGGTATTGGGAATTTAGGTTTTACTATGAGTCGTAATTTATCAATGGTGTGGCAGGTGATATTGTTATAACTTTATAGAAGTCATAATAAAACACGGGATTGATGAAGTATAGTTTAATTAAGACCCTAGACATACAAAATAAATAGTTTCGTACACACGGCTCCAGATCAAGCTATACATTTCCAGTATAAGCTGATCTCGCATTGTATAGGATTTCCGTACAATTGGAGGTCAGCTTATACTAGAAATGTATAGCTTGATCTGTAGCCGTGTGTACAGGCTAGAGGATTTTTTTTTGTATGAGTTGTGACTTATCACGTTTTGACCGCAACCTCCTCAGTTATTGATTGTATATACTGTACTGATAGGTGATGTATTCTGAAGACACAATTAAATACCTAATTATCCTTTGTTTCCATATAAACTCGCAAATTTTCACATTTAGAGAGTAGCCTTGCGGATCTGAAAGAGAAAATACCTGTGGCGAGCACTTGATCTGACCTACTTTAACCTTAGAGTGGACTGTATGAGATTAACGACGAAAACATAGACTACCGGCTGGACGAAGTCACTCAGGACGCGACCAGATCCGGGCGAATCAGGAGAGAGAGACGGGGACGGAGTAGCAACATGAAGGGGGAGGGGTGAGGGGTGCGCGGTGATGCGCGTAGCAAGAGCAGACGGGGTGCGCGGGACGCGCGGGACTTTTCGGGACTTTTCGGGACAAGCGGGAACGTGCCTGGAACACGGGCGGAACGTGTGGGACCTACTCGGGACACGATCGGGGCGCGTAGAACGTATTCGGGACACTTTCGGGACACGTGGAACGCGCGCGGGACACACGGAACGTGTGCGGGATGCGATCGGGACACGGTTGGAACGCGTGGGACGTAATCGGGACACGATCGGGATACGTGAGGCGTCCCGGGACACGATTGAAATACGAGCGGGACACGTAGGACGTATCCGGAACGTGGGCGCTGCACAAGGGGCGCGCGGGGGGGCGCAGAAGGCGCGGGACATGCGAGACGCGGGCGCTGCACAAAAAGGCGCACAAGGGACGGCGCAGAAGGCGCGGGGTGCGCTTAACGCGCAAAAGGGGGGGGGGGCGACGAATACTCTCGGCGGGGTACAGGAGGTACCCGGTCGGCGGGGCGCTTGAATGCCCAATTCACGCTGGTACTCGTTGAGGCTCTTGCTTGCCCGTATATCAGCTGCAGTCGGTGGGGCTCTTCTTTTGCCCAAGGATTCCCAACCACCCAATAAAAACAGCCAATTCTTCTTATATTTCTTCCTTTTTCTTCTTCCAGTTTTCTTGAGGGCTGCTGCCGTGGGCATGCCATTCCGAAGGAAACCGCGCTACTTTTATACTGTCGGCTAATGTACTGTGACCAATCAGAAGCCCGGAAATAATTTATTTTTAACCAGAAAGAAGGTCGCAACCTTGACACAATTTCGCGGTTTGTTTTGATGCTATCTGTTTCCCACTTAGTCCCGTTTCTTTCTGCGGGATGTTTTGTCCCTTTCTAACCGTGTTCCTATCTCTTTCTATAGCGGTTTTTCCTTATAATTGCGTTTTCCTTAGGAAATGGCTTTCTCATTACAAAATTAACTTATTTACTAGATAGACCTTACTTTTCTACACATTATATAAAAATAATTACATAAATCTCTCTATTTTCTTATGAGATAAAATTGAAAAACCTCAAGTGGCTCTCGTGTCGGTAACGCCGCGTCATTAAACGGTGCTACTACTTGAGAGGCCCTCTTTTTCTCGAAATAAGTTAACACAAAACTAAAAACCTTTCTTTCCTTACCTAAAACCTAAAATCAATACTTTAGAACTTATAATATGAAAAAGTTCGCACTTAAATTAATACTAGCACTTAAATATTTACATTTCACACTTAAAATTATTTCTTATATACAACTTAGGTAAAACACACACACTTAGGCACTTCACATAATCAGTTCGCGTCACTGACAATACCTATATTTGATTTCATAATACATGACATATATCGTCGTTATTTGTAAGTTATTATTTCCGCGTCACACGAATTCAAAACAATTACTTTCTATGTATCAAACTTACCTATAAATATAACTATAAATGGTTCTTTATGAAAACTACAAAAAATAAAACACGCTATTTAAAGTGCTAAAATTAATAAAGTGGTAAAATTTATAAAATGCTGGTATCCCCATCAACTTATAATCCGACTATTTACGAATGACACGTAGTACCATAGTTAACCACCCCACAATAATAAGCCTCACACTTTGGTCGGTTAGCACTAAAAACAAATTTGGTTGATCATCGTTTTTCGACGAAATTATCTATTAAATTTGCATGATATTGACAGAAAATACACTTGAGTATAGTAATCCTTTGATTTCCTTACTGTATCAATTAAAAAAATCTACTTACCGATGAAAGGTTATGTTTGGTTAATTTCGTTCACTACGGCTTTTACAACCAATTACACAACAATTCACCATCACTGCACACTAAACAATATCTTTGAGAATATAAAAAAGGCACAAATAACATTCAATTAGGATTTCAAAGCTCTCATCAACAAAATATCTTTTGGAACCAGAAACTTGTTTGCCATCAACGAGTTCAACGACACCGATTTTGACACTGATGTCAAGAATAGAAACCTATACGCGAGATAGGGACAAAAAAATATGCTTAGTCCTGCTCACACATACACGTTTTGCCATATACGTATCTCGCTTTCGTAATTATTATTATTTTAGTGACATATCTACCTAATCCTGTATCTAAGCGTAAACGCAAACGCAAAAGCGATAGTAAGAGTTTACCAACGTCAATTCTTTACACTCGGGGTACTGTCGGTGTGGGATGATTCAAATAATAAATTCAAAACTAATATGATATTGTTTAATACTGTTTACATTATTTACAACCTTATTTCTTAATATACTCTAATAAATAACCAACCATAAATATTATTTTGTTCATTTTGGACCTTATTAACACTTATAGAACATTGTGATACCAGCCTTATGCTACATACATATTTATATTTATTAAAATTGGGCCACCAACTGTCTTCGAAAGGAAGTTTAACAAAATGACTTAGAACTGTAGCCATCTTAGTTATCTGGCGACCGATTTTCACCTTGATAGCAAGCCAGACAGGTACTACAGAGTACCCTACCATCGTGCAATCGAAGCTAGATAATTTATGCGATTCAAACCCTTCGTCGCGGTTTCAAACACCATTACTGATTTATCGTCGCTTTAAAATACTATTACAAAAACGTCACAGAATACATCCAACTAAAAATACAATGTAAATATTTTATAGTACCCCGAGTGTAAAGAATTGACGTTAGTAAGCGTTTACTATCGCGTTTGCGTTAACTATAAATTTGTATGGGAGAATGAATGAATGAATGAATAAAATATTCTTTATTGTATACACTGACATAGTAAAAATAACAAAAGTATTACAAATTAGGGAAGTTATACAATGTAGGCGGCCTTATCGCTTAAGCGATCTCTTCCAGGCAACCTTTGGGTACAGGAAAAAATTCTAAAGGTGGCAGGATTGAGCGTCTACCTACAAATAATACAATATATACGAAATAAACTAATACTATATATACACAAATACTATAATAATTCGAGATATATTAAAGCTATATACTAATACTTATAGGAGAAATTAGTACCATGAGTATTCCGCTAGAGGCGCTGTGCTAATTCCTATAGAGAAATGTCGTAAACGCAAACTCGTTAGTAAGCGTTTACTATCGTAAATTCTTCACACTCAAGGTACAAGTTTCTTTTCTCAAAATTCTGGAGTCCACCAAAATCTGATACTTTATACACCGATGTCGCATTAAACAGTAAAATTAAACAAATGTAGCTATAAACGTGGCAATATGTAGTAACAACTGTAGTTTTGGTTCAGTCGGACGTTCCTACTGCGGACCATTAGGATGTGGAATGAGCTCCCCATTACGGTTTTCCCTCCGCGCTACGATATGGGGTTCTTCAAAAGGGGCGTAAAAATAGCTCTACAAGGTCGGCACCACATCGGCAATCCCCCTGGTATTGCAAATGTCCATAGGCGGCGGTGACCACTTACCATCAGGTGGACCGTCTGCATGTTTGTAAACCTTTTGACATAAAAAAAAAGTTCAATCAAACCAAACAACTTTTAGTTGTATGATGTATGCAGGTATGTAGATATTTCCAGTCAGCATTTCAAAACCCATTCTGGGTTGATCATGCTTAGCAACTTTTACTATAGTTCAGAAATCGTCATTCTTTTTTGCTAACTACAAAGGGTCATATAAATAAAGTTACATTATTTGAAACCATATAAAAATAGTAATGATTGTATCATTCCCGATTCGCGATGTTATATAGTGTTCGGTACATAAACACCTTATTTTTAACACGCATGTATGTAAAGGAATCTTCGAACGTAATTTTCATTGACTTCCAGACGTCAGATTAAACTGAAATTTTGCACACTTATCAAATACCGATGACAATACAATAATTTGGTACCATCGAGCTGATCTGATGATGGATCCGGAAGGTAGGCACTGAAACTCCATAACGCAGCAACGTTTCCTAGCCGTGTTTGGACTTGTTGGAATTGTCATGAGATGAACTTTGACCATGTATGGTTTTCAGGGTCTGATGATGGAGTAGGAGAGAGATCACTCGATCAGATTGAAGAGGTCAAAATGTTTAATATCAAGGCTGTGTGCCACCGCATTTATATCGTGCGCGTAAGTCGACGCCCCTTGTACATGTCCAAAGTATGGACGGGGATGGATTGGTTAAAATGGAACGGGGATTTTGTGAGGGATATCTATACTATAAGTACCGTAGTATCTTTCTTCTTTATCTTGAAACCTCTACAATCTTACTCGCCGGGGAGATACTCTGATGACTATATCCTTACCCTCGTGAGATCGGATTTGGGTCGCGAATTCCCTAATTTTGAGGTTTATTATCTTAGCGAAGCGCTCCACCACAACGAATTCCGAGTCTTCGAGTAGGGGAGGGATTTGCTCCCGCCTGGGCGGATGGTTAGCTTGTTTAGAGGGATGCGGGATTTGCTCGCATGGCCTGGGCGGGATAAGAGGTGGGGGCCAGTGAATGACAATGATAACCAGGAGGGCGTGTGGAAAGCCACTTTTTTCTCTTCGAGGAACTTGGTTAGGATACGACTCTTATGATCTGAGAACCGAGACTCTGATACCGTGCTCGGTGGCACGGGTGGAGGTCCATCGAATCTGGTTTGTAGTTCACCAGAAAAATACATGTCTGTCGAAGTAACGGTGAAGGACTTGAGCTGAGATTCCTTCCGCTTGAGATTTTGAGAAGAAACGGCGCCCGAAATACATACTCGTACACCCATTTTTACGAGTGGTAGGCCATAATTCTACCATTCAAGATTCGGAGCAGACAAACTGGGGAAGTACCAAATAATGAGACACCGTGCTGGCTGTGTAGTACCCGGGACGTAGAAAAGAAGACTTCTGCTACCGGCAAACCGACACTTGTCTTCTTGGTGTGTCAGCAACGCGCGAGGAACCCCTTACTATCAGGTGGGCGGGTGGATAGCCTATTGGTCCACCGAGTACGAGTGTCCCAAGTTAGTGTTAGTATTAATAAGACAGTCTCCGACGATGAGGTTGGTCTTCTGCCTGCCGGGCCGCTGCGGGGGCACGACCACGTTGTGCTGCGTGAGGAGGTGCTTCTTCCAGTAGCAGCGGCGCGTGTAGCACGAGTGGCAGATGTCGCATTCGAATCTGTCGGGGATAAGTTTGTTAGTGCGCCAAAAAAAATATCACACGCCAAGGGTGCAGCTGCTGGAATCGAGCCGCAACGTCAACTTCAATGCCTTAAGATAGCCCCAGCCCTTTCTGTTATATGACATTAGAAAGTGATGGATATATTTAAATCCTAGGTACATGACTTAAACCTTATTTATTAATAAGGTGGTTAGTGTTTACTAACATAGGCTTAAAGTGTTTATATTAACAAAAAAAATGTTTTGTTATTATAATAGTTATATTAGTTTGTAAAGTATCTATGGGCCTCTAGTAATCTGAAAATACACGTATTATTATAGGAGACAGCTTCTAGAGTTTGTGTGCTTACCATCTTCGGCCACATTATTACTTGCCACAGTGGGATTGTCACACTTTATAGTTTCGCTTAGAGTCTAATAGTAGCAACGATGAAAAATCCCTTTAGAGTAGTCATACCGAGCAATCCAATTCCGCTACTAGTCAGTGTTTTTGATTAATAAAAGTACCGGCCAATCACTGTATCTAAATGTTTAGTGCGTCCTTGACTAAGCCAATCAGAGCGCATTTCCTTGACTTGGCCAATCAGAGCATGCATTGTCGGTGGAAGGGAATTGGCGGAGTAGATTAAAAACAATATATATACGGTCGAATTGAGAAACCTCCTTTTTTGAAGTTGGTTAACAAAATGAACGTCATTGCGCTTCTTCGGGTTAATTGTTCGATGCAAAGTTGTAACTATCAATATTTAGATTATGTAAATATTGAATGCGATTTTTCAAAGCAAATATTGCACTACTGAGCTAAAAGAATTATTTGGGTGGTCCGTGATTTATTGACGGGCTTTTAAACACTAATAACATACCTCTTAACATCATTATGCGAGTCAATATGTCTATTGAGCTTGGTCCTGTCGTGGAACTTCTTGTCGCAGAGGGTGCACGCGAACGGCTTGGAGCCCTCGTGGAACCGCCGGATGTGGCCCGTCAGGTTGGACGACGTGTAGTACGATTGCGAACAGAACTCGCACTGGTACAGTTTTACACCTGGATGACGAACCATATTTTGATTTACACCCAAAGGTTGCCAAACAGGATCCTATTCATAAGACTCCGCTGTTCCTCCGTCCGTCTGTCTGTCAGTGGGCTGTATCTCATGAACCGCAATAGGTACACACTTGAAATTTCCACAGAATATGTATTTCTATTGCCGCTATAACAACAAATAATAAAAATGAAATAAACTTTATAAATTACCCCCCCCTTTACAAAGGACCCCCTTTAATTTATAAAGTTACAAAATTTGAGTAAGATTATTGTACGGAAACCTCCGTGTGCGAGTCCGACTCGTACTTGGCTGGTATTTTTTTGTGAAGTGTTGATGTGGCCGAAGGTAGTAAGCACACATAGCCTAGAAGGAACTGGCTCTCAAGTACAGCTGTCGGAATACACCGATAGGTGCTTGGCAACAGATTTTCAACTTGAGGGTGGTAGCCAGCCAGGTGAGTACTACAAAGTACCCTACCACCGTGCTATGGTTTCATCACGATGTTTTCCTTCAGCGAAAGTTCAAGCTCGTTGAAGATTCGAACCCGGGACCTTTGTCTCGGTATCCGAAGTCACTACCACTGAACTATAATCGCCTTAAAATATGATTCGTTAAAGAGGTCTTAGGGGGCGTCCATAAATCACGTGAGGCGATTTTGGACAGAAGAAATGACATGATATGTTCCGAAACCCCCCCCCCCCCTCTCCCTCCCACGTAAGATAGGTTGAGATTCGGTTCTCAAGACTTTTGGAGGATATATTATATTTTTGTATTATGCAGTTAAAAGTTAAATGCCGAGGCGTAGCCGTGCTGTTATAGTGAACGGTGACCCTTTCTTGTATATAAACAAACATACCAGTGTGTATTCGTATGTGTTTGACGAGGTCGTGCTTGTGCCAGGTCTTGTAGTCGCAGTGCGAGCACCCGTACGAGGGCGGCTGGTGCGACTTGATGTGCGTGTAGTGGGACGCGCGGTGGATGAACACCTTGCCGCATATCTGTCATCATCACTATCATCATTTACACTAAAAAGTACAGTTACTAATGCACAGGGCCGTCTTAAGCCATGCCCAAGGGCTCCACAAGAATTTAGGGGCCCCGTCGGAAAGCAAAAAAATTTGAATAACAAAAAACATTTTTCTCCTCTCCGGGCGAAAAGCGTCAACTTTCGTCCCGCTGCGCTAAACGAAAATGCCGCTTTCCGCCTCCGTCGATGAGAAGCATAGTATACACACCGTGGGGAGGAAAGTAAGAAATATCTCAGATCTTCTGCATAGAATTAATATTTTTATTGTGATTAAAATTAAAAACTGATCTAGTGTCCGATTAACCTATAAGAATGTTCAAGGTAATTATAACTATCTACCAAAAATAAAAAAAACATAGTACATAGTAAAAACATGGTAGTATAAGCGAATATATCGGCAGTTCGGGGCCCCTGTGAGTGTGGGGGCCCTGTGCCCTTATGGTAAAGACAGAACTGCTAATACAAAAATCCGCAAACAGATGAGAGAGAAAAATCCACCGCAATCTATAAGCATCGGTTGAGTAACCAGCCAAATGAGCTAGCAGCTGTACTAAGCCAAGCTATGCTAGTCGCTTCAAAAAACACCTTAAGAGGAAAGGATGGCTGCAAGAAATTTGAAAAATAGATTTTCAACATATCTATTGCTGTCGCGCTGTGCCCGAGCTATCCCGCTTAGGGCGATAGAGACAACTACAGCTTGGACCGATTATACCTATTTAAATTAGACAAAATCGATATTTATAATCCCCGGTTTTCTCCTCCAAAATTGAATAAATTTAAAAAAATATTTCAAGAGTCATAATAAGAAGGGCTTTGGCTATGTCTGTCGGTTTTCCTTTGGTTTGTCGCTGGAGTTTGATAAGGGTGTTAAAAATGGTAATTGTTTGTGATTTTAGAAGGCTCCTAATTCTTATAATAATTAATTTATGGCGAAAAACACAACCGAGGAACATACAGTGGTACCTACAGATTGCATGGCAAAATAATCATCAGTCATTATGTCATTATCCAGAGAGGAATCTGACGATTACGTTTGTATGGAACAAACGCCACCAGCATGTCCTCTTAATGCTGGTAGATCGACTGTTGAGAAAATCATATTATCTAGTCCCCGCTGGAAAACCTCCTCACACATTTTAAACATACATACCTCACAAACCCAGCGGTCTTCATCTTCTTTATGGTTATTCTTTTTGTGTTCTTCAAACTCCTGTTTACTCTTAAACTTGATCTTGCACGGGACGCACGTCAGCCGCGGAAACGTGTATTTCTTTAACCTTTTCGGTTTGCCAGACTTTTTGTAAGGGCCACGCTTCTTACGTGGGACTTTGATCTTTAATGGGCTGAGGAGAAGGTATAAAATTGTTCAGTGCAGAATTTAAATATGACCAATTATTAAGAAGAATAAAGAATAGAATAAATTTATTTCATAAAATACGGTACATCTGTTCTTAAATAAAATAGTGGCCGACGTATTCTACCATCACAGATGGTGTAGAAATATTTAAAATTAAATTAAATTACTGACAACATTACACATACACGACAAATTAAATTACAAGCAAGGTTACATTAGAATTATAAATAAAAAAAATACATGGAATTCTCAGTAGGTATCTCAAATTATGTCCGATCATTAATGTCAATTATTACTTAAGACTTTAAAGTCGAGGAATTCTTGTAGCGAATAAAAACACATATTTAATAACCAATTAGATAATGCTGATTTAAATTTATACAATGTCAATTTTCTTAATTCAATTGGTAATTTATTATAAATTCTGATAGCTACACAATATACATTCTTACTAAATAATTGAAGTCTTTGATGCGGTACATAAAGCTTATATGGATCTCTACTATTGTTTTGTTTGTCCAACACTACATCATGGAGTGGAAATAGAAGAGGATATTTTTTAACAAACAAACATGTTTCCATAATGTAGAGGCACGGCAGAGGAAGGATTTTTAAACTTTTAAACAATGGTTTACAGTGATCCATGTATCCTGCTCTACAAACAGCTCTTATGCATTTTTTTTGTACCAGAAAAGCACGGTTTATGTCGACCGAATTGCCCCATATTATCAATCCGTATCGCAAAACTGAAGATACATATCCGTGATACGCAGATAATGCTGTTTCATTAGAGGCCACCAGTGTCAGTCTTCTTAGGGCATATACGAATCTATCTAATCTAATGCATACCTTATCAATATGCTCTTTCCAATTTAAATACTTATCTATTGTTACACCTAAAAAAACAGTAGATTGGGTGTGCTGTAGAGGAACATTATTGAAATGAACTCTAGCATTTACATTATTGCTATTATACGTTTGAAATTGTATAAGCTTAGTCTTCTCAACATTTATATTTAAATTATTATCATTTAACCATATCCTAGTATTATTTAATTCATCATTAGTCAAATTTTCTATGTCAGATTGATTTTGAGATTTAATTATTAATGTTGTATCATCAGCAAATAGGATACAATCTTGTTTGAGTGCTCTAGGTAGGTCATTAATGTAGAGTAGAAAAAGCAGTGGACCAAGAACACTGCCCTGTGGTACGCCATTGTTATTAATTTGGGAAGAGGACATAAATGACTTTTTCTTAAAATTAACAATTTTCGTGATTTCGGTACGCTGTTTTCTATTGCTAAGATAGCTATCTAACCAGTCATGAGCCTTGCCTCTTATTCCATATTTATGCAACTTCTGAAGTAGCTTTTTATGGCACACAAAGTCAAACGCTTTACTCATGTCTAGAAAAACTGATAGGACTGGTTTTTTCTTATCTAAAGATTCCGTGATCTGTTTTACCAAAAAGAAACAAGCCAATGATGTGGAACTGTTTTTTTGAAATCCATATTGATTTTCTGCAAGTATATTATTTTTTTGTAAGAAGCTATCAATTTTAGATTTCATTGCCTTTTCAAAAATTTTTGATAATACCGGTATGAGTGTAATTGGTCTGTAATTGGTCATATCGGAGGAATCACCTTTTTTAAATAGAGGCTTGATTATGGATTCCTTTAACCGGGTCGGGAAAACGCCTTCTTCAAAAGAACTATTAATTATATGATACAGAGGAAAAGCCAAATAAGAAGCATACCTTTTAATTATTTTTGTGTTAAGACTATCGTAACCAGTAGAATTTGTATTATTTAAGGACTTAATAATGTTCATTACTTCAATATTAGTTACGGGTGAAATAAACATACTATTTGCTTGATCTGTGATAAGATTGTTCTTCGATGGAATATTATTATCACATTTTCTAAATTGTGTCAAATTGATGAAAAAATTATTAAAATGTTCACATATATCATTGGGATTGTCGCAAAATTTGTCATTTACTTTTATTTCTGTGATGTCATTGTTAGGATTATTAAATTGTATATTATTTTTGATTATTGACCAGGCTGATTTACATTTATTTGACGAGTTTTTAATGAAATTATTATTATTTATTTGTTGTGATTTTTGAATACATTTTTTTAGTAATTTAGAATAGTTTAGATACCGCATTTTATTATTATTTTTACTCAAAGCTTCATAATGATATTGATTATATAGTAATCTTTTTTTGATACATGACTTTCTAAGTCCTTTAGTTATCCATCTATTTTTAATAGGTTTATTGCTGATTTTTACATAAATTTTAGGAAAACACAAATCGAAAAAGAGACACAGTAAATCATGAAAATTATCGAATTTTTTATATAATCTAGATATTTTGTAGTATTTATCATAATTTTTTTTGGGACAGTAATTGAAATTTTGAATCCGTAGAAGATACGGGAAACTGTCTTAGGAACCATTGGGTCTATTTTTCCAAATCAATTTTGGCATAGTAAATTTTTTATCATGTATGATCCATTTTTGCACCAAATATTTAAATCTGCGTGTGTTAGCTCATACCAAGACGTGGTGCGACGCGCACACTCTTTATAATAACAATAGAATATAGAACTTTATTTAATAAGCAAAAAGGTACACATTTCAGGGCGAGAATTCGAATACGGCTCGCGGCGGCGCGAGTCACTTGTCACGAATTCTGTCAATGAAATGTGCACCGTTTTATATAGTAAATAAAGTTCCATATTCTATTGATATCTAAGCTTGTCTCGTCGCGTCGCGTCCAAATATATACGCAAACTCTTGCATTATAAGTAGTTTTATTTGGTACAAATCTCAACATACCTTTCACAACTTTCCTGTTTTAAATCACCACTCCTTACCGCAACTCCATTTTCAACCAGCACATTCATCAACAACTCATCCTTAACCTTAGGTCCATCACCGAAATCATCATCTTCATAGCCATCATCTACGTAATTAAAATCATCATAACCTGTATCCACAATTTCTCTTTTAATATTCTTTTTGATCAAATTTCGGAATGTCTCGTCGGCTAATAGGCATGACGTTTTGAACTGGAATGCTACGGAAAGATCTTCCAGGCATTTGTTACATATTTGTGTTGGTAGACCATCATTGATCGTTACCTGTAATGTTTGAAAATAAGCACTATTGTTAATAGCATAGGGGCCATAATTGACCTGAAGTATCTTATATGGCAATCTGGGCATGCGTAAGGTCACCAGAGCTCATCAGGGAGGATGGGGAACGTGTAAGTGATGCTCCGGCTATTTCATTTCAACATATTGCAAGCATCTATATGGCTACAGTAACTGCTTACCCAGGCTTGTTCACCGAATTTGTAAAAAAAAAAAATATTCAACAAGAATGTGAATGAATTAACCTATAAAGCGCAATGACTAGCGAAGAGTGACCTGCTAGATTTAAAATCTATATGGAACAGTAACTAAATGACAGTTAATATTAAACCTTGTGTTTTATACGTCACAGTGGTATTTCGCGTACAATGGCCGCAGTTCTCCTTAAATACAAACGGTGTGCTTAAGGCGCATCGGGGGTAATATAAATAAATGCATTGCAACATAGGGTTGAAACTCTGGGACCAGAAGATCATTGAGGCCTCTGAATAATAGGCTTAATTTTCTCAATGATTTAGTTAAATCATATATTAGTTTGATTACTAATGATACTATAAAGTTATACTGTATACTATAATGTTGTGATATACTTTTAATGCAAAATTAAGTAAGTTTTCTTAAAATATCAATACACTTAGGTCGATCCCATGGATTTTTCCTATCGCCAAGCACCTATCGGTGTGTTCCGACAGCTGCACTTGAGAGTCAGTTCCTTCTAAGCTCTGTGTGCTTGCCACCTTCTTCCACATCATCACTTACCATGGTGAGATTGTGGTCAAACACAGTCTAGAGTAAAAAAAACTAAAACAACTCAGTAATATATTCTGTAGCTTGTGATAGTCACATCACATTAATGGCTGATGCTACATGTCATCTGTTTATTGAATAAGTCTGCTGTTTCCATTCTAGTATTTTGTCAACACTACCTTTCTTACAAATCAGTTAACAGGTTTTTGAAGCAATAAACAAAAACTAAAACATGAAATTAGGTACTTACTTGTAATCCAGTACAAAAACTTATTTTATCACATATTATATTCTCTTTTATTTTATCGAAAACAGAGTTCATGTTCTTGTTATTTGCCATGCATACCCTACAAGAGTCCACTATATCATTAAAGTGTTCATTTTTTGAATTTTGTTGATTACTTCTAGTGTCGTAGGCCATAACTAGACTTAAATCTTTTTAGTCTACTTATAAACGTCCACGCATGTGCTTTAAAATTCCAAAATATAAAGGATATTGTAAACATAAAGGTATTTCTTAGTAATATTACAGTAAATAAATAAGTTATAAAGAGAAGATTAAAAATTACTTTCGCAACCATACGATATGTCACTTTTTGTTCTGTTGATTTTACATTGACTTGACAGTTGACAGTGAAGGGTATCCAGATAGCGTATTAAAAATTACCCCAATTCTTTGAACTATTTCCATAACTTTTCCCCTAATATCCTAAAATTATAGTTTCCTTAAATTATATAAATAAACTTTTTTTTAAATTATATTTGCCAAAAAATTAATAAGGTATGAACACTGACCGTTATGGAATGTAGTCCAAGGACGAACTTTCATGCAGAATGAGGTGTTTTTAGCAAATATTTTCTTTTCTTAGCTTATTGCACAGCATTTGGTATCCTTTCATAGCTAAATAAAGTCAGCTTGCAGACTGTATTATCATCTGCAATGGGTCTATTTTCAATTTTGCCGTAAGCGATCACAAAAAACATTTTCCCAAAGTCAAAATTTCTTTCCTCAAAAATTTCATCAAGCTTTTGGTTTCGCCAAAAACTCGCAACAGTCGCAACAGGCTTTATTTTTCCCCAAAATCGCGATAAAACCCCCAATCTGGCGACCCTGTAACTGTTGGCAGATTGACATTAGTATTACTGCCGATCACAGATCATATAGAATATGTTGTTTAATCTAATAAAATTTATCAAAGCAGTCGATGCACGTTATGAAATCAAAAAATAAATCCAATGGTCAATCCACCCGTACATTTCATCCAATTTTTTTTTATTTTTCATACAATATTATTTGTGAAATGAAGTTCGTTTTCACTAAATGTTACTCGCTATTCGATAATAGATGGCGCGTTGATCCCTATTTTGGCATTATCAACCTATAACTTTTCCCATTATCCCTCCTTTTGTATTTGATATAAAATAAACCTGAATGACCTGATAAACTATATAGTATGAACACGGAGGATAGAAATAAGATATTATAATTGTCTTGAGTTAATTTCATAGTTATTTTTTCAATTGGAATGTTATGCTATTTGACAACAGATGGCGCTTTTGCTACCGTACTAAAACTGACGGATTACAATAATTCCTAATTACTAGATGTCGTTACGAGTCATAATTCGCATTATCACTGATTTCATTTATTAGGGTTCAGTATCTATTATGAAAATAATAGAACCTTTTAAGTACGAGGTACTAATTAAAAAGGCAGAGCAGCTGCAATCATTGGGAAATTTAATAGAAATACATACGCCTGAAATTTTGAAATAAAAATAAATGAAACAAAATTTATTTAATTTACGAATATTCAATGCACTTTATTTCATATCATAAATAGGTTCAATATGTTTGGGATATCACAATTTGTTTGTTCATTATTTGCCAAATAATTTTAAACTAAAACTATATTCATTATATAAAGTAAATACAATACCTACTATCGACCTATATTGTATGAATACTAAAAGGAATAATTCATCAAATAGCCGATGTGGTTATTTTTGGATTTATATTTTTACAATCGCAAAATCTAGGATAGATTTCAATTTAAAAAAAACTGTATGTACCTATGTCAAATAATAAGTAATTTGCCTCATAACTCAACACTGGCAAAATACACAAGACGTCTGATGCAATGATGAAAAAAATAAGTACCTAGGTGCTTATTTTTTGTCTTCATTGTTAAAAAAAACATTCGTCGTTTTAGAAACATTCGATTACACTATACATATCCAAAATGTATATGTTATGGATCAGTACAAAAGAGCACAAAATAAAGTAATTAATTCATCTAAGAAAATAAAGGTAATTAATAAATATTGGGTAAAATGTACTTTATGTAACCTATATATTACTTATAATATGATCTATGTACATTTATGGACTAGGAGACTCCGATACAATGGCACTTTATTCACAATGTCTTTAAAGACTGACCGTACACGGGTGACTGATGCTTGACCAAGATAAATTTTCTGTCTTATGTCAATGTTTAGGATTCCAAACCCAAAGGGTGCTGCCAATGAGACCCTATTACTAGCGTCCGCTTTCTTTCAGTGGGTTGTATCTCATGAACCGTAATAGCTAGACAGTTAACAACACAGTTGACAACTAAAGTTTTTCCCAATGGTATACCTTCGAAAACACGTACTTCGCGATGAAAAATATTCGGACTAGTTTTTCGCAATAGCAGACATTCGAACCAACGTTTTTCGAACTCACGAACATTCGCAGTAAAGTCGATCGATGTTTCAAATATCGAAGTTCTGAAATACAGTCGTATTTCTATTGCCGCTATAACAAAAAATAAAAAGAGAGCCCCCATACAAAAAAGTCTTTACGGAATTCTTCGTGTGCGATTCGCACAAGTCGCTAATCGTCAATCACCCGTGTACGGCCAGCTATACATAATTCGTACCTATCTAGACGTAATAAAAATGTTGAAAAATTAAATGCTTACAATTTTTATACATCTCTCTTCATAAGTCACGAGGAAATAAAATTTATACTTTTTTAATAGCTATTTATAATTCAATACATTATTGTCTAAACTTTGATATTTGGGTTGTTAACCAAATTATCAGTAGGCTCATACGCCGACCTATAGGTTCGCGCTGTGGGTCAAAGAAGCACAGAAGGAATTGGCTTAAGAAATACCTTCTGTTTATAATATCAGGTAGTTTCATAGCAAAACAAAATTCTACAGGAGAGTTGAGTAGCAGAACCAAAAAATTGGGTTGGTTTTATAATTTTTGTACAGAATCCTTCGTGCGCGAGTCCAACTCGCACTTGGCCGATTTTTTATAATGTACTAACATATGGTAATACTGTGACCGTAGCTTGCACCACACCCTTTTATTTCAGTTGACATTTCATTTCGCATTGTGACCACAAAAACTTTAATATTTTTCATCACTCAGTGAATTCAGAGATTGATTCTAGCATACCTAGTAACTACATACTCTTATTTAAATATTACAATAACTACATACAATACTTGAAAGATAATAAATTAGGTAGGCATACCAAATAAAATATGGCCACAGATATATATTTACTGACGAGTTTTCTTATGATACCTGTATGCTCAAAACCTGTTTAATTGTTTATAATTCGAACCAATTTGAACCTTATGATTTGACAGGTATTTATAGCATACAGATATCATAAGAAAACTCTTTATTGATAGAAGAACAGCAACTACCAACCTTGACGAAAATAAAATGTTTTATATTTTTTATTATACGATATTTTTGAGTCAGCCATTAACATTTTACAATTATTTTATAAATAATACAATACATACTTAAGTACCTATAATTTATTTACAACTTATAAATATTATTTACAAGGTTGGATGATCGTTTTTAGATGAATAGTGATGTTCACTACTAATAACGGTTACCTAGCTAACCGTTATAATATATAGCATGTTATATATTTTTTAATATAATTCATTTCACATTATAGTTTCAAATAATAAAGGCGCAACAATTATTTTTTCTGTAGGTATTTGACTTTAAGTCTTTTGAATTACGGTTCAAAGTTAATGTTTAACACTATAAAATGCATATACTATATTTTTAGTACAAATCAACAAATAGTGTGAACTCAATATTTTTAATCATCGAAGGATTTAAAACCGGATTTTTTGTATTTGTTGAAACACAATTACCAGTTAATCTTCGAAAACTTACAATTCAATATAGTTCTTGTTCTGTCAAAGTTCTCCTTCATCAATAAGGTTATGTTTAAATCATAATAAGGTACTGCACTCTTCAGCTTCTATGTATATAAATTCGGCAAGAATTTCACAAATATTTACAAAACTTAAAACTAATTAAATACAACAGTCTATCAATGCACAAATTCATTCACACCGCTCCCATAATGAGTATTATCGACAATAACACTAGTATAAGCGGTTTCTTGAACTGAAGGACTTGGTGGTATTTTTGCGAAATTCCCCCCGAAGTTCCCTTCAACAACCTGCCTGCCATTTTGATTCTGTCCATTATGACCGTAAAATGATATCAGATTCGTATAATTGTATTGTTGATTTGCTATTTCCGAACTTTCTATGGAACTACAAGAAGAAGAACTTGCTGAAAATGGCCTTTGGTTTTGAGGGTAGTTGACGTAGTTATTTGGTAATATTTCATTAGGCTCTGTGTAGTTTTCGTTGTAGAACAGCTCTTGGTACGTCCCGTTTTGCTGATGTTGATATTCTTCTTGTGTTTCGTATGATGGGATGACAGGGATCGTATACTCCGGGTAATTGTAGCCTCCACTAGAATCCCCACTGAATTCACTCTCGTTTAAATGTATATGGTTTATTTTGTTGTCTGTGAGTCTCGCGTGGGGCATTTGTGGTGATGTTGTGGTGGTGGGAACGTGGGATGGCGTTGGTACATCGACGTGGTTATTTAATTTAGGCGGACCTTGGTCTATGTTAAGCATTAGATGTTTTTCTTCGATGTCACTGTAAAGAAATTTACTGATTATTTCTATTTCAATAAGATAACTAAAATATAACGTATAACGTAAAATATATAGCATCTCTGCAATCGATCTACCAAAATAACCCAATGTTCAAAAACATATGACACAAAGAATAACAACGCACCTGAGCACATAATTAACGGAGACGATGCAATGCGGTCGAGACGATCGCGAGTTGTGGACGATAGTCGCGTAGCTTTGCATCCACACCCAGCCACCAGACTTCGTGAGGAACCGGTAGTAGCGGGAGGTGACTTGACCCTTCGTTAATACTGTGGATAAATGAACTCATATTAATAATACATCATAAGGTTTCAAATCCAAATAATAAGTACCACATAAAATAACGCCGAGCCGTAATCATATAACGCAATATTATTATCACGGAATTTGTTGCGTCTATGAATGTTTGTCAAGATATATATAAATTAATGCCTTTTTTTTCATTGGTCGCCCGGCCTCTATAATTTTTGCTTGTGCTGGAATAGCTGTCAATAGTCTGAAATAAGATGAAAACCCATGAAGGAGAATTCATATAAAATAATGAGAAGATATTTTATACTTACAGGTACAATGTGAGTATCTCATATGCAGAACATCTGTGCCGTGTATGTAATGGTAGAGAGTCTTTTCAATCAAATCTTGAGGTTCATAGCCGGTTAGCGTTGCTACTCTGTGGACAAGCAAGATAAATATAACGTTAGTGATACTAATATATTTTAATATTAACGAAGTTATAACGTTGTAGACATTTCGCAACTGTTATAGCTGTATGACGTTAGAAATTTATATAGTTGTAAGTAAGTGCTAGCACATCGAAGCTTTGAGTTCTAATAATGTGATAGGTGAGACAGCTTATCTACCTATATTGCCTATATTTTGATCTACTTACTTATTCTAAATGAAGAAACTGACTGATTTACATGCGTGCACAGCTCACACGGTAGTCTAGAGACATGAAATTAGATACACTGGTTTCTAATATAAAGTAGGCAAAACAAAAGAAAAAAAAACTTTCTGTTAGGGTGTAAAAGAAGGGTCGAGGGTGAAACCACAGAGCGGAATTCTAGAGCTAAAGTCTATAAAGCATTAATTGATCAATAAAATATATAAAATAAATCCCCTAGGTACCAACTTTATATAACATAAAACCTTAGCATAAAACATATCTTCTGTACTAACAGTGAAACCATACGGCAAGGTAGAACGTACATAAATTAGAAAACCCTTAATAGTGTAGTGGCTGTCAGTCTCCTATCAAGGGTCCCTTTGGTGTTGGGGCGCTTTTTGCTGAGCTAATTGGTGGAAGTTTTTCTTTTGTCAACATATTTTTTATTCGAAAAATAATATGCTGTAGGGATATCAAATTTTGTTTTTTTAGGTGTGATGAAAATAAACTTTTGACCATGAGATTTAAGACTTTTGACTCTTTGTAAATTGTAATCTCCTTGTCGATTATTTATTAGAAATTTCTTTTTGTAGTTTAAAAATGTCAAAGAAAAATAAACCTTATTGCTATAAAATAAAGTTTACAGTAATTTGTCATGAAACTTTATTGTAAAAAAATATTTTTTCTTTTGCATTTTTAAACGGCAACAATTAATTCCTATAATGGACAAGGTTGTAGTATGATAAATTGAAAGATAATTTTTGGGCTGACTCATCACAAAACGGAATATAAAACCGTGAGATACGATCTAGTTTACATTGCAGTTTTCAAAGTACCCTCATCTCTTCAAATGTCATTGACACCCCCGGTAAAGCGATAGCCACATCGACACAAAACAAATATGCTTCCTTAATTGATTGATACTTTAACGGTAAATTTACCAGAACCCGATATCGAGTGGAGGGTTAAAAAACCGGAGCTAACAAGTGGCAATTATGACGAGACGCGGCGGAGGGTTTGACGCGTCATTACGCGCTTTGTTTTTTAACGTAATGCGTTTTTTGATAGACAGGGGTAGTGTACATACTCTATGATAGACTTAGAAAGAGGTTTTAAATAATTCGGTTCGCTAAATTGAATCTTAAAATTTAACCAGTTTTATATCACATGAGCTAGCTAGGTTAAACCTTAGTACCATGGCGGTAAATTTGATTTTTTTCGATTATTTTTTACCTAATGTTGAACTAAACCAAAATATTAGTTAATAGGATTAATTCTGCTATTAATTAAACATTATGCTATTTAAATAAATTAACGTTATAACTTAGCAACACTAATAGCTTTTTTTTGTTTTGCAAAATCCGAACCTAACCCTCCCACCTAATATTGCCCCCGTAAATCTGCCGGGCAAATACTGGTAAGATTATTAACTTATTTAATATTAACTATCAGAATATAAATTCACTAAATCATCATCAAATGGTCAGCTGATTCCACGGTTGCCATTTTGCTGACCGCGCGGAAGAGATTGCCCTTTGTGCGCACTTTAGCACGTAGCTTGCACAACGATGTGTTTTACTGTCAAAAGAAATGAACTGTAACGAAAATAAACCTTATATTATCGTGATAAGCAACAGTTGATTTAATATAAGTGCTAATGTTGGTGGTACCTGCTTCTTGTAAGATTTTCCCATGTTTTTCATTTTCAATATTTTTTTATCTTTAACGTAAATTATATTGAAGTCATATTAGGTATTCAAATGATTTATTCTTTCATATTTGTTTCATTTCAAAAAAATTAATGAGTTTTCTTTAGATACCACTGTGCTCAAAATACCTGTCAAACTGTTGATAATTCGAACCAATTTGAACCTTAGGTACACGATTTGACAGGTATTTTGACCATAGAGGTATCATAAGAAAACTCCATACTCGTAATTAAGATATTTTAAACTCTAACGTAACGCTATGACGTTATACCTAGTTAAAGACAAGAACACAAACGTCGAAGGCATAAATTGAGTCATTAAAATAAAAACCTCCCACAGACAAAATAGACTACCAACCAAGCTACCAACTATCAAAATAGACAAAAGAAGGCAGCAAAGGCTTATCGATAATCTTGCCAAATAAAGGCAAGGTATCTTGTTGCGAACATCTGTTTCTCAGGTGTGTCACGGACTTTGCATATCTGCAGTCCAATGTTTTGTAACACAACACCTCTTTGTGACCATGTGTTCCTGGTCGCTAATCGCTACTTGTGACTTATTTAACTATTTTGTATCGCAGCTTCTCTCGTGTCTAAAGGGGAGTACATACCTATTATTATTTCGGTACTTACATAAATTGACTAAGAAAATTTCTAAGGGGCACTAGCGTCAACTGTGATTATTTTAATAACTCAGAGTTAGTTGCTTATAGTAGCCGGCAAACTTCTTGGCACAAAACTTAAAGTGCACCGAAGCCTTAGGGCTTTTTGGTGGTGGGTTGCGAGGACCGGAACAGGGGGGGCGCGAGACAATAAATTAAAATAATCTACAAGTACATTTATGTTGCTCGCCAGTAGTTGCGCAAACCAATTCTCCACTAAATATATCTTATAATGTCAAGTTAACCCTAGGTAAGCAAGGTTAACGCAAGCGTAGTGGGCCCAATCACAGAGGATTGAGTGGCCTACTAGCAACAAAAAGGTGTCGATCATAAAGCTTTGACAGCTCTTTGACATAGAGAATGAATTAGTGACAAAGAAAATGAGCTTGAGCTTTCGGCGAAGGAAAACATCGTGAAATAACCATACCGCGGTGGTAGGGGACTTTGTAATAGGTGCCCACTTCGCTGGCTACCACCCTTAGTTGCAAATCTTGCAATAGCTGCACTTACGAGCCAGTTCCTTTGCAAAACTTTCTGTGGTAACCACTTTCGGTTACTTCATCACTGGTCATGGTGAAATTGTAGTTAAAAAGCCAAAAACATAGTAAAAATAAATTCTTTCAGCAAAATAGTGACATAGCTGTGGGATGCCATATTCATTCTATTGGAATAGGTTTTTCCAAGTACTTATGATGTCTCTAAAGGACTCTGACGCGGTTTTTAGCTCCAGACTAAAGCATTTATCAAACTATTTCACTGTAAAGCTCGACTTACAGACCAATAACTTAAATCTTGCAACCCGATCGAAGTTAGTCCGCTAGTCAAACAAGTACAGTTCTCCGAAGCTTGAGCCAAGTATTGTTAAGGTCGGCCAGTTTACGCGCCACTGATTGGCGTGAACTAATAAATGTTGAACTTGCGTGGTGTTCCACTGTTGCCGATATTGATTATGAAAATATTATTAGGATCTCTTAAAATGTGCACTTAACACACAACCTAGTGGTAAGCGGTTACCGTAGCCTGTAGACGCTTGCAATACACGCGTTATCGACCTTTCCCGCATCACCGATGAGCTCTGGCGACCATACTCACTGCGATTTTCTGTAAGGTGGAGGTACTTATCACGAAAAATCGCTACGCTCTACATCTCGTAGAGTTCTATTATCTTCTGTATAAGAAATTCTACTTCCTCTTGGTCATATGTGATAGAAGCACATCTCTATAGACATTCGTGTGTTCGACTTAAAGTGGACTAGTAACAAACTAGTAGTAAGTAGTAGTTTCGGAACTAATAACAAACGTTACGAAGCGATAAATGGTCGAATCTGCGTTACTCACTTGTTGAATCGGAGTATTGACAGCTAAATCCGAAAATAACTTATTTCCTAGTATGAATATCTGACTAGGAAGTAGGAATATAAGCCAGGAAACGTACTTTTAATAAAAAATGGGGTTGAGTTTGGAACCCACCCATAAAGGACATGATGAAGTATAAGATGGAGCGCGTATACCCAGGAGAAACCTATTTGCTCTGGCCTTGTAAGTCCCTAGATATTAAGAGAAGAAAGTTCCAATCTATTGCATTTAAAAATGATCAGCAATCATTATCTAGTTTTCAGCATCTGTATTAAAAACTATTTGCATTGCTATTCTGCCAGGTCGTTGATAAATTATAATCGATAATCCTCGTGTCGGAAAATAGTGTCGGATACAGTGGAAACCGCGCCTCGTAGGGCCAGCGCTCAGTATTGTTTAAGCGATACAGAGTTATGGCCGCCTTCTCGGAATGCCATATAAATTATCGAGCAATATAACAGGGAAGGGACGTACCTTAAAACAACAACATTTACATTGATTTTTAATTTCTTTTTTAATAATTTTATTATACCTATATATTTTTAATTCAAATTCTTTATTCAAAACCTTACATAAATACATAAAAAGTTTTGTCCGAGTCCCGACTGATGAACACAGAAAAACGGCTAGGGTTCGAAATTTAAAATTTTGCAAATGTTCCTTATAACTTGAGGGGGTAAAATATAACAATGTCATTTTTTTTTTAAAGATTTACATATTCTTCCTGTATACATATTATGAAATCCAAGATTCGATTCATGACCTGTGCCTCTACCATGAGTTTTCTACACACGCTAGCGACTACGGTAAATATTTTGTATGACGAGCACCTAGCTAGCTAGTGTATAGATTACTTTAGTGTAGAAAACTCATGGTAGAGTTACTGATGCTGCCTCCTTTGAGGTAGAGATCACAGAATAAGTGATAGAATAGAAGATCCTAAAGGATTTTGAACGAGCAGAAATAAAATATGCAAATTGTCATAAATTGTCAACATTTCCTTCGATAAAATATAAATAGTGTTGGTCAAATATTACACCACTCGTTTGGAAGAAAGCTTCCGGGTATTAGATAACTTGATCGGCCATTGTTCATATTTATCTTGTGAACAAGTTTGTAGTAAATAATTATATTTTTAGTATTGAAATTTTATAATTCTTAAGTCTCTGGAATTAATAATAAAAACCGGCCAAGCGAGTCGGAATTTGACTTGCGCACTGAGGGTTCAGACCTTCTTTTGACTTGATTTGACTTGATTCTGATAAACAACTAAAAAAAAAAACTAAACTTAACTAACTTCTGGAACAAAATATGTTATATTCTGATTCATATGTTTTGGTTGTTCAAGTGTCAATTATCAAAATATCGATAGTTGTAAGCAACACCTCTCAGTTACGATCATTGAGAGAGAGTCTCGCGTAAAATCGGTTCGCGTCGCGCCGACACGGTGTCGGCCGGCGTATACGCCCGCGCCGATTGTATTAACTCACTTTAAATTATTTATTTTATTATTTAAATCTTTTTTATTCATTGAGTTTAAATTACGGTTCACCTTAGTATTTGAAACGCGACGTGTAAATTTAATTTTCGTACATTGGGTACGAAAATTGGGTAGGAACCCTTATAGGATTACTATCACACCGTCTTTCTGTCTGTCTGTTAAGACCAGTTTTCTCAGGAACGCTTGGAGATATCAAATTGATAAAGTCAAGTTTATTAGTTTCTATTTCCCTAATAGTAAAATGTAAATTAAAGTTTTTATATCAATGTTTAAATAAATATTAGTATTGTAATATATGTATTAAGTAAAATATTTTAGTTGATAAAGGGGGTAACATAACCCAATGACTTTGATTACTCCCAAACTCCCATCAACCCCGGTGCCTCTGCCCCATTGGAAGATGGCAAAAAGATTGCCATCGGCCCCGGTAGCTCCGGTGTCTGCTTTTAACGGGGAGGATAGCACGGATCAAGTTTAAGGAATGAAAACTTGACACCTGTATAAATGGTTAAAATCACATACCTTGCATCCAAGAAGATGAGCCGCATATCTAACGAAGCTCTGAACATGAACATATTTGAGTGTAGCTTCAGTTCCGTGACAGCTGAGGGTGGTAGCGAGTGGCCCACGGCTACCAGCCCCAGCGGCGCCGACCCTTCGCCGAACCGTCGCGCTCGGAGGTACCCGGAGCAGTGGATGACCTGAGACAACAAAAAAATAAGATGGAGGGACGGACCAAGTCGCTTAAAAAGGAATTGACAAGTTAATCGAAAAGCAAATAAGTTTTTGTTGAAAATGACAATGCAAGTACAATCAACAAAAATTAGTCACCAAAAAAGGTTGTATTAATCACTTGGCTCGCGGTTAAAAATATAACAATTACATCAATTGTTATAATAGGATGCGCGTCTCTCGCGAGAACCAACGGGTTAAAATTTAAAAATGACTTTAATACAACCTTTTTTGGTGACTGTACTTTTTGTTGATTGTACTTGCATTGTCATCCAATATACTAATGTATACCAAATATCAAGTCATCCGACCACTGGAGGTGGGTGAAATTCGAATTGCAAAATTCCACTCGAACAAACATACATACATACATTGCAAGTTAAATAAAAGCTTGTAAAATAGCTCATAACGAAGCGACGGAAAGAAAAATAAAAGTAGGAAAATAAAAAAATAAACCAAAGCTCAAAAAATATTTTCATAAACTAAAATTGTGAGAATTATTTATAAAAACAATAGGGTGAGAGCACAAATCACCAGCCCCTCACGTATGCCGAACAACTAATAACACAGGACAAACGCACGCTCAATTATACAAACATAGTGAGTGGGAATTAACATTACAGAGGGTTTGAACCAACAATGACGTCGATTGAGCTTGCTTTCACTCAATACTACGGGTTAAGGGATTTGCGCATTGTGGAAATGTATAGGGCGGTCGATAGAATTCGTTTAACATGTAGGTTAGATCGTTGTTATATACTAAAAACAAAAGTGGACCTACAGGTGATCCTTGAAGTATACCAGTTTTAACTCAATACCTGAGGATGTAGTATTGCTTACACTTTAGTTATACAAGATCAATGAGACGTGTTCTTTCCACAGGGTTTAGTTTGGTTGAAAATACTGTCAAACTGTTTCGAACTAATTTGAACCTTAAGGACACGATTTGACAGGTATTTTCAACCAACTCTATAAAACTCTATGGAAAGAAAACGTCTCTTTGTTCGACAAACACCATAAACCAAGGGAAATTGATCTGCAAAGAGATAAAATCGTGACAAAATGGTTCGAACCATAGTACGCTTGAGTTTTCAATGATGAAAAACGTATAGATCGAGTTTGTGGTCAAAAACATGACTTATCCAAAGTAAAGAAACAATGATTTAAATCGGTAAAAGATTTATTGGAATATTGACTTTTAAAACTTACTTTGTAACCTGACGTGGTGAGACCAGCGTTCCTCTTGGCGAGGACACATTTCATTCGGATGAAAAAGGCTCTTTCACACTCGATGTCTACAGTTGGACCCCATGTGCCGCCCACTGGATAACTATGGAAGCAAAACATACTTCTGTTAAGGTATTTTCAATATGTATCTGGCATTCTTCGGTAGTTTTTGGTCGCTGAAGACGAAAAGAATCGACAACCTTAAATTAAATATGTGCTAGCATACATTCCCGACATTTCATCTGCATGGAAAAAAGAATGAAATAGAGCCATTTTTATATTTTTCATTTTTACAAATTCTTTTGATTTGACAACCTTTACTCAGATCTTTATTTAGATCAGCTGGCTATAGGGGGTGAGCGATGGCTCATAGTTAAGTTGGGGCAACTAGCCCATGGGGTGCCATGGGCATCTCGAGATAGGTTCGAATGTCGTCTTAGGCCGTTACTGTGTAAATGTGGAGTTTATAGTTGGAAGATTGTACTGGTTAGACCGATGGGCAGAAGAGGAGATTCTTCTATTCCATGTTGCAGAGTCGACTACTAAAACTGTATATATACGATACTCACCCGAGAGAAGGATACTGGTGGCCAAGATACGAGTGTGGATGTTGCAAACTGAGGACTGCGTTCATCTCCTCATGATCTGACTGATGTATGTACTCGTATATTGAGTTGCCTGTGAGTTCCACCTGTGACGAAATATAACTTAATAAAGTAAGAGTCGGACTCTAATACTGTTACGGAAGAATTTGCTGAGAAGAGCCGGCAATAAACTCAGCAATTATATTTTCAATAATTTCATTACAGACAATAATTGCGTGTTCTGATGGCAAACTGATTAATGATATAAGAAGATAGAAAAAGAATGATGCAAGCTAATCAAGACTTTAAGCTGTGACAAAAAGAAATATCTTTGCTCAACTACTAGTCAATTTTCTTGGACAATATGATTGCGAGCCAACGGGTAAAAGAAAAGGTCATAGTTACCTGACTTAGTCCAAGGTGTACAGAGGCCGTTTCACTAATATACATTATCTTGCCATCAGGTGCCACCACGAATATGAAGCCATCCAGGGTCTGTAGTAAATGTGAGCCGAGTTCCCGTATTGATAACTCCCTAGGCTGTGGTGGTGGTGGAGCCGCTCCCCACGCGTCTCCGAGACCTATTGAATTGAAAAGCTGGCTACTTGAAAATGCATAGAAATACGGTTCATGGAAAAAGCCTTCCTTAGGGTATGTACATTAATAACAAGCTTCTGGACCCCGCGTTCTGTAAATCAGTCTGTTTCTTCTTGTATACAGAAGAAGATAGATAGACAGACGAGTAACCTTACTGAAAATGTTAAAGCTAGTGTATAGAAGAAAAAAGATACTTATTCTATCACAGAGATAGGGTTGCACAAAGCGTTTTTCTAGGTAACTTAGCTGTAGCCATATAACTTAATGTTGTGTTCTGAAACTATGGGTTCGAGACTGCGGCGGGCAGAGTGCTTGTTTGTCGACTTTCTCAAAAACTCCCTCAAAAGATCCCGAGCTCACAAGCGGCTTAGAGTCGCTCAGTCTGAGGAGAGACTTTGCCACCTTATGTGTGTTCCACCGCTTGTACAACGGACAGTGTTCTGAAGAATTGGTTAAGATGATGCCCACGGCTACCTTCCACCATCGCAACTCTCGCCATCGACAGGGAGTCCATCCTCACACATTGAAACCAGAATTGTTTCGAACTGTGCGGTCTCAAAGGAGCTTCCTTCCGCGGACGCTCAGATTGTGGAATGAGCTCCCTGCCGTGGTTTTCCCAATGGACTACAGCATGGGGTAGCCGACCCTGCAGAAATCTCTTCACACCCTTTTTTCTTCAAAAAGGGTGTGAAGAGATTTCTGCATGGTCGGCAACGCACGAGTGACTCCCCTGGTGTTGCAAGCGTCCATAGGATACGGTAACCGCTTACCATCAGGCGGGCCGTATGCTTGTTTGCTACCTAAGTAGTATAAAAAAAAAACTCACCTTCAGGAAATACCTGACGCATCTTCAAATAACTCGTAGTCAGTCTTATAACGGATGCTTTGTCCAGCTGTGACGTAATAGCAGAAGGCAACGGCAATAGTTTGGCTAGCTCCAGAAATTCCGCGTTCTCTTTCTCTCTTCTAGACCGTGCAGCGTTCTTGCTCTTTTCTTTCATGATGGCCGTCGCGTTGTACGGCTGGTGCCTCGCGTTCTCTTTGCGGCAAGCTGTGAGGAAATAACTTTAAATTTACTCGTAAATATGGTGCAGCTTCTTAAGAATTAGACGAAGTATTCTTTCGTTATATAAAATATTAATAACTGATTTCCACCCCACAATTTTAACCGTCAACCCGATCTAATTTTATCTGAGATTTATTTCGAATGCTTTAGTATCCTCCGTGCTTCGGAACATTCGAAAGGCACGTAAAGCCGATGGTCCCGGTAATCACTTAATTGTAATGGTCATTATGCTAGTTGGAGGTCTACTAGGTGGCTTAAAAACTTCAACAGTAAGTTGACCACTAGCGCAGCTACCTCCACCGATCCGCGGTGGGCTCGCGTGGTGGAGTATCTGCCCATTCCCTTCCACCCTAAGTCCGGAGTCTTCTCATTTTAAGTGTAGCCTACGAATAATAGACTTTTATTATTCGTAGAGAGAGTGTAGCTAAATTTTATCCAAATCCCTTCACGTGATCATCATAAACATGCAAACATTCGGTTATGTTAGTTCCAAGAGTATGTAGGCCACGAAGATGATAAAAGAACAATCGAAGGAATTCAAATTCAAATTCAAAATCATTTATTCAAATAGACCTTCTACTTATGAAAAGTCTGACTCTAATACTCTAATACCGGTTCGGAAGGTTGCAATCAAAGGTCAATTAAGATTGCTATTGGATTAAGTTCCAAAATTGTGTTCCGAAATACCTACTCGTATACTTTTATAGATAACCATAGTTTAATTCAATTCAAAAGTGTGTTTCCCCGACCTACACCAACAAATAATAATTCATTCAAAAATATTCCATTAGCAGCGCTAACGATATCATGCATATTCATAGCGCGATGAGCCTCCACGGGAAAACACCTTTGAAAAAAAACTGAACCATAGACAAAAGCTCGCAGCGGCGGGAAAACAACATCGCACAGATGAATTATTCAACGGTAACCTTAATACTTACAAATGATTTTGGCGGCTTAGGAGGGAATGTATGAGGTATTCGCCCCCAACCAGTGGTAGAAAACGACAATAAACACAACATATGGGTTACATTTATAACTGGCCGTAAACTATCGTCTAAAAGCTGTTCGATCGGAATAGGTACTGTTCGCATTTCAAATTTTATATGGGAGTATTTTTGTTTAACGGCCAGTGTTGATTAAAAAATAATATGTAATAGTTTTTTTTTTCGGTAAAAACGTTAGCTTATTTAAGTTTAAAACTTAAAAAAGTTATGAGATTTAAATAAAGAAATTACTCACGATAATCCATAACATCAAACTCTGTTGTGTATTTGCTGAACACTTTTCTACATGGGTATTTCATTATAATAAAAAAAACTTTTCAAAATTCGAACAAACTTTTCGATAAACACGCGCCAAAATAAAAAAAAATAAGTTTGCACCTTACACGAACAGGTTCAAATGCGTACTGACTGGGAACACCTTCGTTTCCTATGTCCGTTTCCGAAAAAAAACACGACAGGTACACGACAATAGAGTCCGTAAATAAGTGACAAATAATGGGACCCGTATAACGATTTGACAGTTTTTGATGTAAACGATTGATTTGTATTGTGTAATGTGATAATGTTGAATCTGTTTGCATGTTTATCTGCTGGTATTGGGATTAACGGTTTTTTTTATGTTGATACTTGTAAATATCAAGGATTGTATTGTTTCAATTCATTATAATAATGCATTTCGAAGTGGCTAATTACTGTAATAGTTACCCTACATTATCTATAGCATAGCTGCTAAGTGCAAAATGACTAGGCCCAGGGATGAGCGATGGATGTTCTAATAATTTGAATTTTTAATTTCCTACTCTATCTAACCATAGCAATGTCTAAGTACTTGTTCTTAAAAAAAAACATCGACATCTTGGGCATCACGTTCAAATAAGTTAGAATAGATTCAAGCATTTATAGCTTTATAATTCAAATGTATAAATAATACTCATTATGCATAATCACAGTTCGCTCAGTTCTATAAGTCTTTTGAAAAGCACAAAAATCAATAGGACAGTGAAGTATTTGCATATCAATGGCCATGAAGAAAAGGGCAATGTCGCAATTTGATAAGTTTAAAAAAAAACGAAATTTGAATCTCGAATTATATTCTTTTGATTCGATTTAAATTCGCATTTCGAAGGTGCATCAGAAGAGCGCGGGCCCACTATGTTTTAAATTTCTTTATCATAGTTTTTTTTTTTACTCATTTGGTTTAGCTTTTGTAATTAATCTTAATAAACAATAATGTAAATTTACTGTTGTTTATTACGTAGTTGTACTCAAGGTTGACAAGTTGAGAAAAATTTTTCCCACGGCAAACTTTACAAAAAAAAGGGAATAGACAATACTGTTTGTATGGGACCTGTCGATTTTATTGCCGATGGTTATAACTTCATTGTATGAAGGGATGGGTCCTTTCCAATGAGCAGTCAAAAATAAAATAAAAACGCTATTTTGATTTCAATAAATTAAAGAAATTAGTATAATGTCGGTAACTAATTGTACCCTCCGATCTTTTATTTAATCCGTATTATTCAAATAATTGAATTAATTTAATCCTTTAGAAACTTATATAATTAAACTATAAGTATTTCTCTCAACTCAACACGTGAGTTACTAAGCTTAACAAATATAAGTATATTACAGATAAAAATAATCGTTCACACTTCAAACGTATTGTCCTATACACAAATTCCCATAGAAACAATACCTACCACCAGGCCTGCGTATGTGACGCACACGTGCGGTAATCCTGCGGATCCGGGTACATCAGTCGGGTGGTCTCGGCATCATCGCAGAGATTTGTCTCGAGTGTTTAGTCTTTTAGAGCAGGATTGGGAGGCGCGTGTTTTTATTGTTTCTAGGGGTGCGCAGGAGTATGGAGGGTGTACGTTAATTTGGCAGAACCAGTTAGTAGTATTAATAGGTGTTAGTAAAATAATAATTATATTCAATTATTATTTTTTTGAATAAGTGGATGTCTGTTTTTTATTAAGCCTTTAATAAATATTTGGGCAAAAATGAGAAGTTATTAATAATTTACTTTATTAAAATACAACTAACTTTCCTTCCATCTCATATGTGATAACTGAAATTTTCTTATGATTTTAATAAGATAAAATAATACTGGATTGGCTGAAGTGTCTATAAATTTCCATCAAACTAGCATGTAGGTAATTATTAAGCTGTATAAATTAAAACGACATTTTTTTATTACTATTATTTTAATTTACAATCTCTTTAATATAGCAGAGAATATTACATAGAATTGTGGATTGATTTGATTCGTTACAATTATTTGCACTAAGCCTACCTAAAAAGATATGAATTTAAATTAGCAATCATCTATACGACACAACAATGCAATATTTGCAAAAAAATCATTTAAAATCTTTCAAAAAAAAGCTAAACAGAATGATTATTCTTGTTCCGGAAAGGTTTTCGTTGCAATATTGTTAGACACAACAGATGTCACTTTCTTTTATGACATAATCCAACCAGCTTAATTGGATAACATTACCTCAAGCCATCTGTAAAAGATCAGAAGGATTTAAAGCTCGTCAAGCGTGAGTTGGGGTAGCGCGACAAATATTCCGTATACAATTATTTTGAAACAAATTATGACCTGTGAATCTGTAATAGCGGAAAATAATACAGCAGCTATTCTCAGAATAAGATTTGATTTTAGTTTTTCACCACGACGCGGGCGCTAATTAGAATGTTTATTACATCAGAAATAATATTTGGAAACGTGGAAAAAGTGTAGATTGACTGCACAAAAAGATAACAAAACAATACCTAAAGACATACGTAGGAAAGTACCCATATTCTAGCTATGGGCTGCATTTTATCATGAGTCTTAAATTAAAACTATCTTTTTAAACGGACTGAATGTGGTTCGTTTTTCTAAATGTAATAAGGTATGCTAATTGACAAATCTTTAAAGCAGATTAAATTATCCCATTGCGTGGGAACGTGTAACAAAGTCCATTTTCTGTGCCAAAAGTCAATATCTATGGTTTTTGTTTTTTTTTTCATCAAAGAGGCAAGGATGGAGTGTGATAATGCCATTGTTTCTGGCCGCAAAAGACGGACGCACGTGTCTATGGCGGGATTTACTGTGTTTTGTCTTGTTGTTTTTTTTTCTGGGCGTAGTAGACACCTGTTGTGTCATTCATAAAGTTTGTACGTTTGTAATGATTCAGTAATTTGCGTTGTACGTGGGAACCGATTGGTGTAAGGTGACCGTCTTTTGTTTGTTTATGAATGAAGATTGTCTTACACTAAAAACAAAACGTAATGCAATATTTATAGAGGTGTGATGTAATTACTGAGTAGGTATTTGTTTTTTACTCGTTAGTTATGCAAAGAACTTTAGCATTTATTGATTTATGACAACGCAACGAACAATCGCATAGTTAACTTTTTTCAGGTTTGTCCATAGACAATTTTGTACAGACTTATTTGAGTTTTTAATAAAAAATTACCAAGCTTTTTACATTTGAGAGTTCCGGCGTAGTGCTCGTAGCCTCTATCGTTGAAAATCTATACATAATTTATTTATTCTACGTGACTTTACCTACAGCATGAGTCACAATTCTCACTTTACAAATTATGTTTTAGATTCCCACGTACAGCAATAAATAGAAAACAAGTGTAAAGAATTATAAAGAAGACAATAACATTTTTTCGCACTGTTGTGTCAGAATACATTTGCATTTGAGAATAGACTTGAAGCAAAGAGGACTTTGATTCATACGAATATAACACAAAATTGAGTAAATCCAGATTATTTTAAGAAATTAAAAGGCTTTGTCTACGAATGTATGAAAATGGCTGTAGCTGACAGGTTTAACTGAATTGATGAGAATTTATGTAAAGAAATTTGTTGAAAACTTAATACCTATGCTGATTTAGTATAAGTGAAACCGGTAGGTAAATTTTATAATATCATACAAATTAAGGTGAATGGAATTTTAAATTTAAATTGATATTTCATACGTTTTAATTTATTACGTCAATTACAAGCGCCTATGAAACGGAATTTGCACACGAAACGTGTGGTAATAGATTTATGTGCAAATTAATTTAGTTATTTGGACAAGCAAAGCAATAGAAACTAGCTTTTTATTTGGACAAGCTTTAGACTCGGTTCAGCGACGTGCCGCTAGAATTGTCGACGATCGAGCTCACAAACGGTTTAAAATCCCTCAGTCTGAGGAGAGACTTTGCCTCCTTATATATCTTGTACAACGGACAGTGTTCTGTACAACGGAATTGTTTAAAATGATGCCCACGGCTACCTTCCACCATAGCAACTCTCGCCATCGACGGAGAGTCCATCCTCACACATTGAAACCAGAATTGTTTCGAACTGTGCAGGCTAAAAGGAGCTTCCTTCCGCGGACGCTCAGATTGTGGAATGAGCTCTCCGCCGTGGTTTTCCCAATGGAGTACAGCATGTGGTTCTTCAAAAAGGGTGTGAAGAGATTTCTGCAGGGTCGGCAAAGCGTGAGTAATTCCCCTGGTGTTGCAAACGTCCATAGACTACGGTAACCGCTTACCGGCAGGCCGTATGCTTGTTTGCTACCTAAGTAGTATAAAAAAATGCTAACAAAATCAGATGTAGGTATAACTTTCATAACTTTATAGAACTATTTATTGGTTACTTACTACAAATGACCGTTATTTAATAATAACATAATAAATTCAATAATGTTTTGCCAAACGTCACATGGCGCATCACAAAATTAAGAAGTGTACCAATGTAAAAAGTAAAAACAAAATATCTGTAAAAAAAAAAACGTAATGTCGAAACGAAATCGAACGTAGGTACCAATAAACTATAATTAATCCAACTATTAATTGTTATTCAGACTTACTTATCAAATTTAAAGTACCTACAACAATACATCAATCATACCCAGCTGTACAAATTTAAAATTAAAATAATACCCAAAGGTGTAAAAACATTCCATAATTTACAGGAAAAGGTGATACATCAACATCGGCGGGTGGTTTTTTCACAGCAATATATTTCTGTTCCGGCGACGCAAGATTATTGGATTAACATGCGTAACATGCGAGAAACAAGAGTTATTGGTGTTGGGGGCCCTGCTAATCCAACGCACTTTCATTGAAAACATCTGGCAGTTTTTACTATAATGTTCTCGTAGTTTTTGAGTGAAAAAGAATTGATTGTTTATGGTGTACATTATTAGTAATGAGTTTGAGTTTTCTTATGATACCTCTATGCTCAAAATACCTGTCAAACTGTTGATAATTCGAACCAAGACAGTTATTTTGACCATAGAGGTATCATAAAAAACTCCTCATTGTGCCGGAATTAAGATATAAAAAAATAAGATTGTAAAACTGTATACCTACTCGTAAAATCAAGTTGAATTTTACGTTAACGTCCCCTCTAAGAACAAAAAAGGGCCATAAAACAATATTTAATTTCGATAATTGTACTTTTATTATTCCTTAGCAAATCTTTTTCCAACAAACATTAAACAACTCTACTTTCTACTCATAAGATTCGCTTTAAGGAGCAAACTGTGGTTTGATTTTTGTTGGCTTAAGTTTTATTTAATTTTAAGAGCACTCAATTCGTAATACTTTTCATACAAAACCTCTGTACTTATTATGGCGTTGTTAAACATTTTTCGTTAGATGTTTTGAACAAATTAGTATCTTGTGCACTATATCTAGCCGTGTTTCTAGGCGAAATTTAAAAAAAGTGTGAGCCAAATTCAGTCAATGCCTCCGAAAAACAGCGTTACTGCACAAATTTTACCTGAACTTTGGCCATATCTAATGTACCTATAAATTGTAAAAGTAAAGAAAACATTTAGATACCAGGCTTGCAAATGTATTGGAGATTCTAAATAACTAACTTTTTTTTCACAAACTTGTAAGATTTTTTCACAAGAACAAGTTTTATGATATGCGAAATCATGAATTACGACCAAGCGATGCGACCACCGACTGATAACCGACGGCTCTGATGCTGTCTCTCTTTTTTCGCAGTCAAACATTACGTTGGATGAAACAACAATGAAACAACAATGACTATGCTTGCGTTGAAGTTGCGCCGGCCACAGAGGGCCGCCTTAAGGAAGGATACGCAATATTATCATTTTCAGTGAAAAAATGCTAAGGAAAGATAGACTAAATATAATTCCAAAGACTCAAATGTTCTAGGCATAGCATACAGAAATCTAGCAAAAACAACCTTGCTACTTTTGATGTACATTACATTTGACGATAATTTTCGAATAAAATAAATAAGAAAACCCGTAACAATACAATAACTCCTTGACTTATGTGGAAACAATGCATGTCATCGTGCAACTATGTACCGTAATCGATACAGAACGCAACAAACTTGCACGGTACGTGATTCCGAACGTAAATAGAATCGCAATGTGTGCGCAGGAGTCACGTACGGACGTTAACGATACGAGTTTTGGTCTATACACTTGTATTTAAGGTAACGAGGCAGCTAATGAGTGAGTTTACAATGTAAAAACCTTTTTGGAGTTCGCTTATTACAAACAGTTGCAAGTTTTTGCTAGTAAAGGTAGTGGAGAAAAAGTAGTTTAAAATTAAGAGAACCTATAGAAGTGTCCAATCCCACCAAAAACATTTTCATGTAAAATGTTGCCAAAACGAGATCATATGGCTCGCACTGTCAAAAAGTTATCAGATCTTATATAGAGCCAAGCTTATAACTCTACACGCCCTAACTCTACAAGCCCTAACTTCACAAACTCTACACACCGTAGTCAAAATATGTGGCTTGGCCGTTTCTCTGTTACAAGAACTATTGTACTATGTACTATGTCATAGATTGAAATCAGGTTAGCTAAGGAAGAAGCTCTGAGATCGACGTAATCATACTATTTACCATCTCATAAACGTTTGTTAAAACAACAAGACCAAAGCACGGTCCTAATTCATAAAATGAAAACCGATTTATGAATGAACTGAGTAAATTAAGGAAGTTGAAAAAATGCCGCTCTCAAATAGAATCATTGATCATCATTTGTTTGAAGTACCGAAAAAAAATCACTAAACCCATTCGCTGTCCCAAAAAATGTATGAGACATCACGCACGAAAACGATCTATAAAGATTTAGGGCCAACGTACGTGCGCGGGCGCTGACACGCGCGCACAAAATGGCCGCCGTTTTTGGAATTCTTTTTCGATTTTATTTGTTGTGTTTAGCATCTATATTTGTTTTTATTGCACCGGAATGCATTCTAGTAGTCACGAATTCGCCATTAGTTGGGATTCGGTGTTTTACGTGTGATTTTTGGAGCATACCGATTACCAAAGGTTACAAACAAGGTGGGGTGGTGATAGGATATTTTCGGACAACATTCAGCAACTTTTTTTGAATATACCTACTTACTACTTCGTAAGTGCCTTATTAGAGCCTAAATTGAATGAACGATTTTGAATTTGAATTACAAGATCAAAAGTGACACCGAACAGTCAAACTCGGAATATCTAGTTTTTTAACTCTTGTAACCGCAAAATACGTAGGTATTCTACAAAGACCCATTTTAAATATCATTGGTATTTCATTCCGTAATTTCCAGATCTTTCTTATTAGGAACGTGGCCTATGTTTTTGCAGTTTGTATTGTAAGTTAAGATCCTTATTATTTTCTGTTATATTCAAGAAAATGAATACACAGAAGCTCACAATATCGCCACCAAAGAGTTAGACTATTCGCCACTGCTGGGGCACCAGTTCCAATTTCCATCAAGTGGGCTCACTAACGTGTAATTTTGCGCATACCTTTTAATTTAATTTTCGGACATTCATGCACGTTACTACTACCATACAAGTGACTACTACCATAATGGTTTCCTTATAATGCAAACAAGCATATAGCCTGATGGTAAGCGGTTACCGTAGACTATAGACGCTTGTCACACTCCCGCAAAAATCTCTTCAGACATAAAAGTAGGCGTTGACGAGGGGTGTTCCCCGCACACAGCCAGAACTGCGTCTTCTCATGGAGGCAATAAAATAATGTTATTTGGTTTTGACCTTCTGTAAGGTGGGGGTACATCCTCAGTCAGGTTGTCTTTAGTGTTTCCTTCACAGAAAATGCGAACCTATAGGTAAAAGGTAGGTGACCTTATTAGTTAGACATACTCATATGTGAACGCAATAATCACTTAGATCAACCCACTTGAAGCCCACGTCGCCAAACAACAATAAAAACCATCAGTAAAAAAAGTAAAAAAAGTCCAAAGTTCGTAGAAAGAGGTTCCATATCGGTCGGCCATTTTACATTATGTTTGTCTATGGGCAAGATGGCTACCGCACCGCGCCGACTTATTGACTGAGTAAATAAAGTAGAGATTTTATTTTTAACCGGTTTTCGGCGTGGGTTATAATACCGTTTCTTAAACTTGTATGTAGGGCTCTGTAGGGAGGTATAATAATATTAGAAATCCTAAGATTTCTAAAGCCAATTAGAAAAGTGGCTTTTGAAACTCTATAATTACAATTATTTATTATTATGTCTCCTTTAATTATTATTATAAGTTTTTTTTAATATAACAAAAAATACAGTGGTATACCTACCTAACTGAGGTACATAAATCGTTTAATTGAACTTCTCCGTTGGTGTTAAAACTAAATCCAATTGTTCGACGAAAATTAACCATTACGAATTAAAACACAAAAATAAATAATATTATTATTTTATAATACTATTGAAAATGTTATTATCCAAAGGTACCCAAACGCAAATTCATTATTATTCCTGATCGCTCCGCTAATGCGAAGAAATGGTTTGTAAACTCAGAACGAGTGTGTGTACAGTCTCACGCGCATAATTGACCACCTGTGAATATTGTACAAGCCACTTTGATCATAATCAGTTTACAAATAAAGTTCCTAATGGATTTGCACATACATTCCATAAGGATAGGTTTGTAAGAAAAAGGATATTGGAAAATTTATGCAATATTGGGAGTTATTGAAAGTACGTAAAGTTGAATTTAGCTTGTGGTATTTTTATGTTAGTTAACCAAGCACTACAACCAATTGCAAGTTTGTATGAAAATTGTTTGCAAATTGAAAATTCTTTGTTACAACTTAACTCCTAAATGGTTGAATCGCCGGCGCTAAAATCTTTTATGTGATCGATCACGAATAGAATTAAAATGACTTTTTTTTTTTAAATACGATCACAGTATGATAACTTTTTATTTCAGTCGTGTTTTTATATAATTTTTGAATTAATTTATTTTTTTCTTAGATTTGATGTGTCTAAAATGAAAGAAAATAAACTGTAAAACTTTTTATAAACAGAAATAAAAAAAATAAAAATGTCATCTAATGAGTAATTCTTGTCAGTTTAATGAGTAATGAACCTTAAATATTAAACCTAAATCCCATTATCTAATAACAAAAATAAACAAAGGTTAAAAGAAATTCAAAACCTATTATTATTGCTAACTATGACATAGTTCATTGGCAGTCAGCAAAAAGCACAGATGCACGGTCATATCAATTGCCCGTGATTCATTGTTTGAATTATTATGATTAATAAGTAGCCTAGTTGGATACAGCATACAGCCTTATTACTTTGACGTCCCGATGCCAAAGTTTTTTTTTACTTTTTCTACGAAGGAGGTTAGAAGTTAGAAAATAAACTGTAATTGTATAGACTCAGTATTTCTTTTATTCTACTAAGGTGGCAAACAAGCGTAAGCGTACGGTGGTGGTAAGCAGTGACCGTAGCCTATGGACGTGAAGAAATCTCTTCACACCCTTTATAAAGAACCCCATGCTATATACTCCATTGGGAAAACCAGGGCGGGAAATTTTAGTCTTTGATTTAAAGTGTAAGTAGTCCTCAAATCTGAACATTAAATTCATGAAAATAAGCATGTTTAAGTCTCAGTGGTAGAGTCGAACGCAAATCGCGGGTTGGAATCCTACCATGTGCTTGAATTTTCGGAGAAGGAAAATATCGTGAGGAAACCACAGCACGTACATATTTTATAGTACCTGCCTTGCTGGCTACCACCCTCAAGTTGAAAATCTGTCGCCAAACATCTGCCGGTGAGTTCAGACAGCTGGCACTTGAGAGCCTTCTAGTCATATGTGCTTACTACCTTCGGCCATCTCTGATCATGGTGAGATTATGGCTTCTAAATAAATGAGTTTTGGGCATGCGATCACATTTCCTCACTTTTTAAATATATGACAAATGGAAAGACATGGTGAATTTTTTTGGTTTTGTTACACTCCCTATGGAAATGGAAATCTAGAAAATCAATAGGTATTGCATTTTGTCTTTTTGTAATAAAACTTGTGTAACTATTATATCTAATATCAATTACTAAAACTTTCAACAGCGCTATCAATAACACAAATTGCGTGATTATAAAAAACAGATTAGTAACAGCACAGACGGTTCTGATCATCCTATATTTCCTTCGTTTGGGCCTTTAAAATAAAAAACCGGACCGCATAACCAAGTTTTAGTGAACTAATTTTAATTATTTCTAAAAATGTGCTAGTGAGAAACATCGGTCTATTTTTCCTGGAGTATTTACTTACAATACAAGTCTATCGACTGCATTTATATCAGATTTTTAGTTTCCGAACTTCTGAGATTAGGGGAAAGATTATCCCAACTTATTTAATACTCAAGATACGGTCCTGGCTCGTAAGAGAATGGTTTCCAAAAACATAAAACCTGCGTTAAATAAAAAAACTTTTGTAAAACAGTTTTTTTAACAACTTAAACCGACTTCAAAGTACACTAAAAAGTAATCAAACCCTGATCTGATGATTGGACCAAACTGGAAGTGTACCCTTCCAAAGAAAAAAGAATTTTCCAAATCGGTTAATAAACGGCTTAGTTCTGAGGTAACAAACATAAAAAAAACATACAACCAAATTGAAAACCTCCTTTTTTTGAAGTCGGTTAAGAAATCAGCTTGATCGGGTACTTGAATATTTTTCTGAATTATGAGCGCCGTTAATGAAGAACCTACCTATGTATTTTTGGGAGTTAATATTTATTTATGAATGTAGAATTGTGGATACAGCATTTCTGTTTTTGACAAATATAGAATAGAATAATTTAAACTATAATTCATATTCAATATTTAACAATTCTCACCTGAAATCTTCATCTTTGGTTTTTGTGATGTATTCTCCAATTAAAAAGTAAAAAAAAAACACTTAATTCTATTTCACTACAAGTCGACCCCTCCAATGAGACACATATCCCTGCACATTTAACGCACACACAAAATTTCAAATTTCGATCGCCTCGTTTAAAAACACAAATGTGTCTATGGCGTCGCGGAAAAGCGCGCGACCGTAACGAACATAAATGGCGACTGTCAAGTGATTTTAATTACGAATAACTAATGAAATTGAGCACACAATATATTTTACAGGTTGTAAAACTTCCGTATTATATATTTTATTTTAAATCAATGTCAAATTTTCGCTTGGTCAGCGCCGCAGCGGCCTTCTCGAGTAAGTAATTGTAAAAGACCTGCGGAAATGATGCACACATTGTCGATGACCTCATTTTACTGATAGCTGTCAATGTGTAAAGGCTTTTCTTCTTTTTATGTAAAATAGCATGTATTATGCAATATTGCATAATATTAACGGTCAGTTTAATCGTGTAAGTTATTTCTGAGTAGGCAATAATATAGAGTAGGTAACAAAATGGTTAAAACAAGTACTACAGAAAAAATAACATTATTAATACAAGCTTTTTACGGTGACTGTATATTTTTTGTTTGTACTTGCATTGACATTCAATATACTAATGTATACTAAATTTCAGATCAATCGGACACTGGGAAGTGGGTCAAAAGAGTCGATTACAGACACCGGACAGGTGAAATAAAAGCTTGTTATAAAGAACCTATAATATTCTAATGTCTGAAACTCAAGTAAAACAGCGGGGCGAGGTTTAGCAAATAATAATAATAGGAATAATACATGGTCTAGGTCTATCTTGCAGCCTCGTAGTACTCGTAGCACTCGTAGCCATCTCGTAGCTATTATAATAGGAATAACAATTTTCGCGTTACTGCATTTCTTAGTTTTAAGGTGCTTTTTGGTTGTCATGTTCAGTATTAAAATATGATTTACAGGTTATTTTCATTACAGAGCCTTTCTATATCTATACTTATTTAGCTTCTGTTATAGTAATAAGAATTTTTAAAGTATCTATACCTATCTATACCTAAGAAGTTTTTTTATACCACTAAGGTGGCAAACAACTAAAATACAGCCCACCTGATGGTAAGCAGTTACCGTAGCCTATGGACGCTTGCAACATCAGGGGTATCACTCGCGCGTTGCCGACCCTGAAGAAACCGCTTCACACCCTTTTTGAAGAACCCCATGCTGTACTCCATTGGGTGCACCACGGCGGGGAGCTCATTCCATAGTCTGAGCGTCCGCGGAAGACAATTCCTTTTAGCCCGCACAGTTCGAAACAATTCTGGTTTCAATGTGTGTGGATGGACTCGCAGTCGATGGCGAGAGTTGCGATGGTGAAAGGTAGCCGTGGTCATCAAGTCGAACAATTCCTTAGAACACTCTCCGTTGTACAAGCGGTAGAGCACACATAAGGAGGCAAAGTCTCTCCTCAGACTGAGGGGCTCTAAACCGCTTGTGAGCTCGGGATCGTCAACAATTCTCATGGCACGTCGCTAAACCGAGTCTAAAGGCCCAAGCTGGTACCCAGGAGCTCCCGGCCATTGATGACAGCTGTACTTCATATGAGGCCGGACCTGCGACTTATAAAGTTTGCCTTTGCCCCGATTTGAAGTACTGCCTGGCTCTGTTAAGCACTCCAAGATTTTTGGATGCCAGCTGAACCTTGTCCTCCAAATGACTTCGGAACATAACGTCGCTGGAAATGTCGACGCCAAGGATCCCGATGCTTTGACTGAGGTACATATTTATTCAACAGGTATCATAACTTAATCTAATATATAATTACCACATGATACCGCATTTAGACTGCAATCCCATCAAATCTTAATGAATATCATAAATAAAAATTAGAATACACCACAGGTAAAATAACAATAATTACAATAAAATAATCATTTACTTACGACGATCGTTAAAATACCATAAACCAGTCGCAAAAGAACAATAGAGACGGCACAGCCCTACGTGAGGCTGAATAAATTGGCGCCTTTGTCTCGCCGGTCGATGACGATAACACGTCAAATTATGACACTTGGGGTTTTATTGGTACATCGCATTTGCGTTTCATGAATTTTGGGGCTGTGGGTTCAATGAATGTATATTAAAAATATTATATCTTTGACTTGTGAACCTGAGACTATGAGGTTGGCAATACCAGGCTTTCATTAAAAAATGCATAAAAATCTCATCTCGCTAATAATAAAAGCAAATCGAGTAAGACTATAAATAGAGTGATATACAGGATGTTGTTTTGGTCGGCGACAAGCGACCCAGGAGCGGTAGTACAAAGTATATATTCCCCAAAAATGGACTTAATTCCATTAAATACTGTAAATATGTTGAGAAATACCTTATTCAATTTGAAATAAAATTACCGCAAAGTATGGTTACTAGGCACGTGCACAGACTAGAGCTAGGCACAAGCCGCCATCGCCCCACCCCTTTACTCCCTCGTACTCCCGTTGAGTATTATGTCTACACTTTAGCTTATTACATGATGTAAAAAAAATATATTTTTATTATAAAAAAAAAGTATTTTTTTTATATTTTTTTTAGCACCAGTGTCATATCGACCCTGAGTCGCTCGTCACTGACCAAAACAACAACCTGTATAGATATATAGAGATAACAGCATTACCTTGTGCAAAGCGTGAGCAGTTTGCATATAGAAGCATTCACTAGATATCTTAAAAAAAAATGCTAAATGCAAAGTAAACAAAGTCCTAAGTCTTTGTCTTGACTTGCTTGATTTCTTATTAAAATCGCCGTAGGTAGATGTAGTAAGACACAGACACGCACTACGAATAAGCTGTAGCTACAATTCATACATTCCGACTACCTATCAACGACTATATATCAACTTCGACGCCCAAGCTAGATATATCGTACACTAGTGAAAAAAATCGATATGAGTTCCTTGTCATTTGTTCTCGGTCAAAAACATTATAAAAACGATCATTATAATAATAGGTCTTTACCTTTGAAATTGCCGTTCTGCAGTACTGCAAATCAAAATAATTTTTGTTTGGCTAAGAATTCTAATTTCAAATTAATTTTATTTTAAAAACATGGAATTCTTTTTCCAAAAGTAGTCATTTGTTTATTGATTAGTGTTACATTTTCATCGCATTTCAATCTTTTTCGTCATCATGGATACGTTAAAAATTCGAGTAATTATGGAATATGAGTACCGTCGTGGCAGCAACGCGGCACAAGCGGCACGCAACATCAACGACGTTTACGGAGCTAACACTACAAACCAACGCACCACCTGTTATTGGTTTGCTCGCTTCCGTTCTGGGAATTTCGACCTGAAAAATGAACCTCGCGGTCGTCCGAAGACTTTGGTCGACAATGACGAATTAAAGGCGATTGTGGAAGCTGATGATGAACAATCGACGGCTGAATTAGCAGCAGCATTCGACGTTAGCGTCTAAACAATATTGGTCCATTTGCGTCAAATTGGCAAGGTAAAAAAGCTTGACAAATGGGTGCCCCACGAACTCAATAAATAAAATAAATAAAATAAATAATGAACCGCATTGTTACGTTGCACATACTCTTGCTTACGGAACATAGTCTAGTACAGTCGCTATATTAATATTCTATATCTATGGACCCTCGGGCACGCGGTTGAAACCGTGCGGTGGAAACTAATTTTATTTTGAAGTAGCTTTTTACTGGAGTAAAGATGCTCAATTATTTTTTTATACTACTAAGTCGGTAAACAAACTTTACACAACATAAAAGTTATTTGGCTGCGGTATACTTCCCCGTACAGTCAAGCTGCTCTTTGAGCGAAACGTTATGCTCTACCTCTCTCAAAAGGAGAAATGACTCTATGAGAGAGACTGTCTGTGGTCTGCTTAAGTTTGTTCTAACTTATTAAATATCGATTCAGTCTAATTTGTAGTTTTGCCGCAGGGCACGCAATTGATGTCAGTGCGATCAGAATGTAAATATTTATGTAATGAATCTAAGCTTGTTTTCAAAAGTGTAATTGCTGAGTTTATTGCCGGCTCTTCTCAGCAAATGCAACCTTCCGAACCGGTATTAGAGTCAGACTATACATAAGTGCCTGCGAATAAATGTTTTGATTTTGAGAAATTTACGACGACTTGTATTCTTTGGCTCTACCATTGCTGGTCAAGTTCTTGACACAGGCAGTGGATTATAATGCTATAAACGTTTATAGTGTTCCGTAGATACCCAAAGGATGCCAACATGACCATATTACCTCAGAGTATATAAATACTACGTACAAATATTACTAAGCATCCGACGAACACCAGAACGACAGAAAATCGAAGAATAGAAAAGAACGTTTTTTTTTTAATTTTGTTTATCCGTACTTTTTTAATCGACTTCAAAAAAAGGAGATTATCAATTCGATACGTATGTATGTAATATTACTGGAACTGCACAATATTCACATATGATAATCTATTAGGGCTTCCAAACAAATATACAAAATTTCATAGGTGTATGTATGTTTGTCCACGCATATCTCCGAAGATATTAGTCGGGTTGTAACCATTCTTTTTTATTCGTTTACATTTACTTCAACTTAGGGAACAGTGCAAGTTTTATCGAAATCGGTTCAGTAGTTTTCAAGATATGGACAAATATGTGTGATGGCCTAGCTTATTGACCCGAGCTACGGGGGTGGTGTCAAAGGAAAAACATCTCAAAAACTTGGTCAAATTCTAGTGCATTTAAGAAAAACTTAAAATGATTCAGGTGTTTTCAATATATGGACAAGTATGTGTGATGGCCTGGCTTAATGATACGAGCTACGGGTGTGGTGTCAAAGGAAAAACATCTCAAAACCTTGGTCAAATTCTAGTGCATTTAAGAAAAACTAAAAATGACGAAATAAAAAAGTTATTTAAAAAAATTTAATCAACTTCAAAATATACTAAAAAGTATGAAATAACTCTAATCTGACACTGATTTGAAGTCAGCGAAATATTTTCAATGGTTTCAAACGTCGTGCTCTTTCGCTGACTTCAAATCAGTGTCAGATTGGAGTTATTTCATACTTTTTAGTATATACATATTGAAGTTGATTTAATTTTTTTATACTACTAATGTGGCAAACAAGCATACGGCCCGCCTGATGGTAAGCGGCCTATGGGCGCTTGCAACACCAGGGGTTGCCGACCCTGCAAAAATCTCTTCACCTTACGCGGACAAGTTTGATGAGCACTCTAAACTGGATAGATTGCAGAGTAATAGTCACCATTGCTCTGCCCCAGGTGGTCTCTTAACTCACTCAGCAAAACCAACATGAAACTGCAAACATGTCCATAACAATACACTCTCGAATTATCGTATCAAGCCCTCAAATCACCAATAAAACTTCCGCCCCCAAACATTAATAACAATTTCAATACATGTCGTATTTAAATCTAACAACTGTTAATAATAAATCAGATTGAGGAACAAAAAAGGTCGTGTACGGTTGCCTTTATGATATTGTCTATGGTACGTGACGAGGAAAGCGCTGGCCGAATTATGTTGTGATTCGACGACGATAAAATTTTGCCGCCAGCCGCCGTGTGGCTATGGCCGATTTGTATTGGCGGGATACATTTATTTATTTATATGTATTATAATTATTATTTAAATCCACATATTTAAGACTGAAATGTTTATGTTTTCTAATAATCCTCTAATAATCTCTAACCAAACCCAGTGAAAATTCTATTTAAAAAAAAACAGCTGGGTCACGTAAGTACAAACGTATACAAAGATGATTTCGATCCCAATGTTAAGAGCTATAATTATTTGACAAACATACATTTATATATTTGTTGATTTTGTTAGGTAATTATTTTAAGCGATTATTTCTTGAGTAATTTAGAAGTTGTAAAGACTTTAAATTAGACAAAACGACGCCGACGGCACAAAATAGATGTTATTTCAGAAATGTTTTAATAAAAAAAATTGCAGGACGAAGTGACTTTACGTATTTTTAATATCCAGTTTCCTTCAAAATTCCGAGCATCAACTCATATTTTTTTTTAAAGTAGCTAAATCATTAGAATTGCAACTGTCATTTTTCATATTTCGAGCATTCTGTTTGTGACGTCATTTCACGTTAGACTCAGGGCGTGAACGTAGTACGTCGCCGCCCATAGCTCCGCAGCTCCGCCTCAAAGATCGTCAATTGATATTAATTGTCCGCTTGGTGGCGCTGGCCGCTGATAGAAAATGCCTCGCGACTTCAAGAATGAAGTTAAATCAATATTTGGCAGATTCGTAACAGTTGAGCTAAGAGTCTGGGGTTTATCCACGCTCAAGTTCATTTTTTCGCTTTGACTCACACTGTCAAATGTCATATTAGCAGTAAAATAACGAATATGCTAAAATAGTAGTACCTATTTAAAAATAAACTATTGATAGAGATATCCTATACTATAATATTATAAATGCGAAAGGAACTCTGTATGTCTGTATGTAACCGATCACGATCAAAGTCAAAATAAATATGGTAGAAAACAAGTAAATAATTTACTAGAATTTAAAGTTGGTCCAAAAGGCTAAAAAAGGCGTATGACTAAGATAATGAGGTAGAGTCGATAGCTTGTCTTAATATTTTATAAAAAAAAAAAAGTTACGAATGTATAGGTATTGTCGCTTTCCTTTACCGCTAACCCTTCTTTCCAAATATTGTCAGTATTTGAAAGAGAAACTAGAATTACAATAGTATACAATTGAACTGAGCACGAAGTTCAGAGACCTGGTTTCCGCAAGCCAAATATAAATCGGATGCAAACCATTTGGGAGTATCTCAAGCTTGTTTAATTGCTCTTCAGTAAAAACAGGGTAACTGACATCTTAATCAAGACCTTTGCTGACTATTCATCGACCCGTTGTTACAACCTAAAGTAGGGTATAGTATTAATTTTAACATTTTCTCAAATCTTAATATGATTACTTCAGTCAGATAGATTACTCTAAATTTCTATCATTGATGGGAAGAATCTGGCTCCTACATTACAGGACTTTCCTAGTTTAGGAGCCAGCGCTCATAAGTTTTTTTGCCCATGTATTTTGATAAATAAAGATTTATTTATTTATTATTTATTTTATAGTAGTGTAGTCTCTAGTGTCTAGGCAGAATGTCTCGCAAACATTTTAGTAATCCAGCAGCAACAAATAAAAATCCAGCTAACTACCACTTCATAAGGTTCAGTCGATGAAAACATCCAAGTTTCACGATAAAACACCACCCACGAGTGATCTAGCGCCGGCAGAAAATCAGCGCTGTGTGCTGACTGTGCACAGCATTATGCTGAGTTGGTGGCCAATTTGTCTGCACACAAATTCCCGCTTTTTATACGTTTTCATGTTGTTGTTAATTTTAAGGTGTATGGCAAATATATTTTTTTCTTTCGTCTTTCTGATCTGTGCACTAGCCATCTATTATACCTATTTGTTTTTAGCTGGATTTACTTTGAAGCCAAAACTCCAGCATCTAGATTTGTTTTTGTGGATTGAAGGTTGCCTGGAAGAGATCGCCCCCTTATGTTGTATAACTTCCAAAATTTTTGTTACTATTAGGTATCATGTGTTCTATGTTAGTCTATACAATAAAGAATATTTCATTCATTCATTCATTCAAGATCATTCGAGTCTTGAATATTTTAATAAAAAGTAAGGCATACAATTTTGTATGTTCAAATTTCATTAATTTAAAAAAATCTTATATTTTCCATGGGATTCTTCAAAAAGGGTGTGAAGAGATTTTTTCAGGGTCGGCACCGCACGAGTGATACTCCTGATGTTGCAAGCGTTCATAGGCTATGAAAATATCCACATATGCCTTATAAAATGTCGTAGTTTGTTTCTGACGTTACACAAATCATAATTAATTTAATATCCAACTCAAAACTGTGCAAGCGTCAGTAGACGCTGACTTTAAAAATAAAGAATTCCAATAATATTAACAAGGTCGCCCTCTGCTTAATCATATCGCCTCGTAACATTGACCTCAATAAATATACAATACTTATACAAACCGAATGTTACGAGTATATGTGTGGTAGACAGTCGCAGTCTGGTTGTTAGATAGTTTTTTTATCAATTGTCTATATAAACTTTGACTTTAGATCAGTGGCGTAGCTAGGTAACCAAAGGCCCTGGGGCAAAAAATGAACTAGGGCCCCACCTTAACAATTTTCATATCGAGCCATCTCGTTTATACACCTGGAGCAAGACTACACTCACACATTGAAAAAAGACAGATCGTAGCATATTCCGCCATCTTGTCCGTCATGGTAATCCGTTTGAAGGATCAACAACTGTTTGTTTTTATGCGAAATATTAGGCGCAATCCCACAGAGAGAGTTCTAGAGTTCGGCATTCCGCGTTCACTGTAATCTATGCGGCGCCTTTGATCATTGCATACAAAGAACGCGGCGATTCGTCTGCTGCTTCTTATATGCCTGTGTTCAATTTATAGTTTGTAGGTCAGAGTCCAAGGGGCCCCCTGAGCTTGGGGGCCCCGGGGCACTGCCCCGTCTAGCCCCCAGGTAGCTACGCCACTGCTATAGATACCATAGAGTTAGCATATTATAGAGTGTTAACGTTAACAACGTTACCATGTGCGAAGTGTGAGCAGTTTCCATATAGATGAGAGAGGTAGAGCATAGCGTTTATTCGCTCAAGAGCAGCTCGACTTGGGAAGTACCTCCACCTTACAGAATACCGCAGCCAAATAACTTTATGTTGTGTTCCTGCGCGTGAGTAAACTCGTCAGAGTTTATTGGGGAAAATGGAAAGGTAGATAACGCGTGACTGATGCCCCGTGTGATTGTTTCATAGGTGTATGTATGTTTGTCCACGCATATCTCCGAAGATATTAGTCGGGTTGTAACCATTCTTTTTTATTCGTTTACATTTACTTCAACTTAGGGAACAGTGCAAGTTTTATCGAAATCGGTTCAGTAGTTTTCAAGATATGGACAAATATGTGTGATGGCCTAGCTTATTGACCCGAGCTACGGGGGTGGTGTCAAAGGAAAAACATCTCAAAAACTTGGTCAAATTCTAGTGCATTTAAGAAAAACTTAAAATGATTCAGGTGTTTTCAATATATGGACAAGTATGTGTGATGGCCTGGCTTAATGATACGAGCTACGGGTGTGGTGTCAAAGGAAAAACATCTCAAAACCTTGGTCAAATTCTAGTGCATTTAAGAAAAACTAAAAATGACGAAATAAAAAAGTTATTTAAAAAAATTTAATCAACTTCAAAATATACTAAAAAGTATGAAATAACTCTAATCTGACACTGATTTGAAGTCAGCGAAATATTTTCAATGGTTTCAAACGTCGTGCTCTTTCGCTGACTTCAAATCAGTGTCAGATTGGAGTTATTTCATACTTTTTAGTATATACATATTGAAGTTGATTTAATTTTTTTATACTACTAATGTGGCAAACAAGCATACGGCCCGCCTGATGGTAAGCGGCCTATGGGCGCTTGCAACACCAGGGGTTGCCGACCCTGCAAAAATCTCTTCACCTTACGCGGACAAGTTTGATGAGCACTCTAAACTGGATAGATTGCAGAGTAATAGTCACCATTGCTCTGCCCCAGGTGGTCTCTTAACTCACTCAGCAAAACCAACATGAAACTGCAAACATGTCCATAACAATACACTCTCGAATTATCGTATCAAGCCCTCAAATCACCAATAAAACTTCCGCCCCCAAACATTAATAACAATTTCAATACATGTCGTATTTAAATCTAACAACTGTTAATAATAAATCAGATTGAGGAACAAAAAAGGTCGTGTACGGTTGCCTTTATGATATTGTCTATGGTACGTGACGAGGAAAGCGCTGGCCGAATTATGTTGTGATTCGACGACGATAAAATTTTGCCGCCAGCCGCCGTGTGGCTATGGCCGATTTGTATTGGCGGGATACATTTATTTATTTATATGTATTATAATTATTATTTAAATCCACATATTTAAGACTGAAATGTTTATGTTTTCTAATAATCCTCTAATAATCTCTAACCAAACCCAGTGAAAATTCTATTTAAAAAAAAACAGCTGGGTCACGTAAGTACAAACGTATACAAAGATGATTTCGATCCCAATGTTAAGAGCTATAATTATTTGACAAACATACATTTATATATTTGTTGATTTTGTTAGGTAATTATTTTAAGCGATTATTTCTTGAGTAATTTAGAAGTTGTAAAGACTTTAAATTAGACAAAACGACGCCGACGGCACAAAATAGATGTTATTTCAGAAATGTTTTAATAAAAAAAATTGCAGGACGAAGTGACTTTACGTATTTTTAATATCCAGTTTCCTTCAAAATTCCGAGCATCAACTCATATTTTTTTTTAAAGTAGCTAAATCATTAGAATTGCAACTGTCATTTTTCATATTTCGAGCATTCTGTTTGTGACGTCATTTCACGTTAGACTCAGGGCGTGAACGTAGTACGTCGCCGCCCATAGCTCCGCAGCTCCGCCTCAAAGATCGTCAATTGATATTAATTGTCCGCTTGGTGGCGCTGGCCGCTGATAGAAAATGCCTCGCGACTTCAAGAATGAAGTTAAATCAATATTTGGCAGATTCGTAACAGTTGAGCTAAGAGTCTGGGGTTTATCCACGCTCAAGTTCATTTTTTCGCTTTGACTCACACTGTCAAATGTCATATTAGCAGTAAAATAACGAATATGCTAAAATAGTAGTACCTATTTAAAAATAAACTATTGATAGAGATATCCTATACTATAATATTATAAATGCGAAAGGAACTCTGTATGTCTGTATGTAACCGATCACGATCAAAGTCAAAATAAATATGGTAGAAAACAAGTAAATAATTTACTAGAATTTAAAGTTGGTCCAAAAGGCTAAAAAAGGCGTATGACTAAGATAATGAGGTAGAGTCGATAGCTTGTCTTAATATTTTATAAAAAAAAAAAAGTTACGAATGTATAGGTATTGTCGCTTTCCTTTACCGCTAACCCTTCTTTCCAAATATTGTCAGTATTTGAAAGAGAAACTAGAATTACAATAGTATACAATTGAACTGAGCACGAAGTTCAGAGACCTGGTTTCCGCAAGCCAAATATAAATCGGATGCAAACCATTTGGGAGTATCTCAAGCTTGTTTAATTGCTCTTCAGTAAAAACAGGGTAACTGACATCTTAATCAAGACCTTTGCTGACTATTCATCGACCCGTTGTTACAACCTAAAGTAGGGTATAGTATTAATTTTAACATTTTCTCAAATCTTAATATGATTACTTCAGTCAGATAGATTACTCTAAATTTCTATCATTGATGGGAAGAATCTGGCTCCTACATTACAGGACTTTCCTAGTTTAGGAGCCAGCGCTCATAAGTTTTTTTGCCCATGTATTTTGATAAATAAAGATTTATTTATTTATTATTTATTTTATAGTAGTGTAGTCTCTAGTGTCTAGGCAGAATGTCTCGCAAACATTTTAGTAATCCAGCAGCAACAAATAAAAATCCAGCTAACTACCACTTCATAAGGTTCAGTCGATGAAAACATCCAAGTTTCACGATAAAACACCACCCACGAGTGATCTAGCGCCGGCAGAAAATCAGCGCTGTGTGCTGACTGTGCACAGCATTATGCTGAGTTGGTGGCCAATTTGTCTGCACACAAATTCCCGCTTTTTATACGTTTTCATGTTGTTGTTAATTTTAAGGTGTATGGCAAATATATTTTTTTCTTTCGTCTTTCTGATCTGTGCACTAGCCATCTATTATACCTATTTGTTTTTAGCTGGATTTACTTTGAAGCCAAAACTCCAGCATCTAGATTTGTTTTTGTGGATTGAAGGTTGCCTGGAAGAGATCGCCCCCTTATGTTGTATAACTTCCAAAATTTTTGTTACTATTAGGTATCATGTGTTCTATGTTAGTCTATACAATAAAGAATATTTCATTCATTCATTCATTCAAGATCATTCGAGTCTTGAATATTTTAATAAAAAGTAAGGCATACAATTTTGTATGTTCAAATTTCATTAATTTAAAAAAATCTTATATTTTCCATGGGATTCTTCAAAAAGGGTGTGAAGAGATTTTTTCAGGGTCGGCACCGCACGAGTGATACTCCTGATGTTGCAAGCGTTCATAGGCTATGAAAATATCCACATATGCCTTATAAAATGTCGTAGTTTGTTTCTGACGTTACACAAATCATAATTAATTTAATATCCAACTCAAAACTGTGCAAGCGTCAGTAGACGCTGACTTTAAAAATAAAGAATTCCAATAATATTAACAAGGTCGCCCTCTGCTTAATCATATCGCCTCGTAACATTGACCTCAATAAATATACAATACTTATACAAACCGAATGTTACGAGTATATGTGTGGTAGACAGTCGCAGTCTGGTTGTTAGATAGTTTTTTTATCAATTGTCTATATAAACTTTGACTTTAGATCAGTGGCGTAGCTAGGTAACCAAAGGCCCTGGGGCAAAAAATGAACTAGGGCCCCACCTTAACAATTTTCATATCGAGCCATCTCGTTTATACACCTGGAGCAAGACTACACTCACACATTGAAAAAAGACAGATCGTAGCATATTCCGCCATCTTGTCCGTCATGGTAATCCGTTTGAAGGATCAACAACTGTTTGTTTTTATGCGAAATATTAGGCGCAATCCCACAGAGAGAGTTCTAGAGTTCGGCATTCCGCGTTCACTGTAATCTATGCGGCGCCTTTGATCATTGCATACAAAGAACGCGGCGATTCGTCTGCTGCTTCTTATATGCCTGTGTTCAATTTATAGTTTGTAGGTCAGAGTCCAAGGGGCCCCCTGAGCTTGGGGGCCCCGGGGCACTGCCCCGTCTAGCCCCCAGGTAGCTACGCCACTGCTATAGATACCATAGAGTTAGCATATTATAGAGTGTTAACGTTAACAACGTTACCATGTGCGAAGTGTGAGCAGTTTCCATATAGATGAGAGAGGTAGAGCATAGCGTTTATTCGCTCAAGAGCAGCTCGACTTGGGAAGTACCTCCACCTTACAGAATACCGCAGCCAAATAACTTTATGTTGTGTTCCTGCGCGTGAGTAAACTCGTCAGAGTTTATTGGGGAAAATGGAAAGGTAGATAACGCGTGACTGATGCCCCGTGTGATGCAAGCTTCCATATGGCTACGGTAACCGCTTACCACCACCTCGATTCACCCAGGTAAATATGAGGAGAGTGCGACTGATTTCTGAACTTTTATCGTTAAAAAGTAAATAAAAATGTATGTACTATTTAATTAGGTAAGTTATTATAATTTTAAACACTAACCCCCTTATTAATAAATAAGGTTTAAGTCAAGTATAGTATACCTAGGTTAAAAAATATCTCCGTCACGTTCTAATGTCATATAAACAAAAAGGGCTGGGGCTATCTTAATAACTAGGTGATCTTAATACCTGGGTGATCTTAATACCTACAAGACTGACTTAAACCTCATTTATTAATAAGGGGGTAATATTTTATCTTATTAACGAAGCCAACAGTATTATATAAACTGGAATATTTGTAAAGTGTTTAAATTTCCGAATTGTCTGTGACATATTAGTTTCACTGAGTCAACGAGAAAAAAATAAAAGTGATAGGTACAAAGTGTTAAACTCACGATAAGTTCGAATTGACAATACTTCATCTGGGTTCCGTAACTTTAATATTAAAAGTGCGAAGTGTTATTTTTTGCCAAGATATAGTTTATGGACCGGAGTGTGAAATAGTCTAATTTTATTCCTAACAGGAACGCGGGTGAAGCCGTGTGTGAGCTAGTCCCATCATCATCATCATCATCAGCCTATAATATCCCACTGCTGAGCACAGGCCTCCTTTCACAAATGAGGGTGAAAGGGAATGAGCAATACTCCACCACGCGTGCTTACTGCGGGTCGGTGGAGGTAGGCTAGTGGTCAACTTACTGTTGGAATTTTTCAAGCCGCCTAGGAGGTATCCAACTAGCTTAACGACTATCACAATTAAGTGATAACCGGGACCAACGGCTTTACGTGCCTTCCGAAGCACGGAAACGCTCGATTTGAAATACCGAGGTACCGACCACTACGGTGGTAGCTTAACTTTGCGAACGGCTAATCATGCTACACCACGAGCGCTTCCCATATTAACTTTAATTAATTGTTATTTTCATTAAGTATTTTAAAGCACTACTATTTAATGAAGGACTGGAGTCGATCTGATGATGGAGCCGGAAGACAGTCGAGGGACTCCTCAACGAACGAACGAACGATTTACAGCAATTACCTGGTGTTTGGCCTAGATTAATTTGTATTGATGAGAACTTTACACCTTGTTAGGTTGGGTGTCATTAGGGGTCTGATAATGAAAACGAAAGACAGTCAAGGGAACTCCTCAACGTTTTACAGTAGCTACGTTTTGTCGACAATTTATCAAATATATGCACATCCTGTCCTGGGTTAATGACAAATCTTGAGAAGTATTGAAAATACATATACGAAATTCAAAATTGAGGAAATAAAAACTTTTTAACAATAAAATTAAACCGCCTTCAATTTACACTAAAAAGTATGAAATAACTCTTATCTCACACTGTTTTGAAGTCAGCGAAATATTTTGTTATAGAACACGTCATACTCTTTTGCTGACTTCAAAAAAAACAGTGTCAGTAAAGAGTTATTTCATACTTTTTAGTGTACTTTGAAGGTTGTTTAATTTTTTTGAGGACCCAAATAAGATTACGTGGACAAGCCGGAGTTAATATTTGGGTAACTACGCCTGAGGGCACTCCAGGTGGGGCAGTTTATTGTGTCAGTTAGTCCTTGATATGATAAGGCACTTATGCACGTTACATTACAATTGACTCTACCACACCGGTTCGGAATATACTTAAACCGAGAAGATTCCGGCAAGAATATCAGCAAGGCATTCGTTTTTGTGGATTATTCTTTTGGATTTATTTAATTACAATTTAAAACAGAGTAATAGTATGAAGGTAATTGTCATAGCAAATCGGAATGCAGACCTTGGGTAGCTATGTTTCTGCCTGATAACTTAAATATTGGGTATTCTAGGTTGTTGGGATAGGCATGCGGCCTGGTCTATAAAAGAACTAATTTGTCCGTCAGTTAGAATATCAAAAAATATTGGAAACGTATTTTTTGCAAAGAAAAAGCGCGTCAAAGTTCGGGAGTGGGGGCTCGTGACGTCACTTGTTTGTGAAAATGGCGTGAGGTCACGCAGAACTTCCACTTAGATAGGTCAAGAAACAACAATTTGAAATTAGAACTGACGCCGACGGATCAAGGTAAGTATAAAGTGCAGACCACATACCTACTGTATGTTACTTTAGAATAAATGTCTTTTCTTTCTTTCTTTCTTTCTACTCGTTCGAATCCATTTCTGGACTTTGTATGTAAATAGACAAAGGGACTAGGTATGTGGTGTAGAAGACTTAAAATTTACATTCATATCGTAGGTAGACAATATATACACAGTTGAAACAAAAACCAAAAGAGCGGTCCCGCGGTGTAGTTCACAGTCAGACCCGGTTAAATTTTTTACGGAACTCTAAAGACGCTTGGAAAACTGTACATAAATTATTGAAAAGTAAAAGTGTTTAGGTAAGATAGGAAGGCAGTAAGGTTCTTTTATTTGACCATGAGTTGAAAAACGAACTCAATAAAAACCGTAAACAGACCAGAGACAAAACAGGTTTTTTCGTAACCAGCCTGTGACAGTCAATATAAATTCATCCCTTGTGTACCATGCTATTATCCTTCCATACTTCTTTCTTTTTTCTCCGAATATTATTCAAATAATGATCGATGTACATTCCGTGTCACTTCAAAAAAAGAACACGTTTTTAAAAATGTCAAACAATTAAAAAAAATATAGAAACGCCCGGTAGCTAGCCACGATTGGCCGGGGGTGGCGACGCTCGCACCTGATTGGTCGACATAGGGGTGGAGGCCGTTGTCATCAGCCAATCACGTGGCCTCCCGCGTACGTGCCCTATCTTCAGTAAGCACCCCGTCATGGATTTGAGGACCCTAAGGTTGTGTTTGCGTTGCATTTTAGTTGTTTGTCGATTTAATTGATGTTCGTTTTTTACAAGTGAGGGTGCGTTCGATATCAAGTGAATGGGACTTCTTTTTTAAGTGCTTCGGGATTTTGTCGTCTGAATAAAGCCTCTTAAAAATGAGAATTCCTTTTCACATGAGAAAGAATATCAGGTTCATAAATAATATTAATTAAAAACACGTCATGTAAAGGTAAAACGATACTCAAATAAAACAATGACATTTATAGAATTGCGCAATAGCACAAAATACCTAAATCTGTCACCATTTGACTTTCATATTAATGGCCTCATAATTTAAACAAAGAACAAAAGCGATTATATTTGAAATTGGAAATCGTTCAGAATCGGGACCGAGAGGCCGACGGCCGGGAACAAAGGGTTTGTTTTTAAACATTTTTACGTTCGAAATTCGACACTGTTTTGACGTCGCGCTTGCTCGGCTCCAACGAATTGCGTGTTCTATTTTTGAAAAATATCACTAAGGCTTCCCTTGTACCTAGTCATATCAGAAGGCAGAGGCTTTCGAAATGGTTCAACAAATATTGTTCCTAGATTTAAAAAGACCATCTGTTATGCTGTAAATAATCTTCAAACTGTGAAACCCGACGGCCGGCGGGTGCGTGCGGAAAGTGGAGGACCCAAAGGCCTTTGTCCTACTTCTATAAGCAGATGATAATGATGATGAACAAATATCCAAGTATTTATCGATAAGTGACCCAAGTAAACATGACTACCATGGTAGAATTAGGGACTGCATATCTTAAACGCCTCGTGTAAGTCTCGTAGCCCTAGAATGATACTAAATTCATAATTGTGTTTGAAAACCTAACCAAAGACAATGTTCAATCACTCCCCGAAATTATAGAATAATATTTAGATACCTATATGACTATGTTAATCACAGGTGTTCATTTAGGTACCAACAGAGCATATCATATTGTTTTATACCCATATATACCTACCTACCTAAGTAACATTGAATATAAGTAAAGAAAACACACGTTTTTATGTAGAACAAAGCGATTTCAGAAAATGTTGACTCCCCCGTATAATAATAATATCACGTGATTTTTAACAATCTCTTATGTCAATCCCATAAAAAGGTTGATCGTTTACTAACGATGAAGGTTTTCGACAGCCATCTTGTCTAGGGGGGCTGGCGATTTTACCCACGTTCTCGTGTTTTCCCGGGATAAAAACATAATTCTATCCATGTGCATCAAAATCCATTCAGCCCTTGACGATTGAGTTACAAACATACAAACCTTCACATTTATAATATTAGAGACGTGATATTCCCAAAATAACTGCAACGAAGCATTAAGATTTTGTGTTCGTTTTTATTAACTTTTGTTCATAACTATTTTATAACAATCACTTGTTTCGTTTTTGAAAGCCACTTTTAGTGCACTATATTTTACTGATAGTGTCAAACTCGTTGAGCCTAATTATATCATGCTAATGTTATAAATTCCAACGCTGTACGGATTTAGATGAAATATGGCACATAGATAGATCATACTATGGAAAAAAAACGAAAAACATTAGATTTCTTACGTGAGTCAACTGACTGAGGAGTAAATTTGTACATAATAAGACTCTACCACGCTCCAGAGTCGAGAAAGGGCTTGGTAAGCGTAAAAGTGGTGCTATCTAACAGGATCCCAAAATTGAGAACCTTCGATCTTAAAGTAACTTATAATATAAGAGGATGATAACCAATGTTACCATTGCCGAAAGAATTGAACTATGAAAAAAAAATAAGCAGATGTAATTTATTGAAGTAGAGACAAATTACACTAATTAGGTAGTATAGCAACTTTTTTGTATCGAAACAAAATTCGTCCAAAGTATTTTTAGATAGTCCACAGAGATAAAAGAATTAAAAGAAAAAAAACACCGAAATCGCTCCAAATCAAATTCGTAGCATTTCCGTAGAACCGTAGCACGTATCGTAGCTTTATTGTCTTCACGTATATGAAGCTCTAATGTCAAAATTATTAAAAAAAACTCTATTTTATAAGGTCTATGGTTAAGTTACTACTTTTTTAAATTCAAAGCACTCTCTAATCTGCCATAAATTAGGTGGGCATTATGTTCTGAACCTAAGGACTAACAAAACAGTTACCTTATAGGAATCCAATTAGATTTATAAAAGTCCGAAGAGAATAGAAATGAGCCGGGGTATACATTTTCACATAAAATCTTGAACACTTTTGTTTTTATTTTACACAACACTTTGGTCACTGAACATTTTTATCACACGTATTTAATCTTCTACTTCACATTTTCCTCCGTATTAAATGTACCTAGTTTTCATTAGCTTAATGCTTCAAGTCCTTTACACTCACATGTTTAAAAAAAAGTTCTTTATTACAATCGTAACAAGCGAGATTTCAAATTCAAATTATTGTTCCAATTATAAAATAACTAATGATGTCATAGACAAAAAGTTTTTAAATGTCGCTGCGTTATCGCGTCGCGATCGTCGTAGCTTGACTGACAGACATGCTTGCGAGAGCTTTCGTCCCGTTCCCTCACATCCAGAGGGACCTCGGAGGGTAGGGAGGAGGGGATAATCCTGGCACGGCCGTGAGGTGCGCGATAACGTTAAAATCACACGTCTCGTGAATTTTGACACGAATTTTGTAGGTCGTTAGGATTTACGAAAATGGAAGCTTATTGTTGACTATTCGAGGTTTTTTTATGATGGTCCTAAAGACTTTTAAGGGTTCATTGATGCATTTTTGGGATTAAGTTCCATAGTTTTTAAAAGAGCCATATAAAGTACCTACGCTATTTGGCTGAATAGGTTTTTGTAAAGGACCGTGTTTGTTGAAACTTAGAGGCTTTGTTTGAAAAGAAAAACTTGTTTCTCTGAGTGGTATATTATTATTTCTTTTTCTTTTTAAATAATTATTCTTGATCTACTGAATTAACTGCACAAGAATTATATCTCGTATCTTATCTCCATTTTGGGAGTGAAGTACTTCCTAAGAGAAGATAGGTATATGCCTTAAAAAAGATATTACAAAACCTACATGTATATTGTAAGTGTTACAACAAATTAGCCTATCGGAAAAACAGCTTTAATCCATTCATATCGAACGATTTAGCGCGCTCAATGTCGTAACGTAGAATAAAATAACCATTACCGAACAACTGGCCATAAACAAACAAAAGAGCGGCGCGGCGCGGCGCGGGAAACGAGTTTAAAAAAAAATACTCATTTGCATTTGACGTTTGCCTCTTCCCGCCTCCGCGTGAACGCTGGCCGCTCATTGGTTGCACGACAGCCAATAGATTCCAAGGTGATTTTATAATAATCTGAATGTCCGGTGGATTCTTTTTTCAACTAATTTATAGCAGAGACAATGCGGCTTTTGACTGTGGTCATGAGACTGTGGTCAAGGATTAAAATTGTTTTTTTTTCTAAGAGTTTGACTGAGATATATTTCAATGCTTTTTATAGGTGAGTAATTAATTACTATGCCCAAATGCAGTGGTTGTAAAAACTCATGCAAACGAATCCACACAAATTCATGTCCTGGGTAGGAACCGAACCCACGACCTGCGGCGTGATACTGGTGATAGGTGGAATCTTAACCAACCACGCCAACTGGCGTCCTATCCGCGAGCCGACGCGAGCCGCGAGACCTAGCGTGTTCCATAGGTGCACTTGAGAGCCAGTTCCCTTGTAAGCTTCCTATGCTCATCACCTTCGCCCACATCATCACAAACCTATTCACAGCAAAAAAGCTGTCAATAATTTTAGACAAAGTCACCCTTAGCAAACGAGCCAAATTAATCACCAGTTGACTAACTGAACAGTAATTATAATGGAAGGTACATCGTTAGCACTTCGCGCGCCATTTTGCGACAAATTGGACTAATTTGTCCCCCGTCTCCCTTTCTCATCCCATTCCATTCGAGACAGTTCTCGGTTAGTGTAATCGCCCTCTGTAGGTACCTTTTTAGTTTGAATTCAAGTTTTTTTGTAGGATTTTCTCACTGTTTAAATAAATAATAATATTAAATAAAATTTTGTGGCATACATATTTAGTCCTACTATTAATTTATGAAAGGGAGTCTTTACGTTTTCAGGACAAAACTACCAAATGCATTTAAAGAAAATTAACATACGAATAACTAGGATGGACCACTGAGATAAATAAACGATCCCACCAAAAACATTTTCATGTAAAATATTGCCAATGACGAGACCATGGCTCGCACTATCAAAATGTTATCAGATCTCATATAGAGCCAAGCTTATAACTCTACACGCCCTAACTTCACAAACTCTACACCTTAGTCAAAATATATGGCTTGGCCGTTTCGCTACCGTCACATGGGCGTAAGGTGAAAAATTTATTCACTGTTAATTACTTTTCTGTAGTACCATAGTTCTTATAGTAGTAGGTACATTTTATGGTTGGTAACACATCAAGCTTGGTTTATTACAGAACCTGCTCACACAATTTCAGGAGAATCGGTTGAGAAATGCTACCTGTATAGGAGAACAGCGGGACATCCTTCGGACATCAGAACATACGAAAGCATTTTTGTCCAAGCTGAAACGGAGAGGTTTCGTCGCTCGGTCAATTATAGAGACCTCGGGAGTGCAGGTCATACAAAAAAATCGCATATGCTATTTACACATTATTATTTTGTAGGCAAACAAAGACGACTTGCTTGCAGAATCATCATCATCAACAGCTTATAATGTCTCACTCACTGCTGAACACAGGCCTCCGTTCACAATTGAGGCTGAAAGGGAATGGGCGGATAATCCAACACGCGTGCCCACTGCGGCGAGGTGGAGGTAGGCTAGTGGTCAACCTACTGTTGGAGTTTTCAAGCCGCCTAGGAGGCATCCAAGTAGCTTAACGAATATCATTTTTTTTTTTTTTTTTTTTTTTCGAAGCACGGAAATGCTCGACTTGAAATACCACTAGGCGGTCACCCATCTAGGTACCGACCACGACGGTGATAGCTTAACTTTGACGGCTAATCATGCTACACCACGAGCGCTTCAGAATGATTAATACAGACTCTACAAAAGCTCGCGTGGAATACAAACTTAAAGTCCATGCTTCATTCATACCTCAATGAAAAATCAAGAAAAAACTACCTTGAATCGACTTCAAAGGTTAATATTTTCCGTTCAATTAATTCCAAACGAATCAATTAGATACTGCATAGAGCGACCTTTGCTAACAAGAACTAGAAAAAAAAACAATTGAAGCTATGCACACACCGCGCGCTCGTTAGCGCGGCACGTGCGCGACTCTGCGTGAAATCACGCGTGTATTCACACCCTAACTTTTTATATTTTATTATTTTCTAATGGCTGTTCTAAATTTAAATACTAGTCCAAGAAATGGTAAAGTAATTAATTTTTTTTATTAATTGCTCCTCCATATAAATTTTAAGTAGGTACTTATGCCAAATCACACACTCCTCTACGGCAACTTCTATCTGCTATCCAAACAGAACAATGTAAAAAAGTAAGAATAAAACAAGTGAAAGAATGAAGACGCCGAAGTCTGTTTTCCACGATTTCATTATTGAGTAGCTGCAGCCCTGCAGCTAAACCCGCAAAAACCTCCTGTTTTTACCCCCCTTAGGGTAGTAGTCAAAATCTTTTCTTAGTGGATCATATCACGGTCAAAGTTATAAAGTTACTAGCTGTCCTCCGCGGTTCCAGGAGAGCCCTACCACCTACCTGCCACCTACCTAAATCCTTACTAATATAATAAATACGAAAGTGAGTTTGTTTGTTTGTTACGCCTTCACGCCTCAACTACTCAACGGATGATCATGAAATTTGGCATGCAGATAGCCTATGGTATGGAGAAGGACATAGGCTACTTTTTATCCCGGGAACGCGGGTAAACTCGCGGGGGACAGCCAGTATATAAAGGGGTACAGTTTTTACTGCACGTATTAATATCATTATAAACAAAAACCTGTAAATATCTGTCGAATGTGACTCAAATATCGTGTGAAACTGATTGTAGCCCGAGGTGGTCTACGGATGTCGTCACAGCAGTAGGTCGAATATGCTATCATTTGACTATAATACGCGAAACAATATGGAGGCGTATGGCGGCAATTATACCGTGCCCCTGCTGAGGTGCGGTGGGAAAATGTCGGGTTAGTAGGTATGCAGAGTATACCAAAAGCTATCTTGGATTTGATAACTGTAGTTAGTAAAATTATGTCTGTGGTCATAAAATTTTATCGTGAAAATATGGTGAAAATCAAGTGTACGTACTAGTACGTATTAGTAAGCATGCACCTAAATGCTATAATCGATTAGTTTTCCATTTATTAATTACTATTTATTTATAACTAGAGCTAATGTTTTCTTACAATTAATAAGTATCTATAAATATAAAATTCAAAGTCCTGACTGACTGACTGACTGATTGACTGATATATCAACGCACAGCCTAAACCGCTGGTCCTAGAGACATGAAATTTGGAGAGTATATTCTTTGTGAAGAGTAGGTATCCACTAAGAAAGGATTTTCCGAAATTCCACCCCTAAGGGGGTAAAATAGGGGATGAAAGTTTGTATGAAAGTCCGTCAGTTTCGATGTTAGGATCTTCAAATTTTGTGTTAAGGCTGAAGATTAAAAATTAATTGATACGTGTCTCAGCGTTTTTAATAATTCCACCCTCGAAGGGATGAAAAGCAGGATGAAGTTGTGTATGGGAACTCACTGATTGATATATCAATGCACAGCTTAAACCGTTGGTCTTAGAGACATGAAATTTGGAGGGTGTGTTCTTTGTGAAGTGTACGTATCAAATATGAAAGGGTTTTTCGAAATTCCACCCCTAAGAGGGTGAAACGGGGGCTGAATTTTCTGAGAAACATATTATTGCACACGTGAGTTTTTGGTTTTTTCATACGTTTTTATGATTGCATATTATACTTTATTTTGTAAATAAAAAAAAAGTATGAAAAAAAAAGCCAATATATTATAGTAATCATCAGTCAGAATATAAAATTCCAAGTCCTGACTGACTGACTGATATATCAAAGCACAGCCTAAACCGCTGGTCCTAGAGACATGAAATTTGGAGGATGTATTCTTTGTAAAGAGTAGGAATCCACTAAGAAAGAGTTTTTTGAAATTCCACCCTTAAAATAAGGGATGAAAGTTTGTATGAAAGTCCGTCAGTTTTTAAGTTAGGATTATCAAATTTTGTGTTTAGGCTGAAGATTGCGGTCAAACACAGGCCTATAAACAGTAAAAAAAGATTGAGAATTATTTTTTAAGTGTCACAGCGCTTTTGATAATTCACCCTCAAAGGGATGAAATGCAGGATTAAGTTGTGTATGAGAACTAACTGACTGATATATCAACGAACAGCCTAAAGTGCTGGTCCTAGAGACATGAAATTTACAGCGTGTCTTCTTTGTGAAGTGTAAGTATCCACTAAGAAAGGTCACGTGTATCACAGATTTTCCGAATGGGATTGCCTAACAGAGTCAATAGGGCTCACACAAGAAAAAAAAAACAAATGAGAGGGAGAGAGGGTACTTATAATGTTTGTTTTTGAAGAAAATATGTCATCTGTTTCCTATAGGCGACGCGGGCGAAGCCGCGGGCAGAAGCTAGTCCTATATATTATTTAGGTCATGATCTACTTGTTTGCCAAATTTCATCACGATCGGTTGTGCCGTTGAGCTGTCAATTAATATTATCGTTCTATAATTTAAAATTCAATACTATAATTAGAATTACAGCGCCATCTTTCGGTGAGTGGATAAACAAATTTAGCTATGCCATCTATTGTTGAGTAGGTAATGCGATTACAGAGAAAGCAACAAAAAGGATTATTTCGTGTACTAATAGATGGCGCTATATGTCTTTTAAAAAGTCCGCATTAGGAAAAGAAAATGAATAAGTGATTTCAATAAGCCATCAAGTTTTTTTCTCTAATATTGAACTCATTAAAAGCTTAATTTAATACAACTCGATTGTATGGTCTTTATAGAAACCTCACTATAATAGCAAAAATTTAATCATTGTGTAAATATAATCCAACAGTTGAAACAAGATTATTATTATCAGAAAATATTTTACTTTATAGTATTTATATACTCTGAGACTATTAATAATTTATTTATCTTTAAAGCTGCACTCTCCAGAATGTCCAGATGACTTCAAACATAAGTGATCAACAACTTTTGAGGCTCACTGTACCACTCTGCATTTAGAAGCATAGAATTGAATTTAAACAAATAAACCTTAATAAGTAAATACAATTTATTCTTAAAACCAACTTACGCTAACTTAAAATTAATATACAATTAGAACGCCAGTTTCTTCATGAGCAAATACATGTGTTGATCAATCTCGAACCCGTGAAGATTGTTTGCGTCACCCTGTAGCCTCATGAGGAGGCCTCCGAACGAGACATATGCTGCTAGACGTGATGCCGGCTCCATCGCTGCTTCATCACCTTCTATCCTGAAATTATAATAAGTTATTTCACTTTTGTGGATTTTTGAATGTTTTTGTGTGTGCAAAGCCGAGATTGATTTAATTAAATGTTAATTTGCCTAGAAAAGTTGACTGACTGATTTGTTAACTAATATATTTGCCATAAACTTTACATATTTTTTATTACTTATCAAACAAAATATCGTATTTATAATATCATTAGGATACACAGAAATGTAATGAACAATTTATCCGTTATTCGTTACAACAGTAAGTAAACAATCTAACCTATAAACTTTCCCAGACATGACATATTCAAAACTATCTGCGCGATTTCCCTCAGTTTCCAGAGGGTTCCATTCACCCCCGTCAGGGTACCCGTTCTCTCTGAGGGTTGTAGCAAGCACCAATCTAAACTTATCACCCAATTCCATTGGATAAATCCAAGAATTTATATCGAGAATTAAGTCCATCTTAAAAGACTCGGATTCGCAATGTAACCGGCTCACTCGGTCGAATTTCTTGCCCTCAGGATCCATATCTTTGACATTGAATATATCCTCAAATAGAATTCCCGACATTTTTGCTTTTATGTAACTAAATTATAGGAAATACAATTATGAATAATCCACGCTTCGTTCTTTTGCTTTGATTACAAATTTGACATTTGTTTTTGTCATGTTGACTGACTTGGCTGGCTATAAGATTTTATGTAACATAACAACACAATTGAGTTCTGCAATTTCATTATTAGCGTTAATTATGTACATTTTATTAAACATTTATTTTGAATAACATGGTTGAATTTTAGAAATAACAAATTAATCTGAATTGAGAATCGGAACGAAACCGAAACTTATCTTTCATTTTTTGCTATTGTGCGACTCGTAGTACATGTATCATATATACGTATTTCTGAACGGATTTTACTTTTCAAGTTTGGCACTCCTGTAGATTGACTAGTGATGGCTTGCATAAAATATTACTAGACTATCGACTTTCGATATTACTGAAATATTTATTTTCAAAGTAACTTTAAAATAGTAAAACATAAATATTTCGATATTAAATTGCCTTTGATGATATCAACAGATAATGAGAACGACCCTATATATACCTATTATATCCTAGGGCTAATCATTTACCGATCTGAGACCCACTTCTCGTGTCCTTCAAAATTACCTTCGAATCGAACGACGAGGGGCGGAGTCCATTCGAACGTTCTTGACCAATCAAGGCTTGATTTGTTTGGTTTTCATTTCATTATATTATCGACTGCAGCGCCATCTGCCGGGCTGATTTGTAAATCTAAACCATCCTGGGCGCTACCCAAACACATACAAAAAAAACATTCAAATCGGTCCAGCCGTTTAGGAGGAATTCACTGACATACACACGTGCAGAAGAATTTTATAATAAAGATATAGTATAGTAAAGATTGCTAATTTAAAGTTATCGGCCTGCATGCCGCTGCCAGTATTTTTCCCACAGACTATAAAGCAATGAAAAATCGAAAAGATCGAACTTGCACATCACTAAAAATAACCAAACAAAATCTAATTTTTTTATAAGATAACCTAAAATCAAACACTGCACGTGTCGTCCATACAAGTGCGTGTTATTATCAAAACTAAAACTCAGTGACCTAAATCACTGAAGAGAACTAATAATAACAACTGTGCCAAGCGCACACATCTCGTATTTTGTGTAATACTTTGTTAGTTTACTAACAATGACTGAAGTAATGCAACCTGGTGCCGAAGTGCTTTCAGAGAAAAAGAAGAAGAAAAATAAGGATACCATCACTCTTGGTGCATTCCAGAAGCTCGGTGACTTCAAGATCGAGCCATCAGAAAGCGTGGGCAAGTTAGATACGGCCTATTGGCCTTTATTATTGAAAAATTTCGACAGACTCAACGTGCGTACAAACCACTACACGCCGCTCCCATTCGGCCACTCTCCACTCAAACGTCCTATTGGTGAATATGTTAAGACTGGCTTCATTAATGTGGACAAGCCGAGTAACCCGAGTTCTCACGAAGTTGTCTCGTGGATAAAACGCATTTTGAAAGCTGAGAAGACAGGCCACTCTGGTACCCTCGATCCCAAGGTGACAGGCTGTTTAATTGTGTGCATAGATAGAGCTACGAGGTTGGTCAAGTCTCAACAGAATGCCGGTAAGGAGTATGTTGCCGTGTTCAGCTTACATTCCGCAGTGGAAAGTATCAAGAATGTTACGCAAGGCTTGGAAAAGCTTCGTGGAGCACTCTTTCAGAGACCACCCCTAATATCTGCAGTCAAACGTCAACTGCGAGTCCGTAGCGTATATGATAGCAAACTATTAGATTATGACAAAGAACGTAATATTGGAGTGTTCTGGGTGAGCTGTGAAGCTGGTTCGTACATTCGTACTATGTGTGTCCACTTAGGTTTAATGCTTGGAGTTGGTGGTCAAATGATTGAGCTGAGACGTGTCCGATCTGGTATACAGGGTGAGCAGGAGGGTATGGTGACTATGCATGATATACTAGATGCTCAGTGGGCTTTCGAAAACCATAAAGATGAGACATACTTGCGTCGAGTGATCAAACCTCTGGAAGGTCTACTGATAGCTCACAAAAGAATCTTCATCAAAGACAGTGCAGTAAATGCTGTATGCTATGGTGCCAAGGTCTTACTGCCTGGTATATTAAGATACGAAGACGGTATTGAAATTGATCAAGAGATTGTCATAGTTACAACTAAAGGTGAAGCCGTAGCGTTAGCCATTGCACTCATGACTACGTCTACAATGGCATCATGTGACCACGGTGTGGCAGCTAAGCTTAAACGAGTTATTATGGAACGTGATACATATCCAAGAAAGTGGGGTCTTGGGCCTAAAGCATCGCAGAAAAAGCAACTGATCCAACAAGGAAAACTGGATAAGTTTGGCAAACCTAATGAAAATACACCGAAGGAATGGCTAAACAGTTACGTAGACTATAAGAAGACGGAGACAGAAAACGGTGATGCTGAGGATGGTGGTAGGAAACGAACAGCAAGTACTGCTAATGCTGAAAATCCTGATGACTCCGTTGAATTGAGAGCGGAGAAGAAAAAAAAGAAGAAGAAGCGTGACAGTGAAGCACCGTGAGTATTTATTAACATTATTTTGCATTAAGGTCAGCCCACACTGCCCTGACAAACCATTGTTTTATGCAAACTAAGTTTTATGGGCACTGATTTAGTGTTCAACTCTTATTTCAAAGAAATAAATAAATATCAAATATATTCAGTCTGTACTGACCTTAGCTTAGTTCTTAAAAGGTCATAAACATTTATGGACTTTTTATTCAATTAATAAAGATTATTTTGGTGTGATAAAGAAATGTAAGCACCTACATTTAGACCTTATGTACATTTTGTAACTTGTTTCTTTGTTTTGACTGTTATGGATAAGTCTAGTCAAAGTCCAGTCTAATTAAAAAGTGACCTTGTTTCTATGCTACTTTATAATTCAATTTAACATATTTTGTGAGACACTGGTTGGATAAGGAACAGAGAAAGTAGCAAAGCATAATTTTATTTGTATTTTGTACTGTATAACTTCTATTATAAGGTACTTTTTCATAACTTACCACATACTATGAATATATAAACTTTTTGTTGATAAGATTTACAAAATGTACATAAGGTCTTAACAAAATAGAAAAATACAGATTTGAAAACAGAACTTCATTTACTTTTTTCTTTTGCAGTGCGGAAACTGAAGCTGCTGATGGTGATGCAACCATGGAGGCAGAAACTACAACAGAAGGTGATGTTTCTGTACGCAAAGAAAAGAAGAAGAAAAAGAAGAAGGATAAAGAACAGGAACGAGAGGAAGAATAGAAACTTATTAAGTTGGGAAATATATTAGGCTTAAAAATAACTTGTACATTGATTGTTAATTAACTCGGATCAGTGTTGTCCAATTTGAATTTGTAATTCAATTTCATAGATATACCAAGTTGATTTTTTTGCATTAAGCACTACACAGTTGAGTGGTTGAAACAATCAGAGGCACCTCAAGGTTTTGCGTACTATGCCTAGTTATTTAGACCTACTTGGGTGGTGCTATTCCGATTCAGGTTGATGTTGTGTTAGACTCAGTTTTAATTTTCCGTAATTGTGTACAGAACAACTACCTCTTTTCGAATGGATGTCTAAAATTAGAAAATAAGAGCAATTCAGTAGACTACCTAATTGATTCAGCCAAGATCTTGGTTATTTGGACCATTCTACCTGTGTGTATAGTGCTTCGACGCTATCATCAGTACCGATTAATTTTGAGTGCAACTTTGTCTATGATTTAAGTAACGCTTGTATAGTATAGATTGTTCTATACTTCTTTAGTTGACAAAACAATTTTATTTTGCGACAAAATTTAATTTTTTTTCGTTTTTAAAATTATACTATGAGGCAATTAGCCATAGCGAGCTGTATTGCTTGTATTTTTATTGATCATTTTTAGTTTTAATACAACACAGTGTGTAGTATTAGCTTAATTATTACATAAGTCCTAAAAAAGAATTGTACAATATAGAAATTGCGGAGCTAGATATTTAATACACAGTCGGATGAAAGTTTTAAGTTGAAAATCGTAATACAAATTTTCCTTACGCAATATCTAGTGACGCTCAACAATTTCAGTAAATTTTCATACATACTTTTTATATACGGGTGTTCACATTCTGCCACAATATGCTGTTTATAATATCTGTTATGAAGTAAGTATGATCCAGTGAGAGCCTGAATGATTTTGCGCCATTGCCTGTGTAATATTAATGTAAGTGATATTGATAGTTCTAAGTTCAAAATGTTGGTAATGATGTACCTATCTCGGTGAAAATGAGTTGTTTTTGGCGAATGCGTTGTTTATCAACATTAAATTTTTATGACATTTAATGCATGTTTTATTTTTGATGACTATATAATACTAGCCCCGCGTTTCCGGGATAAAACGTTGCCTTTAACACTCGGGGATAAAGTAGCTTCCTATTAGTGAAAGAATATTTCGTTTAGTCATATTGTTCTACATAGGGTCGGCAACGCGCGAGTGATACCCCTGGTGTTGCAAGCGTCCATAGGCTACGGTAACTGCTTACCATCAGGCGGGCCGTATGCTTGTTTGCCACCTAAGTGGTATAAAAAAAAAAAACATAGGTAAAAATCAATAAAAACTTGAAAAATTCAAACCATTCATGCTGAGCATCCACCTTGTGTATAAAAAGCCGAAGTGCGGTTACGCCTAGGTTTACATTCGGCTGGCAGCTGGCTAAACTTGGTGTGAGTATGGCAAAGAATACATTACGAATACATAGGTATTAAGAATACATTGGAGTATGGTTTTTCGTAGTACCTAGGTGCATCCAATTTATTCACGGGCTCACGGTTATAACTTGGTGTAGCCATCATCATCATCCATAGCCTATAATGACCCACTGCTGAGCAATGCCATTCACAAATGTAGGTGAAAGGGAATAGGCAATATTCCACCACGCGTGCCCACTGCGGATCGGTGGAGGTAGGCCAACTGTTGGAATTTGTCAAGCCGCCTAGGAGGCCTCCAACTAGCTTACTCAAGTAGCATTTTGTTCTCTTTAGTAGTTCACATTCAGTTCACTGGTGATCTCTAAGTAATAACCTTGGCCACACATGGTTCATTGGCTGTTTTAGAGTGAACAAATTCACCTATACCTGTTTATGGCATGCATAGAAGTGCTAAACTCACCTATTAAGTAACTATTGGTGTTATATTAGGATAACTGGATAATTATTTTAAAAACTGATTTATAGCATTTTAAGAGGGGAAAAATACGGCACAGGCTATTTAGAGGTCCACATGTATGGTGTTATACTGCTGGCATTTTAATACAACAAATGTGAACATTACTGCAGCCAAAAGCTGTTATGTACAACCTTTTGTGGAGCGTTATTCAGCTTGTAGCTGTAAGCGGGTCTAGTTTATGATATATTAATCAGCCTCTATATAATTCAGTAAAAGAGCGTTTAATGATTTCACATGTACGTGTAAAGTATATTATGAGCACCACTATTGATATCTAGTAATACTGACAGCTGTTTATTTATTCACGAGTAACACATTATTATCATCTGAGCTGAATAACTATGTGAACGTGGTTTTCTATAACACTTGGACGACGTTAATAAAATCACGCGTTGCGCGTAATAACCCAAAATAATAAAAATGCATAAAATCAATTGGAAAAAGAGAGTATGACTATCACAATTAAATGATAACCGGGACCAACGGCTTAACCTGCCTACCGAAGTACGGAAACACTCGATTTGAAATACCACTAGGTGGTCACCCATCAAAATACCGACCACGACGGTCGTAGCTTAACTTTGCCTATCGATTAAGAACGGCAAATCATGCTACACCACGAGCGCTTCAATATTCAACATTAATAGGCCTTAATCATACATAGCCCATTCCTCGATGGCTATGGCTATGGCTATGGCTAAAAATTAAATTAAGAAATTAATTTCCGAAGCTTAACAAATAGAGAAGTGAAGATTTTTTATGAAATAAATACATTATTAGCTTATTAGTGTCATTTTCTACATAAATAAGATAATGTTACTTTTTGAGCTCGCTCATGTTGCTTTTGACTATTGGCCAGGGCCCCTGGCAACACTGGTCAAGTCAGTCAAATGAATCAAATGTCAAATAAAATTGTTTTGCTTTTATTTTTGGAAATTTTTAAAGTATCCTGCCTGATAAATTCGTATTTCTTCGCTAATCAAAATTATATACAAAGTACATTTGTATATAGATGACATTTTTAGTAATTTTTAGTAGTCGTACCTAACTCGAGCGTGTTTTTTTTACTTCAGTGATAAAGTCAGTGTTGTTTTCGTTTGTTTGTGATGAGTAAAGAGAATTTAACCACTGATTTGATGAATTAAAATGATGTGTTCGAACCATTCATTATCGAATGAACTGTACACTTGTGAATATTTTCTACAAGAGGATGTTTGCCGGCTGTGTTGGAAACGAAATGCTGACAGAGAAATAATTAATTATTCGATTAGCAGTGAATTTACATGTTCCCTTGTGGATAAAATAAAGGAATATCTAGCGATTGACATTTCAGAAATGAGCTATCCAACGAAAGCTTGTGCTAACTGTTGCAATGAAATAGAAAAATTTCATAAGTTTAAAAAATACTGTCAAGAAAATGATACAAAATTACGAGAAATACTCAAAAAAGGTTCTAATAAAGATGTACATAAAATTGAGATTAAAATCGAAGCTAATGAGCCTATTCTAAACAATGATAATTCAATTATAGAATCCGATTTTATGGATTTAGAGCATGTCACAGATTATGACCTGCCAGTGGCTAAGGTGAAAAATAAGAGACACTGTGATAAGAGGGAAAAAAGAAAACATTGTGCTAAAATTAAGAAAAAATACATGCATAAAAAATCACCGACTTATTGCAATATTTGTTGCTTAGATCTTGAAACTAAGGATAAATTTTCACAGCATAATGCTGAGTTACATGGAGTAGAAAATGATGGTTCCATATTCAAATGTTTTGGTTGTGAAAAAAGGTTTAAAAGTAGGAAGAACCGTATTGGCCACGAACTTAATTTTTGTAAAGGTTTAAAAGATGGATATAAATGTTCTATTTGTAGTAGATATTTGCCAAATCGTGGTACTTATGAGTCACATATGAGAAGTCATCGACAGAATTCCACGATGGAGCTTCCAGATGATTTATTTAAGTGTAGGAAATGTTTAAAACTGTTCAGTACGAAAGAGAGTTTGAAAAAACATGTTGGTGACCAGTGTCTGGATAAAAAAGACTTTGTTTGTGATGTATGTTATACTGAATAATATATACTTATTTAATGCATTGCCCTTTTCCTTGTCCTTTACGAACATAGAACACTTAAAACTCCTATTAACCCATTGGTTCTCGCGAGGGATGCGCATCCTATTATAACAATTGATGTCATTGGTATATTTTTGACTGCGAGCCAAGCGATTAACTGGATACCTGCTATCACCATGCATTAGTACTGCATGAGGGGGTTTGTTGACCAATTAAAACACTCATATCTGCCCTTGGCCCTCCAACAACATGCAAAACTTAGTTAACCTGGCCTGTAGATGACTGAAAAATTATATTTAGTCTGTCATTTACATTATCAAAAAATATTAGACACATTTTTTTTTTGAAAAAAAATTTGAGGATATTGTATGTTGAAGGACTGCGTGACGTCACGTTATGGTACGTTTTTACTCTAAAGTGACGTCACGAGCCCCCACTTTGACGTGCTTTATCTATGATTTGGTAAAGAAAAAATTATTTTTCCATCCAATATATTTTATAATCTAGCTGACGGACTAATTAGTTATTTTTTTACATAGGTATCATCCCTATTATATTGTTAATATTGTAATTTCAGACATGTGGCCGTATATTCAACCGTCGAGATTACCTTCACAAGCATTTGTTGATGCACTCTGGCACTAAGCAACATAAGTGTCCGCACTGCGACTTCAAAGCCACACAGAAATCTACACTTACTGTTCATATTAGGTATGTGGGTACCAAAGTGTAACCTTTTTTTTATATAATATTTATATTCTTTTAAAAATAATGCTTGTTTTCTAGGAGACATACCGGTGAACGCCCTTACAGCTGCGACCTGTGTCCACTCCGATGCACCTCCAGCAGCAACTTACGAGCGCATCGGCGACGCCATCTCGGCGTTAAGATGTTTGAGGTAATTTTATAATACCCTACATTCATAATTATAATTAATAAAGGAGATAGATTATCATACGTAGGTAGCTAACAGTCATAGAAATGATCGAAGATGTTCTTAATCAAGGGTGATGCACGTAGGCTAAACCGCAAGCTTGATTGGTGGATGAAATTTTTATGTTTATGGGATTGTGTTTGTGTTTAAGTTTAAGTGATTGTGTTAAATATAGATGTGGGATGAAAAAGAGTGTGTTTTCGCTTACTGTCTATGAAATACAAAATATATTTAGCTAAAATGTCTCTTGTCTCTATTAGTGCCGATTTACACGTGCCAAAAGATCCTTGTCTCACTGTAACTTAAATGAAGGATAAGTTGAAAATTCTAAATGTATGCACTGTATTGAGATAGATGCCTGATAATGATTATCATAATGATTTTTACTTTCAGTGTAAAATTTGCAACAAAAAGTTTGGCTACAAAATAAGTTTAGAAGAACACATGGCGGCTACCCACGAACGATCTGAAGCACATTCATGCCGAGAATGTGGCGCCACCTATTCACAATTTAGAGGCTTACGTCGCCATCTGGCAGCGAAGCATGGAAAGAAAAGTACGAAGAAACCGGAGACCGAACTGTCAACAAGTTTGACGGAGCAAAATATAGATGGCGCTAAAATTGAAATTTTGAAAGATGTTAGGAATTTTGAGTTGAAAGAAGGCGATAATGTGCTGTTGATTAAGGGACAAGATGTTGATGTGTATATGGTGTAAAATAAATCTAATAATATATATAAAATGCTTTTGTGGGTACGTAAATACGCAGTTTTCTCAATCACCACCAACCCCAATCAACTTCCCGTTGGGGTGGTAAATACCCCTTGGTCTCCAGGTAGTAAGGGAGTTTGGTCGCGGTGGGTGGAAGGGGGTGGTTGTGGGTGGCGAAAATGTTAAAACATATATTGCTGTCCTTTTCTAACGCATGAGGACTTCTGAAAAGATCTCAAAATTTCTGTAATGGTCTAGATAGTTTCAAAATGTGTAAAACGGTTATAATTGATCTAGAATGTTCTGGAAAGTTCAACAAATATCTGGAATGATCTAGAAAATTCTAGAATGAATGCAAACTATTATAATCGATATAGAATGTTTTGAGAAAGTTCTCCAAATTTCCAAAGTTCCAAAATGTCCAAAACTGTTATTATCGAGTTAGAATGTTCGAGAACGTTCTAGAAATTTCCAGAATTATCTGGAAAGGTCCAAAATGAGTGCAATTTATTATGATCGTTTTAGAATGATCGAGAATGTTCTAGAAATTTTCCGAATGATCTGGAAAGTTCCAAAATGAGTGCAATTGATTATGATCGATTTAGAATGTTCGAGAAATTTCTTGAATGATCTAGAAAGTTCCAAAATGAGTAAAACGGTTATAATTGATCTGGCTTCATCTAGAAAGTTCCAAAATGTCCAAAACTGTTATTATCGAGTTAGAATGTTCAAGAACGTTCTAGAAATTTTCCGAATGATCTGGAAAGTTACAAAATTAGTGCAATTGATTATGATCGATTTAGAATGTTCGAGAAATTTCTTGAATGATCTAGAAAGTTCCAAAATGTGTAAAACGGTTATAATTTATCTGGAGTGTTCTAGAAACTTCAACAAATATCTGGAATGATCTAGAAAGTTCCAAAATGTGTAAAACGGTTATAATTTATCTGGAGTGTTCTAGAAACTTCAACAAATATCTGGAATGATCTAGAAAATTCTAGAATGAATGCAAACTATTATAATCGATATAGAATGTTTTGAGAAAGTTCTCCAAATTTCCAAAGTTCCAAAATGTCCAAAACTGTTATTATCGAGTTAGAATGTTCAAGAACGTTCTAGAAATTTTCCGAATGATCTGGAAAGTTACAAAATTAGTGCAATTGATTATGATCGATTTAGAATGTTCGAGAAATTTCTTGAATGATCTAGAAAGTTCCAAAATGTGTAAAACGGTTATAATTTATCTGGAGTGTTCTAGAAACTTCAACAAATTTCTTGAATGATCTAGAAAGTTCCAAAATGTGTAAAACGGTTATAATTTATCTGGAGTGTTCTAGAAACTTCAACAAATATCTGGAATGATCTAGAAAATTCTAGAATGAATGCAAACTATTATAATCGATATAGAATGTTTTGAGAAAGTTCTCCAAATTTCCAAAGTTCCAAAATGTCCAAAACTGTTATTATCGAGTTAGAATGTTCGAGAACGTTCTAGAAATTTCCAGAATGATCTGGAAAGGTCCAAAATGAGCGCAATTTATTATGATCGTTTTAGAATGATCGAGAATGTTCTAGAAATTTTCCGAATGATCTGGAAAGTTCCAAAATGAGTGCAATTGATTATGATCGATTTAGAATGTTCGAGAAATTTCTTGAATGATCTAGAAAGTTCCAAAATGAGTAAAACGGTTATAATTGATCTGGCTTCATCTAGAAAGTTCCAAAATGTCCAAAACTGTTATTATCGAGTTAGAATGTTCAAGAACGTTCTAGAAATTTTCCAAATGATCTGGAAAGTTACAAAATTAGTGCAATTGATTATGATCGATTTAGAATGTTCGAGAAATTTCTTGAATGATCTAGAAAGTTCCAAAATGAGTAAAACGGTTATAATTTATCTGGAGTGTTCTAGAAACTTCAACAAATATCTGGAATGATCTAGAAAATTCTAGAATGAATGCAAACTATTACAATCGATATAGAATGTTCGAGAACGTTCTAGAAATTTTCCGAATGATCTGGGAAGTTCCAAAATGTGTACGAGTGTTATTATTGATCTATAAAAACCAAATCGAAGTGATGTACATCTAAATATTCTAGAGTGATCTGGTACTGGAAATTTCGGTATATAAATCGATATTGGTGCCGATTCTGTTGTAAATCGCACTAAACTAATTTTAGTCACATCTCATCTCTTTCTTACGAACATGCGTGAAAAAGGATAGAACATATTTTAAGTTGTCAAATTAATCTTTGCCGTCTTATTTTGCGTGTATTTAGGCGTGACCGCGATAGATGGCGACTAAATTTATATTGAAAACAAGCATTGGACTAATTTGACAGGACAAAATTTCTTACATCCTTTTCATATGTTCTTTGTTAGAAAGAGACATAGTGACATTAAAATTAGTTTAGTTGTAAACAACAGAATCAGGGCCATTCAGTGACTTTTCGTCAGTTCAATTGTGATTGCAGTCGAGAAAAAGAGTATACAGTTACAAAAAAAACAAGTGATTTTTACAAGTGAAAAAGAACAAACTATTTGAATGTTCTGGAAAGTCTCTCAATATCGAAAATATAAATCTATATGTTAAAAAAATTATCCTTATATATTTTTTATACCATAAAACCTGCGATGTATTTCAACCCGAGCAACGCCGGGTTTCTCTGCTAGTTATTATATACTATTTATTTGTTAAAATACCAACATATGACTTTTATGTTGTAATACTACTACTAGCCACTAGATGGCGTTACCTCCTAGTTATTTTGAAGCATTGACGGGTAGGACAGGAATAAAAAGTCGACACTATTTACAAGATATTTTTATTCATCATAAATTACAATAGATTGAACAAAAAAATAAAAGTTCTCTATTTAATATTAAAACATTTGTCGGACAACACTAAACATGCATTCACATAATATTTACATAATCAATTTTAATTACATTCAATACTATTATACTGTTTATTCACATAGGATTCAAATTGTGGAAAATTCGAATATGGCAGAACAGAAACATTCAATCGAATATACTAAATTTTAACTATCTGAAAATAATAATGCTTGGTTAAAAAATCTAGAAAAAGTACCTACTGCATACAGAACAGAAAATAGAATGACCAAGATTCCCGAAAATAACAATAATTAGTGCTGATTCTAATGTAAATCGCACTAAACTAATTTTAATCACATCACATCTCTTTCTTATTGAAAAAGGATAGAACATATTATTATTATAGCAGTCAAATTAGTCTTTGCCGTTTTAATTTGCAGGTAAATTGACGTAACCAATTTTGACGGCGACAGCATTTATGTTGAAAACTAGCAATTGGACTAATTTGACACGACAAATTTCCTTACATCCTTTTCTTATGTTCTTTGTTGGAAAGAGATATAGTGAGACTAAATTAGTTGAAAACAACAGAATCGGTACCATCTTTTTTTAAGTTAGTCGCCAAAGTTTTATGAGATTCATGACTAAGTTCAACCTTGTTTAAGTACATCGGGTAATCGAGTGATTTAGATCGGTACACCTAGATTAAGTATCTAGTCATGAGCGTATGTTCCATAAATTATCTCGACCCGTACATATATTTATAAAATGATTTAATACGATTTATACAATTGAATAATTCTAATGATCTGTTGTTTTTGGGAATATCGGTAATAATCGCAAATTGTATCTGTTATGTATTAAAAAAACACCTGCGTGTAATTATTATGGTTTCACGCATAAGCGCGGGAGTGTGAGGTGGGTCTGATGGTAACAACAGGTCAAATTATTACTGGGCATAGACTGGCTGTGATCTTTTTTAATAGTAATTATTATATCAATAGATTTAATTTCTGATCCAAATAAAACTAAAAACACTGACATGTTATCACTAACAATCTGTATAGTAAAGTTTCGCCAATAAAAAAAATATTGAATGCGTATAGGAAATGTTACCATCGCGATTTAGAAACTACATCGAATGGTATAGCGACATCTACCGAGGGTTGTTTTGAGCTACGATTTTTGCCGTTACTTCTACAAATTCAAATACCTATTTTAAATTACTTCATAATATATTATGTAATTTTTATACAATGTTTATATTAGAACACAACCAAATTACTCTGACATTTATTACCCTTGTGTTGGGCTAATTAAGTATGTATTCCTTATTTTGTAGTATTTTCAAATTTAATTATTTACTTCAAATATTTTGGTACGAAAAATTCATTACTGACCCTCTATTCTTCCATATATTGATTGCGTCTCACGTTTCATACAATTATATTTGAAGTAATCACTCTTTAGAATCTAAAGTTAGTGGTCTATCTAAAGTTTAGGTAGACTAAGTATTGCTCTCCGTACTACAAGCTAAATTTTAATCTACTCATAACAATTCGAAAAAAAAAAACATTTATTACAGATTCACAAAAATACATAACATCTACTTAGTTTATTACATAAATATTGTCAAAGAGGAACTTCGCTCGAGTTTACTTACATTACTAAGTTATTACTTATATACTTGGCCGTAATGGATGATAACGTAGCAGATTAGATTTATCAGGGATCATATCCATACAAATTGGCGCCAACTGCTAAAAAATGTAATGTTATAAAATATTGGCAGTTTTTTAACCTGACTTCTAAACATGACAAAGCTGTATGGCTCAGACCTTTGCCTGCCTTTTGGCGAATATGAAATACAACATGAGCTTTAGAGTAGTGCCGTTGCGCACTTAAGAAAAATCGGTATAACTAGTTTCAAGAAAAAAAACGGGCTTAGATAATAAAATGTAAAAAATATTGACTGTAAATTAATGTACTGGTTATCGCATAAAATAATTATTCACACTTCAAATTACGGTGAGTCTAAAGAAATTAAGATTTAAACTGGTGGTGGTTGGTTTTCATAGTTCTGCTTAGTTTGGGATCAGATGACCGTGTGTGAGGAATGTCACAGGATATTTTTTTTTTATTTATTTAAACTAGACTTCTCTAGAATTCCTTTTAAATTAAAATACATCGCCCTTTCATTAAAATACATTAAATACCTACATTCGTTTGGCGTTTTTTATCTTATTTTGTAATAAGTTATGTAGTAGTCTTAATTATGTGAAATTAGTGTAAAGTTGGCATTTTGGAGCCTTGAAGATTTTATTGCATTAATTTCTTGCTCATACCTTCGGCAGAAATAGGAGCAAAGATCAAATTATTGTGTGTATGTCCCTGAAAAAATCCTACCGTAACAAGCTTTATTCGATTTTTGTATACAGCCATAGTCAAATTAAAAAGTATATACAAAAATAAGCATTTTACAAATAAAATACCTACATATTCATATACATGTTACATAATAATAGAATTGTATTAACATTAATAATTTATGGTAAACTCTTTTTCAATAAATAAATATTGTATACAATACAAAGTAAATTTGCCGATTTTGGCTATTTTTACTCGGTAAATTAATAGGAAGTATTTTAATAATAATGATAAGAATAATGCACTAACTTCTTTTTTAAACAAAATGGCAGTTAACTAATTTTCTGTATTAATTCTCAATATGACAAAAAAAGTAAAATAGGAGAGAACCTGATGATTTTTAATGGCTAGTGCTTCTTATATTATAGTAGTAATAATCAATAATAATAATACATATTTTTAAGAAAATAATTAATTGACATCACAGAATAGCAAATAATATTTAATATGTTTGGATTTGAATCAATATTTAAATTGGCAACTTTAATGACAAAATAACTAGCCAATTTCATGAAGGAATTTTTTCCTTTTTTTACCGACATTCCCCCTTATTTGTTAATAAAGCTATCAACGTTGATTAGCTAAAATTCCGAAGTCTTTATCTGACAGGTGACATTTGGTGATCGTAAGAGTGAGACGGGGCATACTATTACACTGATTTAGTTAAAAAGCGATTATGAATAAGGGGGTTAGTATTTCGAATTCGACTTTTCATATTCATGCTTTTGATTTGATAGGGTTGTAACGGGACAAATAATTGTACTAAGTATCGAAAAACTTGCATTTAATCGGTATGGCGAAACCCTGTATCTGACAATCGATAAAAAATCGACGTACTATTCAGCCACATCTGTCATTTCACTTTTTAATTTTCAATACGATAGGTTATCCCTCATGAAGGCTTGCTTCGTGTAGTCCTTATGAAGACACTTTCCCCACCATGAGCGCTGCGTACACATCTTCACTGGTTTTAAAATGAAACATTTAGTTTGGACGACATTAAAGAACAGTTTTCCTACCATGTTTGAGACTGATGTATCTGCCAGTTTCAGGCATGCGCGGAATCTGAAAAAAAAAGTTTGAAATTTAAAAAACATATATTGGATAGTTTTTTTTCGTGGGAAATATTAGTGGCCAGGACTTTGACGTCTTATCTTTAGTCACTAATCCGGATCTTTGAATTTCTTTACTACTTATTTTCCCCACAAATAATTTGAAAATTGCTGCGTAGGATCGCAATAAAATAACCTCACTAAAATAATATAGAAATCTGTTCGAATTATAAAAATGCCGTTAACGCCATACGACCTCCGTAAACCATTCAATAAAATTGAAATTCGAAGGCTTTTTGGCGCAAATTCAAAAGCGCGGTTATCAATTTCTATTTTTTTAAATAAAATACTTGTGTATTTTTGGTGGGTACCAGATTATTGTTTTTGACCGTCATTAGCCGTCATTAGGACGTACTGAAAGCTTTTTTAATGTCTTACAATTTTTTTATTTCTATTTATGATGGGCCACGTACTAATAAGTGCCTTCCTAGGATCTAATTTCTGCATATGAGTTTTGAATTTTAAAGCATTTCCTTAGTTCAACTTATCTTTTTAATAATATTTTAAGGTTACAACCGACCGTTATTTTAATGGCGGGACCGCCTGTCATCGTTCGCGCCACTTTATGACGTTCCACACATAAATTGGCGGGAAAAGTGCACCAACTGACAATATGGGTCTGTGTTTATATCTACCAAAGGGCTATGGGTTTAAGTTCATGGCCCCCAGTCTTTATTAAAACTTGACCGTTATTTGAAACCTTATAAAATGAGATAGGCCTTCCTTGTTTTCTGCTCTAGACTTCCTTCTTTGTCTACCCAAATATTGCCGTCTCGCTCGCACATCTCCCCACTATCCACCCAGGCAGAGCGCGAGCTTGAGCCACGCGCGCTATCTCGTCATTGGCGTCCTGTTTTCTGCAACGGACGGTTGTGCCTAGCCTAGCCTAGGCACTCGTAAGTTATTTGTATATTTTATATACCTTTGTTCCTTCTTAGTTTATTAAAATAATAATATAATGATTTTAACGGTGTTACCGTTCGATATTTTAATTTAATTTTGATATTTTATGTTCATGTCTTTGAACAGCTAATTCTTAAACTATTTAATCTACCCACTTTTTATTGATAATTTTGCTTTTATTAATTTATTATCCTTGGTTTTTCCTAGGTTAGTTCCTGTTTTGTTCACAGTTGAACATTAATATTTAAATTACATCAAGTGCTAACTGTATAAATCACAACGTGCGAATAGTGATAACGGATACTGCCCTGAGCAAAAATGATCTAAAAGGCAGCGTAACACTGGGTCGAGTAAGGTCCTCAAGTAAATCCAAATGCCTCATATATCTCATATATCTGATTCTCGGATCTATAATAAAATTAATAATGACCGCAGGCGATGTTAAGTGTCGAAAACGTTAGCAGTGCCGTCTAAATAACAATTTATTATATAGTTAAATATTTTAAAGAAATTTGCCGCTGTAACAACTTTGTGCTAGCTTGTGTGTTACTAGTTACTTAAATAAACCTCTGTTGAGGATCTTGCAATGAAGCGGTGATTAAAAGTGAAAAGTGAAAGAAGTTGAATGATAATAAAAAAGAATTTAAAGTGTTATGTAGTGAATTAGAATTATTACAACTTATTTGTACTGAAATTATTCAAATGAGGAATTGTGATCCGCTAACCAGATATTTCGCCTGCCATTATTGCTAGTCTAGTTACAGTGCTTAAAAAAGTTTAAACATTTTTGCCTCTAATAAAAAGGATCAAATGCTCCTGCTTAGCAAGCTAGTCTGATCCATACACCAACCCGCGCAGGGCCAGGTGACTCAAAACATACCCGCGCAGGGTATTTTCGTGGATGTTGTGCCCGTACGCACATTCCCCATTATTATTAGCCCCGCGCAGGGGCAGTGACTTAAATCATAACCGCGCAGGGTATTGTCTTAGATCTTGTGCCAGTACGCATATTCCTTATTATTATTAACCCCGCGCAGGGGCAGGTGACTTAGAACGTACTCGCGCAGAGTATTTGCATGGATGTTGGGCCGGCACGCACATTCCCCATTATTATTAACTCCACGCAGGGGCAGTCTCTGAAATGTACCGGTGCGGGGTATTTATTCTCTTGGATGTTGTGCCCTTACTCCGTATGCACATTCCCCGTAATAATCAACCCTTTGCAGGGGCAGGTGAGTTGAAATATACCCTCGCGTGTGTTCTTTTGAGATGTTGTGCCAGTACTCCGTATGCACATTACCAATAATAGTCAACCCCTTGAAGGGGCAGATGAGTTGAAATGTAGCCTCGTGAGGTATTTTCTTGGATGTTATGCCTGTACACACGTTCCCCATATTAATCAACCGCTTGCAGGGACAGAAATGTACCCTCGCAGGGTATTATTTTGGATTTTCTGCCCGTACGCACATTTTCCATCATAATCAACCTCTTACAGGGTGACTTGAAATGGACCCTTCAAGTCTGGTTTCAAATACATCATGTCGCGCCTGACGCATATAAATCTTTGCGTGACCTTAGAATACACTCTCGCAGGGTACTATGTTTGGATGGTGTGTCTACGCACATTAACGATGAAAGGATTAAAAAGGCAGTGTGGTGTTTGAAAACCTATTTTGCTTTTCAATTAAAAATTAAATGATCCTGCTTTAGAAACAGGTCAAAGCAGATTTTAACTCTATCCCTGCCTCGTAGGGAAAAGGGACTCGAAATATATACCCTCACCGCAGGGTACTTTACCTAGATATTGTGCCTCTTCTCACAATCGCCATCTAAATCAACCCATGCAAGGACAGGTGATTTGAAATGTTCTGTCGCACAGTCTCTAATATAACCACCAACATGGGAATAGTTGGTTTTAAAATGTACATTTGCAAAGTCCTATGCCGAGATGCCTCTACGCATATTTCCCATCATTATCAAATCTCACAGGGGCTAGTAACTGGAAAATGTAGCCTTACAGCGTACTCTTAAGTACTTGACTTGGAGGTTGGTGCCCTTACGGACCATACTCGTTTTTTGCAAGGTGCTTAAAGATTGACATTTAATAATTTCAAAGCGGGACAATAAATTCTATTCCACCAGCATGGTGACATCTAAGCACCCCCGGTTTATATACTGAAAATAATATAATACACTGTCGATGCGTATTGTTTTACCAAAAAACCGTTGGTAATGTCAAGTCATTCGGTTCAGTACTGTGGTATCAGATATCCACCCGCACCATTGAACATTGTCTGCTGATGCTAAAAAGTGGTGAATCTCAGTTCTCAGTTTAAGTGTATTCCGAACCGGTGGTAAATTCAACTGTATGTAACAAATTAACGTTTATAAGTGCCCTATCAGGACCTAAACTGAATAAATGACTTTTTGATTTTGATTTGATCTCACTGACCTATTATAACGTGTGATACGAATTAAATGTTTACCGTATCGCTGATTTATTTCAACCCTGACTGTTTGTGCAAAATTCAGATCTCAGGCATGTTTTCACTAGTAAATGTGAGCGACGCACATACGAATCTATGACCAATAATGGCAACTATATTATACATAGATAACTTGCCTACCTTTCGGTCTCAGCCAAAAGTTTTTTGCTTAATTAACCAATGGGGTAACAAGCATATAGGGAATAAGGAATACCTATTATCGATTATTTGAATGACTTGCTCCTGCCTTCCAAGGCGTTATGTTTTAATTCTAAAACAAGAATGAATAAAATTGTGCTACAGAGGCTTACACTATGTTGACAAATTTACCCACCCTCGCAGGGTTTTTGGGGGTTCAATGGAATACTAGATATATTATTGATTTTCTTTCAAAATCACCTTAGAGCCTAATCGGTCTATTGAACTTATCGAGCTTGGTAATATCCCAAAAGAGTCTGCACTACCGTGATTCAGCATACTTTTTTGATTCAACTGCAATCGCAATCTCATTTTCTATTGAAATTTATAATCAGATGAAGCCTGTAAGCGCAATAAACAGTCGAACAGTTGTTTAGCCAGGTAAACGTTGCATTGCAATAACAAAGCACTCCTCGCTATCTTGAAAGCATGACAATATCTAAATTAAACGTCACCTATGTTCGGAATGAGGGTGACAATCATCTGATGAACCGTATCATCGTCATATGAATGTAACATTCCAATTTCTTTCATATATTAGATTAGATCCTCGTCTATTGTTACTGATTACCAACTACTGCTTGAGGAGCACTTACACAGCGGATACGCCTGCACAATAATATGGAATGTACATACTTAGTTGAAAGTTTTGTATTTAGACTAAAGCATGAATAAATGTTTTACGAAGAAAAAGCACCTTTGTTCCACGTGGAATTACCACCTAGCATAACATTACCCTCTATCTTGTTTAATCTCTAAACTGCTACCTCAGCTAAATTGGTTCGAAACAAACTTTTAGTAACTAATTCCTCGATAGTATTTCGGAGGGCAGACCTCAAGTTCAGAGCTTTGACAGTCCCATTCACGATACAGCGCTATCGATAGATACATGGACGGTTTTTCTACCTCCAAGTAGATACCATAAGATGGTCTGGAATTATAGAAATATGAGTATTGGATTGCTTGTTGTAACCATGGCATCTTTGTTGAAAAATCGCTTCTAACCGTAGCTTGTTTGAAATAAAATGAACAAACTTAAGTAGTCCATTTGTCACAATGACTCCTGTACTAATAAAGTTATTAACTACTTGCTTCTTACACTTAGATGAATGTTCATTATGCTGAATAAGTCAGTGGTATCAAATGTATGCAGTTTTAGTTCTCATGTGTTGGTTGGACATATTTTGATATATATTGATACGATAGATAGTCGATTGACTCGTGTAATTTTTAGAAACATATCTAAAATTTAAGTAACGAATTTTGTATATCCAGACCAACACAGCGTTGTCTTAATTTTGTAGTGTGTTAAGGTTGCCTTCAACCTTGTACCTACATGACTTCACTTTCCAGTTTTAGAACAAGTAAAAGTTATGTTATGATGTTACTTGTGTCGGTCTTTAAAACTTATATTTCTGGTTAATGTTTATGCAGTAATGTTGCTGGTGATTATAGCAAAATACCACATGTAAGTAAATATGTACTGTATGTAATTAACGTTTTGATTAGAATATATGATGTACCTACACGTGTCGGAGAATAATAATGTCGGTAGGTACAGTCGCGGTCTAAAAATGTTTACCACCTTGCGGTCTATAATCGCTTGCACATTTCTGTTTCATAAGGTTGACCGGAAATAAAATGACTTTTGATAGGCGTGAATTGTAATTGACATGAAAAATAATTCAAAGAGGTGTTATACCTAGTAAGAATTGAGTTCTCTTGATATAGCACTAAATATAGTTTGCAATAAAAAACTGCCCTTTGCTGCAGGAATAAACTTGCCATTACTTTATTACCTTTGTATTTTTATTTAATTACAAACGCTCAACAAATGTCGCAATATAATTTAAAAAAATATTATAGGACTCTCTCTGCGGGATCGGCGCCTTATTGGATGAGTTTACATAATCAAAAAGTCATTGACAGCCTTTTTGCTATGTTCGATACTTAAAAACATTTCACAATTTAAAAATGTTATATGTTTGTTGATATGACTTATTAGGCCTTATTGCGCGCGGTATGAGATGGAATCGAGTTTGAAAAGTGATAAACATTTTCAGTCCCCGACTGTACATAGACTATAGCAAAACATATAGCTATACATTACTGTGTGTACAGATTGTATTCGCCTTTTATACGATAAACGTGACACAGCAAAATCCACCAACTATTGACAAGACCTGCCAAAGCTGCATCTTTAATAGGGTGCGAAATAGAATAATTCATCGCTGGTGCTGGCATAATCAGTTCAGATCCACTAAATCTGGTCTCATGCCCATTAGAGATCTGCAACCCTTTCAGACAGTTACCATATAGCTGATAATAAGCCACTAATCGCGGGATCACATTATCTTCGCATGATTAATTAAATACTTGAATGTTGCTTTTCAATCACATACGATACATGTTTTTATGCTCATCAATGATTTGATTAAGATCTTTGCTTCTAGCCATTTACACCTACATATTTCGTTTATACTTTATAAATAAAATTACAGTACCTCGCACATCTTAGTATTTTTGATACCTATTCTCTCTCACGATACCTTCAGACTTACACAGAAGTCTGTACACGTATGACCTATACTGGAGACATCACAGGTACCTACCTATGTCACAAATAACTTTATGCTACAAGCATAAAATCACATTGGCATCCACTTTCACCAGGCGAAAACAAACACGTCTCATTTTATAAGGTTTCAAATAACGGTCAAGTTTTAATAGAAGCGTTTTACCTGAAAATAAAACGCATATTAAATACTTACCTTATTTGAAACCTTAATTTTTAGTTCTGCCTGGTATTTCGACTCAATGACGAGATAGCGCGCGTGGCTCAAGCTCGCGCTCTGCCTGGGTGGATAGTGGGGAGATGTGCGAGCGAGACGGCAATATTTGGGTAGACAAAGAAGGAAGTCTAGAGCAGAAAACAAGGAAGGCCTATCTCATTTTATAAGGTTTCAAATAAGGTAAGTATTTAATATGCGTTTTATTTTCAGGTAAAACGCTTCTATTAAGATGGTCCTGACTCCCGAGTCGTTTTTTTTTTTTTTTTTTTTGGGGGTAAATTTATTTACAATAATTTCAAGTGCCTATGTATAAAAATATTCACGCATGATACTAACGTAGGTATTGGATATGTTTTTGTATTTTAATGTTTTTAATATTTACTAAAACTATTTAAAACGTTATTTTAGTTCCTCATCAATAAATAACTGTCATTTAGAATTAATTAACTATTGGGACTATTATTATTTCTCATTTTAGTAGTTTTACATATCATGTTAAAATAATAAAGTTTGTTCAGCAGTTCTTGCATACCGCAATGAGGACAAACAAACAGCTTTTTACCTTATAGGCACTTGCACAAAATAGACAAAGAAGCGTAAAACAAAATGATCGATAGCAGTAAACGGCGCGAAACGCCATTATAGTCAATAGTCTGGTGTCGAATGCACGCGGCTGGATTGGGGCTGCCACATAGGAAAAATAAAATAATCCTATTAAAAATATTAAAAAATTCAGAGTAGGATTACTGTATGTAGGTGTACTGAGATTTAAGTCTTAAATCTTAAAAAAGTACCTATTTTCAGAAGCAATTTCAGTTTTATTTCCATAGACTGCCAACCCTAGTTCACCATAAGTGGTACTTATTGGTGCATTCTATAATATATAACCATCTATGCCAAGAACATCTCGTTCACTTCCTAAGTCTGTTCTTCCCCGTTTTTATGCGCCCACTGTAATTTATTTCTTAAGACTAAACTACCTTTACAGTTACGTAACAGTTCATTCATTTCAGACTATCATAAAGTTTTAATTTATAACCGCCACCATAGGCTTGTTCTTTAAAAAAAAGTTTATAGTCGATTATTCTAAAACAATCGATATCGTTCCATTTTCAAAATAAGTTCTATTACCAAAAAGGTTAGGAACTATACCGAAGCACGAAGCAAAAACAATCAAATCTTTTTCTTTTATCCGACAGAACAACTGTATTAACGAGTAAGAGGTTTTTATAGTGTAAAAGAGCAACATTTTCGTAGTGATTCGGTCGAGTCGTGGGAGCGTGCCAGCGTCGGATTACATTGAGCTGACAAAGCTTACTTATTTCGCACTTAACGAGCCCTTAGCTCTTTGTATGCACTCAAGTTCGGCCACAGGTTTCTGCGTAGAGTAACGCTCGGTATAGAGATTAATTTAATTTAGTCGAGTAATTTAATCGGTATAGAATGAAGATTGTTTGTCGTGTAAATGTTTTAATTTGGAATAATAAAAATACATTTGTATGTAAGAAAACAGCATATTTTTGATTTATTGTAATTTTTTCCAATTGTTAATCATTTATATTATCGAATAGCAGTTCCTGGAATTGTTTTATCAAGATCCGTATAAAAAAAAAATGGTATGTTACTAAAACGTTATTATATTTTTTGTATTTCATCTAATGCATGGACTTGTGTTTATTTTTACTTTACGGTTACTACCCTTATCTGTACCCTACCAAGTTCTTGCTCGGTCAGCTTGGCTTTAACTCACTGGAGGTGAGACGGTTATTGGATCAGCTCAATACATGTCTCAAAATCCTGAGAGGGGTTATCGATTCCCCGATCTACACGATCGCATTTGTAGGCTATCGTGCCAGATAATTACATTTGACACAGAACCAATCGAAGATATCAGCTTCTCTCTATTCCGAGTTGTAGAACAGCGGCCCGAGCCAAGTCCCCCGCGCCCTTGTGCCGGTCACAGCGCAATATCAATGCACTCCTCGACGCCAACCCTGATATTGATAATATTTTTTGATAATTTGACTACCATTATATCTTTAAGTTTCACTTTATGAGTAAATACATGTGATTTGTGTTTACCTTTGAATTTATATATTTTTATTTCTTGTTTTTGTATAGAATGATATCACTTTTAATAATATGATGTATTTTGTTAGTGATAAGTATAATTGGTGTATGCCGTTCTTAGTGTAATAAATAAATTGAATTGAATTTTGGCAATGCAAAAAAAAACAACTGTATTTAAAGTTTAGAAAATAAAGAGTGTATCTTGGCAATAATTTAGTTAACAATCCAATTTGCTGTCTCGTCACAAAACTACTCTGTGCTCATTCCGCGGCGGGCTTGTCGCGCTCTCTCCCGCTTCATTTGGTAAAGTTCTGGTCAAGCTTCTGTAATAGTGATGTGGCCTTGCGTTTATCGATATCGGCAAAAGGTTAAGTAGCAATAGTTCTCAATTTACTGGTTTTGTTAAAGGTCGATTTTTATTTATTATAATATTAATGCTGTAATATGAAAGTGATCGAGGGCACAGATTTAAATACGTTGGTCCGAGCAAACAGGCTCCAAATACATTTGCCCAATTTCCAACGTTTTAAAAGGTACGTACGGTTGTAGTGAGTGGGGAATGCTATGCAAAAAGAGCTGATGAAATAAACGGTGTTCAAGATTGGGGGTGAAGATTAGACCATACAGTTGATAGAAGTGACATAAACACAAACAAAAGCTAATAAAAAATAAAGTTGATTACGTTTCGTTGGAAATTGGACAATAATGTATCAAGTTTAAAAAAAGGTTTGCCCTGTTTTACGCTTTCGTAATTATATACTAAAATAAACTATCGACAAAACTTAATGTCAAGTGCACAACACTACTCGCCACCCGCGTAAGCTATAAGTGGCTTAGTTACAGTACAAGTGCCGCCAAACATCGATTCAATGCGGGTTCAATGTAAGAACAAAAGAAGGATTAACTACAGCTTTACCAGGAGCACCCGAAAAAGAATTAGTGCAAATACCCAATGCCCGCGCTGACTTTTTTTTCTTATTCCTTTTTCAAATTTCTGGCTCGTTAGAACTATTGGTCGGTCAGCAAAAATAAAATTGTTTTTTCTTTTGTGCCCGTATTTGACGTGCGGTTTGCGGGATTGCAGTTGTTTGTTTTTCTGAGCTAAAAGCCAAGGTGCCAGGGAGGTCGTTATGTTTATTAGTTTATGGTTTGAACTCTACAGTAGCTCGATTTGTTTACATTCTATTTTTAAACTTGCGTATTTTATTTTATGCACTACACTATACAGCTAAAGACCATAATTATTTATTAATAAATTAGGAAGGACTAAAGAAAATATAACCACTGGGAAAGACAAACTAAACTAAGTAAGTCCTAAATAAGACTAAATAGTGATAATGGCTATTGCAAAAATGAATGTGTATAATAACTCCGAAGCCGTATCAGATTCTTCGTTATATACACAAATAAATTCGTCGATCGGTCGAGCATATTTTTCTAAATTTAAACGCTTTTTCTATTTAAGGCTGCGTATAAAGCAAAATAACAATCTTAGAATTGAAATTTACCCAAGTAAATAGTATTTAAATGAAAAAATATTTTTATATGGGTATTTTCATTATATACGCGAGGGTTCTGCCTGAGCAAAAACATAATGGAATGAAATTTCCTCGATAGAAAAAAATCACAAAGCTACCTCTAATAATAATGAATTTTCGGTTTTATTCGTTCATGGTGTATCTAATTAAGACAAAAATTCGATAAATAATATCACTAACATATGACCTAGGGCTGCTACTAACGATTTTTTAAAATATTCTATACTTTACGAGTTATTTAGATAAGAAGCGCTTCGTTCATTTTTGTGCCGCGAAACACGCTATCTCCATCTCATCTCCACGCGAAGATTAGACATAAGTTTGTTTCATCTGACATTGCGATATTTTTCTGGCTTGGTACGCACTCTTAACATTCAAAGCATGACCATAGTGAAGTTTTAACTTTTATTTCCGTCTTGTCTGCCATAATGGCATATAAGATAAAGCAAGCTTTATCAACGTTTAAGAATCTGTTACTATTGTACGAACTACATTAAACGCCTACGCTAGATAACGGATGTAAGACTTCAAAATGTACTAAAATGTCACAAAAACTATAACTTGGCAAGACAATTACCTAGCTGTTTTGTGTAAAGATTTTTAGCCAGCGAATTTTGTTAAGTGGTCCTTCGAGCCGGATATAAGAAAATAAATGACGCTATTGATTTATTCAGTAGTTGGTAGAGTTGCGAAGGTATGTCTGCCATAATTAATCAGGAATTACAACAATTATGAATAAATTTGTGAAAATCCCCGATGAAAATCTCACATTCAGTATACGTTTAGTACATTTGACATTTCTATAGACCTCAGTCTACACTAGCGCCTTTCGCGGCGGTATCAAGCGCGATAGCCTTCATTAGATCGTGCTTATAGTCCATCCAAGACCACACAGTCCGTTCCTCACTTCACATCGAAACACGTGCTATTCCCTCAATCAATAACCTTGACATAATCCAACCTAATAACAAATGAACGGACACAAATGCCCATTGTTGTTGTCCCCGAACTAACCTTTCCGCCTGGATAAACAAGAAAATAGTTATCTTACGCAAAATGACAAAAGAATATCACCTATCGCCGCCCCTATGTGGCGTTCATAATTTATGTATTGTCGGCGCGCGTATTTAACGTCGTGGACGCATTATTCACAGATTATAAATCCCGCGAAGCGTTCAGCGATAACGGAACGCGACCAAGATACTGGGTGACAGTTGTTTGACAGAGGTTTTGGCGGGAAATGCTCTTTTTTCAGTAGAAACTGGTATTCAAACTTATTTTCTGGGTGTGACAACGATTGCATAAGGTGACAGTGTGCCGGTAAAACATATTTTCTCTTCTTTTTGAACGTTTTGACCGACTAAACAAGCATCTATGGCATGTGAGACATCTATTATAAATATTTAGATACCTATGATCTATTTAGATATCTCTTTACTCAGCGAAAGAAAATCACAGCATGGAAACGCTTTTAAAAATAAAACTGCAACAGAAACTTTCACAAGGAGTAGAGGAAGTTGAGGACACCTGTTTAGTCTATGGTTTCCACGCCATTACCCGCCCATTGAGGCGAACGCGCGATTTTCGAATTTCGAACGTCTTCACAAGCAAAATGGCGGCGTCTAACGTCAACTTGTCGTGTAAACGGCCAGTTCTCGACAAGAAACGAGCAAAAAGCTGCAAAGAGGCTGTATAAACACGATGAAAAGTTAATTTAGTGTTCTCTCTCACTTTATGTTGAAGATATCTTGAGTTGAGTAAAAAGTAGCATGTTTAATCAACTGTTTTCAATGTCTGCATATTGATAGTTGAAAGAAATATAATTATTATCTTCTGAATTTCACTACTCCTTAGACGGAACAGTATCTGTCTAATCTAACCAAAGTTTACATGAATGATACTAAAAAGATTTTAATCTTCATTCGGAGCTGCCATTATCAATATTTTTTAACCTCATTTAATACTGGCAACATTTTAAAACTATACCTTTTATAGTACACTCGAAATAACCTCATATCGCGTCATCCGATCTCTTGATTTGATCTGGCGACAACAGATAATAGGTCCCATAGAATATTGCCTTTGCCTGCTTCGGATTGTAAAAAATAAAATCTTTTTTTTTCGAATAATCAAAGGCTATAAACACCTAGTTAAAGGTTTCAATGGGCGATAGTATTTTTTGTTTCTTTTTTATATCGATACCTTCGCCCCTTGTTTCAGCCTCATTCGATTTCTTTGGGGATGAAGGGGCTCTGAAGAGAGAAATATAATTTTTTGTTATTTATTTATTTATTATATTGATTGTATTATGTGTTGTGTGTTTATAAATAAAAAGATAAGTTCAAAAAATGGTCGAATATCGGCCCCTATTTGACTAACAATTATTATAATAATAAGCCAGCATAATAAAAGTAACTATCAACTCAGCAAAACTTAAAACTTATTGCATGATGTATATAACTTTCAGACTCATAATTTCTGTAAGTAGAGCCATTCTTGCGTCTTTTCTTTGCCGCTTGCTACTACATCTAAATATGTTTGTTTATTTGAATAATTCAATGGAGGATTATTTTACACGTTATCATCGTACAACTATCCTATTTCTTTATTTTATATTTACTTTTCATCGGCATTTTTCACGTTTATATTCAGCAACTAATTACCTAGCTACATAATTTCAATAATTATTTAATTAACTCATGTTTTGTCCACATACCGTCAGTTCAGTAGATAGAAATAAACAGACATACAGATATCGCTCGGCGGCGGGTGTGCCGAGTTAATTTATGACCACCAATTAGGAGGTACGCCAGATATTATCACATTTTTTTATATTGTAAGGAATAAAAATGTTATGGAGTAGCGTTGTGTTATTTTTTTTTTTAATATTATGTATCCTTTTCTTGTATTGTGTGTAATTTTAATAGTGTATGCCTAAAAGTCGGACATGGTTGAGCTTTAACATTACATAATATATGTCTTTGTCTACATCTGTCCCTATGGTCCATACTAAAATACTGACTTTAAGGAGAATTACTAAGTCAAAATGACTTTAAGTTTCCTTGCAGTTGGCTAAAACCGGTAAATCCATTTTTTTTAATACGATCATCTTCGCCAACAAAAAATCACATACCCCTACTACAGAAGTAAGAGCATCCCCTTACCCTACCCGAGACCTTAGTCTACCCTGCGAGCCCAGAGTGGATTGGTGTACTTCAGATGATTTTGAGTATGGTTTCTCTACACGACGTTTTCCTTTATCGAAACTACATCTGTACTGTAGTAAATTAGACGCAACCATGCAATTTAAAGATTGAAATATTTTATAATAAAATTCGTGACATTTTAATTGTCACAAGAGTTTGGTCGCTCCTTATAATAATGGAAAATATCAGAATAAAAATTAAATTAAAGTTAATATTTTTTAGCTACTCTATGGTTTCCTATGTTCTATATCCCAATCTCCTATCTTGCCGTCGACAGGGAGGCGATGTGATACTCTCTTATTTTTATTTATTTCATTTATAAACCATTATTTTTTACCTTTTTGACCATCAAGACGTTTACTTCGTTGCGGTCGGGAAAATGACTCTATTAATATGTTACGGTTATTATAAGGAGACATTTGGGGAACTAAGTCCTTATGCTAGTAAAAAAAGAAAGTTTCATCACACGAAAACAACATACAAAACCAAACCATCACCAAAACATGCATACGTTTTTGAATAAAGCGCATTCTTTTCCGCAAAATATTTTCTTATTTAACTGAGTTTTTTATTTAAATATGCCTTCATAAGCACTTATGAATAGCTCTTATCGGTTGTTCAGATTATTTTGATATGCGTTTAAAAAAGGACTCTGATTTAGGCCTACTTTAAATTTTTACATGCCATCAAGGAAAAAGTTAAATTGGCTATTTAATTAAAATAATCTCGAAAATATTTTTACATGCATACAACAAATTACATTCATGTATTATTTTGTAAAAAATTGCTAAGATTGTTTTGATTTTACCAGATTAAATTTCACATGCCAATAAACATAAAAACATCGACTACAGACAACGCAACTTTTTTTTTATAGCAACGACATCGAAACATACAGCCTTCATACCAACCTTTCGTCGCATCGGCAATGCATTAGCGTGTTGACACGCCAGTTATAAAGTCCATATTTCTTCTCCATTCCACCGATCCAAAATGGACATCGCAGGTCGTGGACACGGCAGCATCTGTCCGTCCGTGTGTAACCACCGAGCTGCGAATATCGAGTCGCAGAGAAACCTTTTCCACACCATTTCGTGCCCGGTACTCGTAGTACGTCCATGGCATCGCGCTTTGCTCTGTCAATTGTTTTTTTTATTGGTACATGTTTATGGCGACAATTTATTGTGCCAGTACCGCGTAGTTTAAAAATCGATTTTGATATCCAAAATTATATTTTCAAGTATCGATAACAGTAAATAATATCGAATAATCGATATAATTTTGCGTATGTTACCGGCACGTGCTATAAATCTTTTAAGAGCAGTGCTAAATCGATTTTTAGACACTAATCACACATGTTATGACCTCTTCCATTTTATATTTTAAACATAACTATCCTACGCGGTTTAAAAAAATGTAGACCACCATCGAATTTTATGATGTTAACTAATAAATAAAATTAATATTAGCGCCTGTCTGAGTTCTTGTTGTGATATAACTAAGTTTGACTTAAGTTTAGTGTAAATCATTTTAGATAGAATATTTAGATCATTCTTATAGGAATATCATCGTTAGCATTATCAATTTCCCAATTCCGAGTTGCTAGCGAACACCACATCACAATCCGCGACAAAACCCGGGAACATAAGCTAGTTTCGAAAATCGTAAACGTGGCCGCGAGATGGTCGCTGTAAATCCCTCATAGATCCCGAAGTGCGCTATAAAGATCAATAGATCGTTGCCAACGCGCAGCTGTGAATGATCCATAGATCACTGCATGTTTATGGCTTTATTGCTATACTTAAGTGTTGTTACCTTGAATGAAGTTAATTGGCTTGAAATTTAATTATTTTTATGTGTTGTGGAAAAAATGTTAAAATGGGAATTTTGCAATTTGCCTAATAGGTTTTATTTCTACGACCAATTTCGAAGTGGCCTATTCATCACATTGCAGGGAAATTGTTGTGAACTAATGTTCATACTGGCCTATATTCCGTAGATGCAGATAGATAGAGCATACGTCATAATTTGTGTCGGCCTATAAATCTCAATTATAATTCGGATCAGCCTGTTATTAATAATTATTATTTACCAACTAACGATAGTTCGGAATAATAAATCTTCTAATTTCAGCTTGACACTCTGGTGACATCATAGTCATAGAAAATACTCGAAATATAAATTATTTTTAAATCTTTTCTTCTTCTTTATTACAAGCTTTTATTTAACTTGCAATGTATGTAACTATGTTCGGGTGGAATCTTGCAAGTCGAATTTCACCCACTTCCAGTGGTCGGATTGACTGACTTGATATTTGGTATATATTAGTATATTGGATGGCAATGCAAGTACAGTAAAAAAAAGTATAGACACCAAAAAAACTTTTACTTAACTGTTTTTTTTTAACAAAAAACTTATTTTAAATGAAGTAGTTAAAGTGGCAAGCATTAAAAGTGCTTAGTTAATTATCAACTAAAAGTACCAAAAAAGGCTTATATGTTTTCTGATATCCCCTTAATCCTTAAGTTAAAAGATAACTATGATTAACTTTTTATGCTAATAGTTTCATGTTTCAATCCTTATAATTTGTTCCTGGTTATTAAAAAAAAGATCATCATCCAAACAGCCGCCATCTTAAAAAGTCCTCAAGAATTTATATTTCGAGAGAAAATAAGATTGAAGGGATATAAACTTTATGATGTAGCGGTACAATTAAAATCCCGTCATATCTATAATGACTACTAATTTTACTCTAATTGGGCATATTAAGAATTTTGGTTTTTTGTTTTTTTTTTTAAATTGACTGTGTTATGATTCAGTGGTGCTGGTTATTTTCTTTTGTTAATAAAACGTTGTTTTACTAATTGTGTCAATTTTTTTTTTATTCCTACTGATATAATTTAATTTAGGACCTCGTTTAGACTCAGTCCTTTTTCATTACGGTTCCGTACCCGAAGGGTGCCAAACGGGACCCTATTACTAAGACTCCGCTGTCTGTCCGTCCGTCTGTCTGTCAGTGGGCTGTATCTCATGAACGGTAGACAGCTGAAATGTTCAGAGAATGTGTATTTCTATTGCCGCTATAACAACAAATAATAATACAAGAAACGTCATTTTTTGACGGTTTTTTTCATAGCAAAGTTGAGTTAGTTAATATTGTACGGAACCCTCTGTGTGCGAGTCCGACTCGTAAATGGCCGGTTTTTATTCATAGTTTTAAGGAGAGCACAGTGTGGTTTGCTTGCTGGTCAAATTGGAAGCGCTAAGCGTCGGGTCAAGGCGTCCCGTCCTAGCGCCGAACTCTGACGCCGCTCCACGCCAAAACCAACTCTGTGTATAATTTACAGTGAACCTTCCACCACCTCAAACACACGCCCAAAAAAACCAAAAAAATACCCAAGAAAACTCTTAAACCTAATTCCAAATTCACACGACAGTCACTTCAGTAAAAAAGTGATAACAATCCATAGCGTACTTACACTGATTTAAGACCATATTTACAAAAAAAAGTTCTTAATTTGAAGCAAAAATCCATGGTTAAATTTACAAATAGAAGCGCGTCGTAGCGTGAACATGAAGCGTTGAAAATAGCCCGATGAAAAAAGAACTCGTGACATAGACAAAAATTGACCATGACCAAAAACGTGATTCCTTTTTTGAAATAAAACAAAAAAAATAAGACTAACCTCCTATCGCAGCGGCAGTGCGAGATTGTATATGGGCTAAAGTTGAAATAACCAAATCTTCGTTTGAACTTCCCGATGTTGAGTCGGCAATTGTCATGGGCCCTACAGCATTTATCCTCGGACCTGTCGATGCCCAGTTCATCGTATTCCTCGGCCAATTGTCCCGCACCGCACCATTTTGTCCCCGGTAGTATAAAATTCTCCCTGAACGATCTCCGTAACCTGTTATTTTGAGCTATGTTAGATATAATACGCAAATCGTAGTTCGACGCGATACGGAGGTGACCTATGAAATTGTGTGACGGTTTATGAATGAGTCGAGTAAGTTTATTAATTATATTTTATTGGTTTTATAAGACAAATGATACGTCGTTCGTGAATGATTAAATATAGATTTTTCATTATTATTATATCTAGCTCTCCGCCCGCGAATTTACCCGCGTTCCACTGTTTTCAAAATTTGACACCTAAGTTACCCAGGTGTAAAATTCCTTCCATTTATATATTCTTACGTTATTTATGAAACCTGTATGCATACAGACAGATTTGTCATTCGATATACTGAGAACGATAACACATGCAGAAGGCAATGTTACGAACTCGCTCTTTTTGAAAAAGCCAAAAGGGATATTATGTCTTTTTCTTTTGTGAACAAATAACCTTTCAAAAAGCCAAAAATCTAAAATTAATTGTTTGAAATGCAGTGCTACGAGCTCGCTGCGTCTTAAAGAATATTATAATTTAATACTTTTCATATAAAATAATATCTAATAAACGGTTATGTATTAAAAAACGGACGCAATATAAAAGTAAACACAATACGCGATGTATTTTCTGAAAAAACCGCAGCGTATCTTTCGCCTTAAATCATGTTTAGCTTGCGAGTTGATTGTGTAGGATTTGTAGCAGTTATTTGATAGTGAATGAATGATTGAGTGAAGTGAATGATAGTAGATTAAAATGACATGATTTTTGAGTGATATTATGAGTGAAAAGTATATTATGATAAATAACTTTTTATAACTATTAAATATGCTTTTATTTTAGGAAGTACGCTACTTATTTTTACCGTAAATATGATATTAAAAAAACTCAGTATTTTAAAAAAATAGAGTAGGTTTGATTATCTATGGTATATATATTTATTTAGTAACTAAACTATAGCCATGCTAAGAAGTCATATTTGACAAGAGGGTGTCTCTCCTTACCACACTGTGTTTGTCTCTTTTTGACACATGGATGTATGTGGGCTGTCAAAAGTGACCTATTAGGAAGGCCCTATTATAAAGTCAGCACATTTTCGTGGAATGTAATAAACATTACATGCATTTTTTTAATTGAGAATAATTTGTTTACGATCTTAGGGTTATAAATTTTCTTTTTAATTGAAAGAGTATATTTTAAACTAAGAATAGAAGAGGTCAACGCATTTGTGGATACTGGCACATAAAAATATAAAAAAAACATTAATTAAACATAAGTAAAACATTCCATATGTCATTCTAAAGAATAACGTAGAGCAGTGTTTATCAATCTTATTGATTTCGCGACCCACTTACATATTGAAAAATTCTGGCGACGCCCTTGTCAGACAGACAAAGAACTTATAAATTAAAAGACTACGATAATGATTTTCTTTATTTTGATACCTTTACTTATTAGTCTGCAAGAAGCCGCGAGAGGTTTGCAACTAAGTAAGAGGTAAGTTGGACGCCCGCTTGCGCGAAGTCTACCTTGCCTTTTTCCTTCTACCGGCGACCCCCCGACTAAGGTTTCGTGACCCCTCTAGGGGTCGCGACCCACAGATTGAAAAACACTGACGTAGAGTATATGATAAAGATATGACGTGATATGGATAAGCATTTTACACTGTTCCTCTTAAAATAAAACGTACCACAGGCCAAATGGAGCCCATGATTTTTTTAATGAACTTGGTATGATTCGATATGATTCCATTTGAAGTTAATTTATAATTTTGAGGGTATTTATAGATTTCATGCACGTTTAAAAATGAGAGTACGCTTGTTTCTCAAATTAATGTTGTATTCTAAGTTTAAAACTAAATTCAAAAAGTTTCATTTAAATATTACTTGATTTTGGAACGCACTATTTTCTTTCTATTTATTTTTTTAATTACAAGTTGTTTCAATGCGTTCCAAATTCAAAACGGCAACAATATTTAAGGCAAATAAAAACAAAATAAAATAAACTTTTTACATGAAACTTGTTTCGCGCTTGATTAGATTTCAACGCGTTCATATAATACAATTAGGGGCATTTTTGTTCGTTACTTTTTTTAATTCCCCTTTTTAAGTAACTATTATTTTGGTAGCTCTGGTATTTTGAATAATTGAAGTCATAGTATAATAGAACAGTTTTTTTTGTGAAATGAAATGTAACCGATATTTTTATGGATGCACGAATGAAAACACCCTGAATAGGCAACTATAATACCTTTTGATGTATAACAAATATTTCGTTCATAATAACTACCTAGCCACAGCTGTGTCACCACTACCACCCTTCTTCTCCATCATATATTTGAGTTCCTCGTGCCTTCTCAAGCATTCCATTTTCAATTTATCATAATCCAACCAACTAGCGACATCTGGCGGCAACCGTTCCTTTTCCCTCAATATTCGAAACGTCACATTTTCAAAATGGCGGCCGAACTTTTCTTGATCAAAATCATGCGATCTCTTTCTAAGTAACCTATAGTTTTCTTCGTCTAATGCTAGTTTGAGTTCTTTTCTCATTGTTTTTAGGAAATTCCGTGCAGTTTTTCCCTGTGTAATGAATTCGCAGTCTTGTATGTCGCCATTTGGTGAGTATATCACTTGGACAAGATGGCGGCCGTCGGTCAGCTGACGAAGTCTTAGGCCGTGCCTGTAACAAGGAAAGATATTGGTTAGCTCAGTAAGTAATGCTTATTGAAATAAAGAGGTGGGCCTTTGCGACGAGGCGACTTGTCCATTGTACATTTCTTGTCATTGTTTTGGTCAGCGAGGAGCGATTCAGGTTCGATAATACAAATGATACTGGTGCTAAAAAAGATATAAAAAATACTTTTTTTTAAAAATAATAATACATTTTTTTATAATATTATTTGGAAAATCATGTAATAAGCTAAAGTGTAGACGTAATAGTCAACGGGAGTGCGAGGGAGTAAAGGGGTGGGGCGACGGCGGCTTGCGCCTAGCTCTAGTCTGCGCAAGTGCCTAGTGACCATACGTTGCGGTAATTTTAATTAATTTTATTTCAAATTGAATAAGGTATTTCTGAACGCATTTACAGTATTTAATGGAATTAAGTCCATTTTTGGAAAATGTTAATATGTATTTTTTGTACTACCGCTCCTGGGTCGCTCGTCGCTGACCAAATAACATCCTGTATAATCAAATAAAATGTGAAACGCGATCGTGGCGATGCAACGTACCTAATTGGCTAGGCAGTGCCTATGTGAGCGATCGAGACAGAGTGTAAGAAATGTCTTAATTTATTTTTTTATCTATAAATGTGGCCTGTGTTCTGATCACTATCTCACCATGGTAAGCTAGAAGGAACTGGCTCTCAAGTGCAGTTGTCGAAACACACCATGTGTTAATTCAACTTGAGGGTGGTAGCCAGCCAGGTGGGTACTACTAAGTACCCTACCACCGTTCATGGTGAGGCTGGTTTCTTAACGAAAGCTCAAACGAGATACGCCTTAACCATGTTCAAAAACCAATAAAATAAATAAATAATAATTGAGACATGGGCAGTTATAGTAATTAATTTAATGTGAGAACTGTGTTGATGAATGGCATGGTACTTTCACGGCAGTTAATTGGTTTTGCATCAATTTCCTTTTGTCATAAAAAACTTGTTGGCAACAATAAACTGATAATATTTATTCTGTTGCATCGCGGAGAGGACGTGATGAATTCCAGGAACAGCTATTCCATTTATTTAGGTATAAATAATAGCGAGATATAGTTTGTACGTATATCTATTATACTTGATACTATCAATTTTTACTATCTCTTCTCTATATATAAATGAATCCCTATTTCCCTGATCACGTCATAACTTGCGAACGACTTACTCTGAAGAAAGTTCTTACGGAAAAAAAAAAGTTGCCTAGATAATTAGAAAATATCCACGAGTATTATAGGTTACTTTTTATCCCGGGACCGCGGGAGACAGCTGCACAAACAATGAATTGCTTTAGCCATACCTATGCCCAAGCTTCCTTTTTAGCCGCCCTGAACGCTTCACTGTATAGCAATGCTAATACAAACATCAACATCATCAGCCTATAATGTCCCACTGCTGAGCACAGGCCTCCGCTCACAAATAAGGGTGAAAGGAATTGAGCAAATACTCCACCACGCGTGCCCACTGCGGACCGTTGGAGGTAGGCTAGTGGTCAACTTACTGTTGGAAATTACAAGCGGCCTAGTAGGCCTCCAACTAGCTTAACGACTCACAATTAAGCGATAACCGGGACCAACGGCTTTACGTGCCTTCCGAAGCACGGAAGCGCTCGATTTGAAATACCACTAGACGGTCACCCATTCAGGTACCGACCCCGACGGTGGTAGCTTAACTTTGCCGATCAAGAACGGCTAATCATGCTACGCCACGAGCAATTTAAATCCAAATATAGAAGATGATTATTTTGAACCTTTCGTAAAACCAAAACATAAAGCTAAGTATCAAGTAACGCATAATCAGATTTAAATGTGATATACATGTGTGCACCCCTCGTACCCACTCCCCAATGTGACCAGCATCACGGTTCATTTAACCGATTCGGCGCGGTTGTGGTGTCTCTAGTGTCTTGTATATTTAGGGTGTATCTACATGTCTCTTTATTGTATAAAATCGAATTATTATTATGAAAATAAGAGCGATATTTCTTTGATAGTTTTTGAAAAAAAAACATAAGTTTACTAGTACAGTAGTACCCAATTAATATGGCTTACCGATATACCTGCGCAGAAGATACATTTTCAATGTGCGGGAAACGCTATTGGTCGGCAGCTGCCGCCATGTTAGCGCGCGCCGTGCGGAGGGGCGTGACTTGCGAGTGAGACGGAACTAACAGCTGCAGTGTATTATGAACCTTATAGTAGTGATCTAAGGTTGATTGTAAGTTTTAAGCATTATTTCGTTGATCTTCGGGGCCATACTTTCTTTTCTGTGCGAACGAAGATTCACGACGCGACATATAAGTTGGGTAATACTGTAAGTGATGATGTTTGTTCAACTTTATTCCACCATCCCCTTTTTTACACCGAACCACAACACGCCGGAAAATTTTCACCCATACGTTGTAGACATACTGAAAATACGGACACAGCGTTTTGCATCCTCATTTATAATGCGGACAGCAAGGGAGTGGAACTTGCTTCCGGCGTCTGTGTTTCCCGACTCATACAATCTAGGGACTTTCAAGGCCAGAGTGAATAGGTTTCTTTTGGGTAAGCGTGTTCCATCTTAAGCACTTATTACACCTTCCTATTTTTAGGATCCTAACTAGGAAATAGGAACGTGTAATCGCAGAAAGAACGGTTAGTGTCCTAAGTAGTGAGATAGGAAGGTCCCAACCGCTCTGCTTCCTTAAACAGGAAAGTGTAATCGCGTCGCTCCGATTTAGGACGTTTAGAGATGTAACATTGTTCTTCAAAACATCGATGTTTTGAAATAATTATATAAGGCTTCTAAAGTCTTGGCGTATATTTTGAGGGATGAATGTATAGGTCATTAGTAATCAAAAATCAATAATAGAATAATAATCCGTACAATATATAATTATTTCAAAACATCGATGTTTTGAAATAATTATATAAGGCCCTTCTAAAGTCTTGGCGTATATTTTGAGGGATGAATGTATAGGTCATTAGTAATCAAGAAACAATAATAGAATAATAATCCGTACAATATATAATTATTTCAAAACATCTGTTATTGCTTTTTAATGCTCTTCGGATAGATTTTATGGTAAATCTTCTTCAGTGTGAATATTTTTATGTGAAATAATACGACTTGAACATGTGAAAAAAAGTCAATTGTATTTCCCTCCAAAAGTGTATATATTATGTGATTAAAAAAAATAATTAAAAAGTAAAATGACATTAGGCTGAATACAATAATAAATTACAACGCCATCTATCGGCAGCTAGTGAAAACTTGTTTGTTGCATAAAATAGTTTTAATAATTAGCGCCAACATGCCGGCCTCCTTGGAAGTACCAACTTCCAATAGCTTCATTTAGGAGTGTGACAGGGAATCCACTTCTTAGGCGTCAGTGTTGCTGCTATCCACCGCTGGCTGCAGTGGGAGTGGGCAGATCTTGGAAAAAGCTCGATGAACAGGCCCTGTAGCTGTTTGAATGATCGCTACTCTTGAGACGTCATCTTTTCCTGCGAATACCTTCAAAATTCTGCCGAAGCGCCATTTCAAAGGTGGTAAATGATCCTCCTTTATGACTACGAGTGTATTCGGTTCTATGTCTTGATTATGCGTCTTCCATTTGGTTCGGGACTGGAGCTCGGATATGTATTCACGAGACCAGCGCTTCCAAAACAGCTGTCTCATTTGCTCCACCTTCTCGAAGCGTGCCAGACGATTACTTGGTGCCATTGTGAGATCGGCACAAGCTGGTGATGTGAGTGGTCGACCGATCAAGAAGTGAGCTGGGCTGAGTGGAAGAAGGTCATGCGGATCTGTTGACATTGGTGATATTGGCCGGGAGTTCAGGACGGCTTCAATTTGCGTCAAGACCGTGCTGAATTCCTCGTACGTTAAATTAGCGTTCCCCATGACTCGTTTTAAGTGATTTTTGCAGGACTTTACCCCTGCTTCCCATAATCCACCAAAATGAGGTGCGTAAGGTGGTATAAAGTGAAATTCAATGTTATCATTGGAAGCAAAGTCGATAATTTCCTGTGAATTGTTTGAAAATGATAAGGCAAGTTCTTTCATCGCTCCTACAAAGTTTTTACCATTATCTGAAAAGATTTAATGTGGTTTACCTCGACGAGAGATGAATCTTTTGAGAGCAAGTAAGTAGTCTTGTGTGGAAAGGCTACCAACAAGTTCCAAGTGTATGGCACGTGTTGTAAAACATACAAATAAGCAAATGTAGCATTTTTCAAGTTTTGCTCCTCTACCTTTGCGACTTAGTATGAACATGGGTCCGGCATAGTCTACTCCACACCGAATGAAAGGAAAACCAGGCTCTATGCGTGAAGATGGTAAGTTTCCCATGATTGGCGTTAACGTTTTGCCTTTTATTCGTGTGCATCTCACACATTGGTGTACAACCTTACGTGCCAGATTTCTACCACCCAGTGGCCACCAATTCTCGCGCATGGCAGATAAAAGTAGCTGGGGACCAGCGTGAAGTAGCTGTTTATGTTGCTGTTGAAACAGAAGCCATGTAAAATAATGTTTACTACTTAGCAATACTGGGTGCTTTTTATTGTAAGCAAAGTCAGGTGAATTACTTAGGCGTCCACCCACTCTGATAATATCATTGCTATCTAAAAATATATTAAGTTTAGAAATAGCACAAGATGTTTTTAAATGTAATTGATGTTTTAAATAATGATATTCTTTAGGAAAAGATTCCAATTGAACAAATCGAGTCAACATATGCGACGACGCATTCAATTCGTCTACTGATAACGGCCCTGTTGCACGATCTTGCTTTTGTGTGCGTAAGTTCCAACATGTAGGCACCGGTACGTAACATACGATTGAATGACGAGAATCGTTCAAAGTCGAAAAACTTTTGAGTATTACAAGCCATACTTGTACTCTGTGATTTGAGTTCTGGCAAGTCTGATAATGGTATGCTATCATTACTAGATGCGTTTTGGCATGACCAATTTGAGGTTTGTAAAAATGGTGGTCCGTTCCACCACAGAGTGCAATCACTGAGTGCGTCTAGACTGAGACCGCGCGAGACTAGGTCAGCTGGATTGTCTTTGCTGCCTATGTGCGACCATATTGCATTACTTGTGATTTCATTGATTTCTACAACCCTATTCTGAACGAATGTTTTTAATGTATGAGGCGGCATTCGGAGCCAGCCAAGAACAATAGTAGAGTCTGTCCAAAAATATATTTTATTTAGTTGCAATCGAAGTGACTGAACTATCTTTCTGTACAATCATGCACCTATCAACGCACCACAAAGTTCAAGACGCGGAATGCTGACACGGTTTAATGGGCGCGACTTTACTTTTTGCACATAATAATTTGATTGAAACTTGTGAGTCGTCAGAATAGGTTCGAATATAAGCGCACGCCCCGTAGGCGCTCTGCGATGCAGCTGTAATGATATGTAATTCGATATATTGCTTGTGATCGTTCGTAACGTAACGCGGAATCCTTATAATATGTACATATTTTAATTTAGTTATGAAGGTTGTGCAATGTCATTGGGAATAGGGTCGTCCCAATCTATTTTGCATAACCATAATTTTTGAATTAATATTTTTGCCTTTATGACCGCAGGGGCAAATTTACGTTCAAGTGAAATAAACGCTTCTCAGCTGATTTGTAGCTATCACCGAGTACATCAGCTGGTTCTTTGAACGGTATTTTCATGCAAAATCTACCCTGTTCAGTGCGTTTAGTAGTTTCAATGAAGATATTCTCACATGCACGCTCGTCGGCACTGAGAATATTACCTACATGAGGGATTTCTTCGCGTTCCCAGAATAACTTTAGCTGTGTATCTAAAGTTTGTGAGTAATTGCACTGAACTTGATTAGACCGATTATTAAGTAATGTTTTATTATGCAATGGTCCAGAGATTATCCAACCCAACTGTGTGTTTTGTAAATAAGGCCCGTTTATTAACCTAAATTTACCGTTAGTTATCAAGTCCCAAAACTTATCCGCGCCTATCAGTATATCGATATCCGACGGCGAGCAAAAGGTAGGATCCGCGAGTTGAATATTTTCCGGAATGTCCATGTTATTTAAATCGATAGCAAACTGTGGTTGGTTACTAGTAATGAACGGCAAAACTAAACAATCAATTTGTGTACGATAATTGTTAGTTTTTGACTGTAACTGTATTTTACATAAGTGGGTAGATTGTGTGACTGAATTACCTACTCCTGTAACGTGATAAGCGGACTGTAATAATTGTACGTTTAATTTTTGGCATAAAGACTTGGTAATGAAACAATGTTGACTTCCATTGTCAAGAAGTACGCGTGCGGTATGATATTTATTGTTAACGTCTGCAACGTCCACTAACGCTGTGGATAATAAAACTGCAGGCAATAATGACTGTTCGCATTTATTTATGTGTGAATTTAAATTATTAATGGATGTGGAATGAAATGTGGTAGAGTTAATGGGGACGTTAGTGTTAACCGGCTGTGATTGTGACACCGCACCGGCAACCTGTAATGCACCGTCTTCACTACTCTCGATATGAATGAGACTATTATGTTTCCTACCACAAAGTCTACACGGTCCGAGCTTGCATTCTGTCACCGTGTGACTCATGCGTAGGCAATTACTACAAAGTTTCTTTGTGTCTATTAACTTAATCCTATCTAGAATGGGTAAGTTAAGGAAACTTGAACATGAGTATAGCGCGTGATCAGCGCTACACATGGGACACACACGAGCGCGCTTACCTGCGTAGCCTGCATCGGCGCCGGCCGCCGCCGCGGGACCGCTACTAGTGCGTGTGGACATATGGCTATAGCTATTGCTCGACTGTTTCTTACAATCGCTATGCCTAGTATCGTGTGTATGTTTGTTATGGCTAACTTGAATCATCTCTAACATGTCGGCCCTGTCCTTTAGAAAATCAAGTAAATCATTTAATTTCAGGGCTGACTTGGACTCACTTTGCGAACTATATTTTAATGAACTCTTAAACTGTTCCCACGCTCTTTCGGTAGACTGATCTAGCTTTGAAACTACCATAAATATAACTAAAGTATCCCACGAGTCTGTTGGCTCACCTAATGTATTGAGCGCACGTAAGTTCCTTAGGATCGTATCAATTAGCTTTCTTATCTGTGAAGCAGATTCCTTATTTAAAGAAGGAATTGAAAATAAAGCTTTTACGTGGTTGTGTATCAACAGACGATGATTATTGAATCTATTTTCGAGAAGCTCCCATGCGTGAGAGTAGTTGGTAGCGGTAAACTCAAGGGCACTTATGACTTGTAACGCGACCCCAATCAAGGAAGATTTTAAATAATGGAATTTTTGAATAGAGTTTAAATCATTACGTTCGTGTATCATAGTAATATATGAGTTTTTAAACTCTAACCAATGATCATACGTGCCGTCAAAGGTAGGTATTTTTATGTTGGGTAATTTAATGCCAATTAATTTGTTATCAGAGTTTGTATTACACATGGAACTGCTGTGAAAATCCTTCTGCAGCATGACCTTTGCTGAAGCTACTACTCTATAAAACTGATCCTCAAAAGATTCTCTCTCTTCAAGCTGTTTTAAAAGTTCAGAATCATCTACTTCATTTTCTATGCAAGTTTGTATTTCATTATATTTGTCTAACAGATTTGAACTAGTTTCCAAACGTAAATTCAATTCAACTGACTGCTGTTCGCTTATTGGTAAACTAAACTTTTTTATGTACTTTTCAAATAATGTTAGCCTTCCTTTGATAACACCTCTCTTTTTGACTAAATCTGTAATTTTAGACTCACACATTTTGGGGATTATGAAAAACAAGAGTACTCACGCGTAAGGTGGGGTGTTGTTGAAGTCGAAGTCCGCAAAATGTCGATAGTTGAAATCCGGTAACTCACGCGTATTACAACTGGAATTACAACACGATATTAACGCAAATTGAATATTAGGATGAGGGATAGGATGGATGGATAGCCCAGACTCGACCACTCCTTTTGATGTTGTATCCTCTTCGGCCTGCTTCAGCTTCTTCGTGTGTGGTGAAGGCTTGATTCAGTAATGTCCCGAAGACGATGAAGTGGGTCCCGGTCCCGTAGAATTCTGGTTCTGATGATATATGTCTCGACACCAAACGATGTTATACGGCTCGATAGGCCAAACGATGTTATTGCTTTTTAATGCTCTTCGGATAGATTTTATGGTAAATCTTCTTCAGTGTGAATATTTTTATGTGAAATAATACGACTTGAACATGTGAAAAAAAGTCAATTGTATTTCCCTCCAAAAGTGTATATATTATGTGATTAAAAAAAATAATTAAAAAGTAAAATGACATTAGGCTGAATACAATAATAAATTACAACGCCATCTATCGGCAGCTAGTGAAAACTTGTTTGTTGCATAAAATAGTTTTAATAATTAGCGCCAACATGATCGATGTTTTGAAATAATTATATAAGGCTTCTAAAGTCTTGGCGTATATTTTGAGGGATGAATGTATAGGTCATTAGTAATCAAAAAACAATAATAGAATAATAATCCGTACAATATATAATTATTTCAAAACATCGATGTTTTGAAATAATTATATAAGGCCCTTCTAAAGTCTTGGCGTATATTTTGAGGGATGAATGTATAGGTCATTAGTAATCAAGAAACAATAATAGAATAATAATCCGTACAATATATAATTATTTCAAAACATCGATGTTTTGAAATAATTATATAAGGCCCTTCTAAAGTCTTGGCGTATATTTTGAGGGATGAATGTATAGGTCATTAGTAATCAAGAAACAATAATAGAAAAATAATCCGTACATTGAAAGTACTACATTATTTATAAATTAATACTTGGTACTTACTTACATAAAGTTCAATTTTGTTTTATTTTAACATAAAGGAGCTCATTTGTATTCATTGAAATTTTAATTTGTGTGATCGGTTTGAGAGTATAAAAAACTTAAACCATCGGAAGAACATCGATGAAAGTATAGTTATATTTTTTTTAAATCGACCTTTGTTACATGCCTACGAGTCGTCCGTCCCGCTTTAAGTATAGTTGCTATACTCTTTGCCGCGTCCTAGTTAGAAAGCAAGATAGTGTAGTGTAATAAGTTGCTTCCTGCTTCCTTGTTAGAACCATCCTAGTTAGGATCCTAAATATAGGAAGATGTAATAAGCCCTTTAGGCTTCATCATCGTCCCTTATGGGTGGGTCAGTGGCCAAACGCAAGCCAAATGAATTAAAAAAAAATTGACCGAAAGTGAACACGTAGCTTAGAAACTGTCTCTCCAAGTTCTTGTGTGCTATTCTCGTTTTAACACCCTAATATTATATATGTATACCTAAATTATTAGTAGTATATGGGGTTATTGGTAAAACACTAACAACCTGACTGTATTACTAACATCATAAACAACCACCTTTTGTTCTATGACTTTTTACAAAACATAATTACATTTACCAATACCAAATGTTCAAGATTTATTTTATTTTTATTTTTTATTTTTATTTTTATTTTATTTATTTATTTTTGCTTGAAAGTCTGATGAGTTATTAAAAGTCGTAGAACAAAAATTGTTGTTGTTGTTTATGATGTTAGTAATATAGTCCTGAGGGGTTGTTAGTGTTTTACCAATAATCTATAGTAATCTGTACCGTGTTGTCACCCACTCACGTGTTTTGCTTTGCGTAGAGTACGTAACATATAGCAGAGCATTGAATTCAATTTAGTTTTTGCTTGAAAGTCTGATGAGTTATTAAAAGTCGTAGAACAAAAGTTGTTGTTGTTGTTAATGATGTTAGTAATATAGTCCTGAGGGGTTGTTAGTGTTTTACCAATAATCTATAGTAATCTGTACCGTTTTGTCACCCACTCACGTGTTTTGCTACGCGTAGAGTACGTAACATGTAGCAGAGCATTGAATTCAATTTAATTTTTGCTCCAAAGTCTAATGAGTTATTAAAAGTCGTAGAACAAAAGTTGTTGTTGTTGTTAATGATGTTAGTAATATAGTCCTGAGGGGTTGTTAGTGTTTTACCAATAATCTATAGTAATCTGTACCGTTTTGTCACCCACTCACGTGTTTTGCTACGCGTAGAGTACGTAACATGTAGCAGAGCATTGAATTCAATTTAATTTTTGTTTGAAAGTCTGATGAGTTATTAAAAGTCGTAGAACAAAAGTTGTTGTTTTCGTTTATGATGTTAGTAATATAGTCTTGAGGGGTTGTTAGTGTTTTACCAATAACCCTGTATATAGTTAGGGTCTTTTAATTTCTCTAGTATATCTTACTAATATTATAAACGCAAAAGTTTGTATGCATGTTTGTTTGTATGTTTGTTACACTTTCACGCAAAAACTACTGAATGGATTTTAATGAAATTTGGCACGCTGATAGAATATGTTCTGGATTAACACATAGGGTACTTATTATGCCGGGTAAGTAATATCTCCCCCGGGTACGCGGGTGAAACCGCGGGGCGCAACTAGTTCAAAATAACGTAGAGCTCTAATACGTAGTTTCTTGTCCCTACAGAGGGATGACTTAAGGACCTAAAAGGGCACAATGTTTGTTTCAAAGATTTGGTACCTAAATCTGTCTGAGCACCTTCAAATATTAGGGTTCCTTAACAAAAGACTGGGGTATTTTCGACGGGCCAGCTGGCGCGGTTGGTTTAGATTCCATCTATCGCGCCGCAGATCGTGGGTTCGATTCCCACACAGGATATGCATTTGTGTGCATGAACATGTCTGTATGTCCTGTGTCTGGGTGTAATTATGTATATTAAGTATGTATTTACAAACAAAAAGTAGTATATGTATTGTATCAGTTATCTGGTTTCCATAGTACAAGCTCTGCTTAGTTTGGGATCAGATGACCGTGTGTGAGGAATGTCCCAGGATATTTATAGACATTTGTTATCTGTTTAATATTGCTTCCAATTTACTATCTCTTTGATTTTCTCTCAAAATCTCCCATTAAACTCTGATATGTTTTCAATAATAATCTAATTATTAATGCAAATTTAGTAATGCAATAAAAATACCACTTATTATAACCCCAAGAGATAGTTATTAGCTGGTGGGGGACTAGTGATGCATCAAGAGGGTGGGTGGACGAGGTTATGCAATATGATGGCATCTTTTGTTTTTTATACGACATATGCCCGGTTTCTATAAACAAAAACGAATCGTTTTGCTTACCAATGGTAGTTTTTTTTATCGGCAAACTGGGCATATAGATCATTTCGTAATCTAATTTTACCTGTGATAGCTACTTCCATATGGGAGGGTCTGCTATGCAAAGCTTTGAGGTCTTTGCTTCATAAAGATCTAAGAGTCTTAATTTTAACCGATAACGGTCCGTAAATTATATGAATCGGCCAATAGTCGGTAAACAAGCGTACGGCCCGCCTGATGGTAAGCGGTTACCGTAGCTATTTGGACGCTTGAATACACGGAGCCTCACTCACGAGTTACCGACTCCTCAATGAGCTCAGCTCAGTACCCCGAGTGTAAAGTTTGCAAAGAATTAACGTAAATATAGTGTTTTCGTTTTTAAGTACAAGTTCTCATATAAATACGCAGTTACATTAATTTTTTGCAAAAATCAGGGTACTGGCGACTTTGGTCGCCACGAAATTTGGTATTCTAGGTGGAGGTACTTCCCCAGTCGAGCTGCTCTTTGAGCGAAATAGTAGTGCTATTTCTATACCTCTCTTAAAAATCTTCTTTTACGAGTTACGACTAATTGGGCACGGTCGGATTACTCATCACGGCAGCTCGGGCCGCTTGAACGGGACGAGACTGGGTGGGACGAGGCGACGCGTATCCTCGCCGGCGAGGACGGTATCGTGGTGATCGGTTGTATTGTGTTTGTGTTGTTTGGCTCGCTGAGGGCAAGTCGAGGTCTGCGGTTTTTGGATATAATAGATTTTCACATAAACAATCGACTGATATTTAATAATATAACTATTTTAAATTAATTACATATACCCAAAAAGGGCAACGGTAAGTTTAAAAAAATGGATTTAAAAAGCGCACGGATACAACAGTCAGTTATAATTCATAGAAATGAATAACAAAATAGCTTTCTTATTCATTTTCGGGATTTGCAAATGTTGGTTCCCTTTCGAAATATCATCCATGTCGTTAAGTAAATTAAATGTTGCAAAGGGGCTGCATTATACTGTTTGTAACAGATATGTTTATAACTTGTCACTTTGTCAAGTGATTGCAAGTGACAAGTGACAAGTGACCTGGGGGTCGGACGCTTTATTTTGTATGTAATTGTTACATTTTATTTGCTGGTTTAATTGTGCTTTCACTTTTATAGTTAGAACTTAATGTTTGTTAAAATCGAGTTTTTCATTGACTTAAGGGGTCCGAAGTCAACGAGCGACTCCGTCCGTCTGTCACAGCGGAATATTTCAGCAACCACGAATCCTATTCATTTGAAATATTGTTTACCGAACCTTATCGTTGTTTATTCAAATAAATATTATTATTTTAATTGCACAAGAGCCAAAATGATGGTCCGAAAATTCAGGCTACATGTTTAAAAATGAGGTATATTTTTTGTAGTTTTTCAACGTAAGTCATAAGCTACGCAATTTAAAAGAAAATAAATCGCTATTTTGGAATTTACAAGTGAATCCTTATCACTTGTACATTCCATACTGCCTGATTGATATTATATTAGATAGTAGAAAATCTATACTCTCTAAAAAATATACTACTCTATAAAAAACAATAGTTGTAAGTATAATAGGTACATGTCCACTGACTGACGACTGATTCACCAACGCAGAGCCTAAACCGCTGCGACTACAAACTTGAAATGTTGTACACAGGTTCCTTATAACGTAGGCATCTAGACTCAGAAGGGGTTTTTGGAAAATCAACCTATAAGGGGGAAAAGGGGGAATTTTGTTTATATGACAATTATGAAAATCTTCTTCCTTCCTTGGGTTTATAAATTTGAAACTTAGCACGATTACTAACGTAAATAAATAATAAAGTTTCTCATTATGAGTTATTGAAAATCACCCCTAAAAGGGGGTTTAGAGTGTTGAAGTATAATACAATCCTCTGTGGTTGAAGTGTGCATGGAAGAAACCTACCGCGTCGGTATTAATACTTCGGATAGAAAATAAAGAAACACGTGTTTTTGGGTTTCACGAAAATCGACCTATACGGGGTAAAATGGGGTACTAAAGTTTTAAGGGGAGGATTTTACCTAATATCATTTTAATGCGTCTCTAGATTAAGGCAAAAGTTTGTATAGGAATTGTTTATATAAAAGCTAGTTTTACAGTATAATTAATCACTGAGTTAATCTATATATATAAAAATGAAACCCGTTTTCCGTTGTCACGACATAACATGAAAACGGCTTGACCGATTTGGCTTATTATTTTTTTTGTAGTTTTCTAATACTCTGTACAAGGTTCTTACGGAAACAAATATTAAGAAAATTGAGCAGAAACTTAGAAAATTTAAGAAAACTTAACGGTAGGGTGGCTTAGGGTAGGTTAGGTTATAGGGTAGTATTACGCAAACGAAGTTGCGCCGGGCAGCTAGTTATTATTAATTATTAATATAATATAAGTATAACGCTTCGTCAAATTATATTTGGGAAGCATGTCAAAAATTCTACAAAAAACTGAATCGATATTAAAGAATCAAAACAAATTCTGCTATTAACTTTTACGTGAGAACGAAACCATAGCTCGTTTAAAAACAGAACACCGCCATCTAGTTAGAAAAAAACACAACTTAGTTCGATACATTATAATACATAATGCAATAAATACATTATTTTAAAAAATACATTACACGCACTATCCATGCGCTAGACTCACACATAATAAACTCTGTCAAAGTGACTGTCAAACTTATTTGTTTTAAATAATGGCGCTGATTCTGTGTTCTGACAACTAAACAAATTTAGTCTCACTATATCTCTTTCTAACAATGAACATAAGAAAAGGATGTTAGAAATTTAGTCCTGCCAAATTAGTCCAATTACTTTTTTCAACATAAAAGTCGCAATTAAAATTGGCTACGTCTATTTACCCGCAAATAAAAACGACATCGACTAATTTGACAGCAGGACATACTGTCCTTTTTCAATAATGTGTGTAAGAAAGAGATGTGATGTAATTAAAATTAGTTTTGTGCGATTTATAACAAAATCGGCACCATTATTGAATATCAAACATAATATTGAACCTTTTTAGGCATATTGCGCGTACGGAGGATTATGAGATTTTGCATAGATATTTTATTTTTGGTTTTTTTTTGTATACTTTCTACTCATAGGCAACCTCTAGTTATAGTAAATACGACAATGAATAGGTTAACATACATTAAGTTTTAAATTTGGAATAGATAGTAGCGCCATCTTTACCGCACTCCAGACAGAAATCGCTAATCTTTATTGGTCCGAACAGCGGGCGGCGACCGCAGGCTGGCGGTCTCAGACGGATTGTGGCCGAGCTATCGTAAATGTTCTCACTTCAAATTCACTTCCCTTATTTTTACAAGCGGTACTTTTTCTGTGGGAACTTTTTAAAGCACACTTAATGCTAAGGGCTGATTTTTTAATGGGTAGATAAACGGTTGTCAATTTGAATTTAGAACAATTTTTGTATAGACTTGTCAGAGGAATAGTATTATATCTATAGCGATTTAGCGATTGAAAAAACTATAAGAAGATATCTTTTCGTAAACAAGTTATGTTGGTCACGCTGAACAACTTTTACTATGGGGCCATCTCTGAAACCGCGAATGATTTTTCTTTTTCATATGGGCACATTCGAAAAGAATTATTATATTGATGAGCAGGCAACTATAATATCCACAGATTTAACAGCAAACAAAAATATGGCCTGTCTGCTATTGGTAAACTGTTAGCGTAGACCATATTATTTGCAACACCAGGGATATCCGCGTGTCTTTGCACGCGGTGAATTGATACCATAATCAAGGGATCAATCGACAACGGTCTTGTTTCCCCTGCCCCTCTAGGGGCCACGCGTACCGATGGGTCTCGCGCGTTCCCGACCCTCCAAAAATCTCTTCGCACCCTTCGTGAAGAACCCTAATCTGTACTCTCAACGTAGTCTTCTCATGCGTTGCACTCTTGACAGAGTGGTCGTGGTCGTCATGACGTGTGATCTGTGGCGCGCTTCACAATACGCTGCCATTCTTCCCTTACTGCTACCCTACTGGTACAGTCATTGATGGGACCGCCTATTGCGGCCTTAATTTGGTCAGTCCATCGCATGGGTGATCTTCCACGCGCTCTGGTTCCCTCCACTTTATCCTGACCTACCAATCGCTCTATGGAGACATCTCCACGCCGCAACACGTGTCCAAAGAAAGTTATGATGCGAGTCTGCATTACGGAGGATAGACGCTGCTTGATACCGAGTTCCTGGAGTATGGACTCATTTGTATGGAATTCTGTGCATGATATTCCAAGCATTCTTCTCGAGCACCACATTTCGAGAGTGTCTATCCTCTTTTTCTCGCTTTCCCTTAGAGTGCACGCTCCATGTGCACCAGTGAAGTGAAATAAAAAGAATTACGTATATCGTGACTTTTCAAGTTGTTTCAAAAAGTCCGTGAAAAGTTTTAGTACAATGATCACCATTTTATTAAAACTAGTATGAATGGTGACTGACAGTGCGGGCTATTTGTAAGTGATTTATTATGACTAAAACTTATAATATAACTGGACACTGGCATAAGCCGCAAAAATGTATGCTAAAAAAACTGTAAAAACTCATACAATAATCGATTGCCATGAAAAATATCATCTCATAGGCGCTTATTTATGAGAAATTAAATTTAAAAACAAAAAACAGCAGTTGAAAATTCAAAACTGGGACCTTAACTACATTACTTTAAGATGCAGATTTCTCAATGAACTTTACGCGTTTCTAGCGGAATGTCCGTCTTATTAAAGCTACATTCCGTTTGTGCGTGTCGCGCGCGACACTGAGTTTATTGCACGACATCAGGGTTGCAATATAGCGATAATTGGTCGAAATTATTTAATTTTGCATTATAATCTTTTTTTGTTTGATTTTTCGCCGTAATCAGATGAAAGTCATATGATATTTTCTTCGAGGGAACTGAGGAGCTACATAAATATTGCAAACTAATTCTCCTTTTAAATACAGGTGCACTAATAAGCTAGCGGTTCACTTTTGCAATACTTTTACGCGCTTTTTCCCAATAATTTATCCTATTTTAGTTTTTGAAGAACCTCAAGTCAAACCGCTGATGAAAAACCGTAATTCGGAGTTCATCCTGCATGTGAAGGGCCCGCAGTAAGAACATCCAACTGAATCGTTGTGTAAATGATATGGGGATGAACTCTACATCACCGGCTAACGGTAAAATCATCACCATCGCCAGGTCACCGACGTAAAATAAGTTCAGACAGAACACGGCCCGTGATAAAAGTAAAGCCAAAAAACTGTGCTCGTCTACCGTATACATATACACAACTCACTAACACATATGCATAAAAACTCTGCTCAGCCCTAACATTTTATTGCACACATGCGCATTTATCCATAGACAAGTGGCTTCAGTTTGCTAATGGCAGCGATCCGTCTGAACTTTTTTTTATGTCTGTGCATCAAGTCAAAAATTAATACTATTATTGTAAGTCTACATTCAAAATATTCAATCCCCATGATAAAGATTCCTGTGACATTTGAATGTCCCGGGATTAAGAAAAGTTGACAACCCTAACCAACCGGCCATGCAGCCAATAGACCATAGACAAGTATTTGCATTAGAAATTAATAGTTGACGCTGAAGAAAATCCCATTATATACGAGTGCAGTTAAATTTGATATAGCATTAGTTTGTTTTATGAGTAATTTATTTATATTGCAGAATATAAAGTTACTGTTATTTTCTTAAATAAGGACAGCACTATAAGAGGGAGAGAGAGAGGATGGAGTGAAAGGCATTTAATATTTTATTTAACGTAGTGATTTTTAGATTCAGAATTTTTTTTGTTTGCGATTATGTCGTTATTCTCCACGGGAACCTTCTAATAGCTCAGCACGTATTGCATTCCAGTTTCAAAACTTTCAAATGAAATATTTATCTTATGTCATACTCCGGGATCCAAATGAGTTCGTATAACAAAGAAACACTTATATGACTTGCATTGATAAGATACCTACCTTAAAATCTAGCACTGTAAATGCAAAAAGATTTTATTCACCAAACCTTTTTGGCATAATGCATACTTCTAGCTGAGAAGAGTCTCAAAAAGAATTCAATTACAAAATAATATGTAAGTATGGCGCCCACAAGTCAATCTCATCATGTCCCTCATTCATTACAAATAACAAGATTTATTACTAAATTCATTTGCTATCGAATACAAAATTAAAAATGCTGTCATCGAAACAAAATTTAATTGAATACTTATTCTATTTTCGAAACAGACAATAGTTGGAACATTATCCGAACGATAAAGTTAAGTTTGTCGGACGGGGCGTTCGGATCGATGCATCATTAATTCATTTTATTTCAAATTTCGAACTTCAAATGTTCTTTTTTGAGTGATAGCTTTCTTTATGGCCAATACTTGCGTGTTCCTTTTTCAAAATAAGTATTCGTTGGAATGTACAATCAGCTACATAAAGTAACGGATTGAAGATATTCAAAACAAAATGTCTGTGTTTTAATACGTGAAGTGAAAACTGTGAACTTACCCTATTGCGCGCAATTTAAATGGAAAAGGAGCACAGAAAGCATTTTTTTTTATTTATTCAAAATCAGATTAAATTACAGCACAGAATAATTAATAGTACAAATACTTACGGTGGAATATCGACCACTGGGCAACCACCTGTACCTTTGACTATCTTTATATGAAAAGATAAAGTAAACATATAATATGTCAACAAAAAAATATCGACATTTATTTTGTAATTTTAGTTAGTGTAAAAAAAAAGTTATTGTGCAGTCAGCAACGTAAGTAGCTGAACAGATCCAAATTAACAAAACACGTGCTTGTTTATTTGGATTTGTTCAGCTACTTACGTTGCTGACTGTACAATATTTTTTTGTAAATGTTTTATCCAAAGACAAAGTTTTCTTTTTAATTAAAGTAATGGAACAAAGATTTTTTAGTCATTGCACCTACATTAAATTTAACACCATAACCCAGTAACTGTATCTTTCATAGCCAATCACATAGGTTATGGTTAGGCAATATTAACATCCTACGTAGGTACGTCTCAAATCCCGTTAAAACACTTTAATATCCCCCGAGGCGAGTGTCAACCACGGAGGTGTAAAATAGAAGCATGCCACAAGCATGTTTGTGTTAACATCGGATTTATTAGATGATCGACTTGTTAATTAAATTTTGATGTAAGTAGAACGCGCTTTTTGGTTCATTTAGTAATGTGCTTCCGAATACTTCCGATGATGATTCAGTTTTTTTTTTTTTTTTACTTAATGTGGCCTAGAGATTGCCCGATATTAACGGGTGTCAGAAACGATCTCGGTGAGGTTATTATTTTTGCTAACTTGGTAAGTAAGTACTTTAAAAGTAAAATAATATTGTATATACACTTTCCAAAAGTATATTTTTAACTTGCTTTCGCCTCGCGGTTTCACTCAAGGTAAACACCTGTCATCTGTTTTTTATGCTATGTATAGGCCTGCGTTTGACCACAATCACACCATGATTAGTGATGATGCGGCCGAAGGTGGTAAGCACACAAAGCCTAGAAGGAACTGTCTCTCAAGTGCAGTTTTCGGAACATACACGTAGAAAGAAGCTTGGTACTTGGTATAAAAGTTTGCTAAAATTGTTTTTTTTTTTTACCTTTTTTCTCGTATAGTCATGGGCAGGTCCACCGTCTGGTGCCCGCTTATCATTGAATTTTGGGACACAATCATAAAGGCTCGCACAACAGTTAAAGTTGAAAACTTTAATATTCACAACATACTATAAATATTTAGTAATTACTTTTTTGTGCAGGTTATACATAAAATTAACTTGGAGCTAACGCCAGTGTAAGTTACAATAATGTGCTATTATTAGTTTTTTGTGAGTTTGCCAGCGATGAATCATGGCAAAAAGCCTCCGTCTCTTACCGTTCGTTGGGTGCTAAGATGGCGGTTAATGGCAAATGACATACATGAAAGATGTTAGGTGATTCATCTATCCTATTATAGTATGATTGTAATTTTTATGAGTTTGGAGTTTTTCTTTTTAACAGGCTTTTATTTAACTTGCAACGTATGTAAGTAAGTAACTATGTATGTAAGTAACTATGTTTATTCAGATGGAATCTTGCAAGTCGAATTTCACCCACTTCCAGTGGTCGGATTGACTTGATATTTGGTGTACATTTGTATATTGGAAGACAATGCAAGTACAGTCACCAAAAAAAGAATATCAGGGGGATTCCCAAAATGATGCCGACCTTTGCAAAGACTAGAAAACAACTGCTGCCGCTGACACACAGTAGGTAGCAAAAAAAAAACAACTTGAAGGTTCATTTCATCTATGGGCCTGCAGAGTAGACCTTTTTGTAGCCTAATTAAGTATTATTAGTTCTAAAAACTACGAAATTGGATTATTTGAGCAGCAGTAAGTGTTACAAATGCGAGGTAGACTTTTTCTTTACTATATTTTGATTGACGGTTATATTTATGAGGAGGACCGAAATATGATTTTCTATCTCTTAGGGATCTAAAGGAGAATTGACACAAATATTTTAGCTCGCCAATAATATCAAGCATTTTGAAATCCGTAGCGCCAAAAGAGACCATTTCGACACCGCACCAAGTTCAAAGCTCTCATTTGGTTTTTGTGAATCATGTTTTTGCTAACTGGCGCGAACGATCTTTGAATTCATAAGTGTATCGGAACTCGGTCGTTCATTTTTAAATTCACGATGTGGTTTTAGATATTTTTTATTACATTGCCTGTTTTTATTCACGGGTATTTAGTTAACATGCACGTTAAAGCGGTAGTGTAAAGTTATTCCTGCGCATTTTACGAAACTTCGTACGTTAGGGAAAGGTTCTCACGTGTTCCGTAGAATTTTTGCGGGATAATAAATGCGTGTGAATATTTGTTTCGAAAATAATTACCTACGTTAATTAAAATTCTTATTCAGGACGAAAAAAGGTACCTTCATTTTTTAACATTTTTTTAAATTATTTGGGCTTGCGTTTGACCGCAATCCCGCCTGATGGTAAGCGAAAATGTAGTCTAGTGGGGCCGCGCGTGCCCATAAAATGCCTGTTCACACTGGCTTTGAATAAATCGATGTTGTATGTGTCTGGAAACACGTTGTCCGGGAGAGAATTCCACAGCTTGGCCGTACGTATAAGGAAAATTAACTATGTAGGTATAGACCGGTCAGTGATTATGTGCCAGAAGGTGGAACGCACACAAAGCCTACGAGGGAACTGGTTCTCCAGTCCTGCTATCAGAACATACCAAGGGAAAGAAGCTTGTGACAAATTTTCAATTTTAGGGTGGTAGCCAGACAGGTGGGTACTACAAAGTAGGTATCCTACCGTGGGCTCCTCATGAGGATGTTTTCCTTCCTCTTTGTTGGATTTGTATCCGCGACCTTTGTCACAGTTCGACATCAATACCATTGATATATGAACTACAAATATTTACCTTTTTCCCAAATGTACATTTAAAATACGAATATAAATTGTTAAGTCCCATCGGGAGCACGGGAATCCATTTTGTAAGTTTGACGTTTGCCTCAAAATGGCGGCCGCAAATGGAGGCGCAGTCACCACGCTAATCTTGTTGACTAGTTGGACAAACTTCGTGATCTAGTATTAGGGAACGACAGTTAATTGTGTGCTCTCAACTATTTATACAGGACTGTTATAAGTACTCCAGTGTTCCTACATTTAGCTTTTTGATGTCAAAGCTAATAGACAGAAAATAACTTCAAGTATTATTCTTTTTCTTCCGTAATGTATGTGATTGATTTATTCTCCACAGAGGCCCAATTCTCAAAGAATCAAGGCGAGCTCCATACATTGATTTTTACAAAAAAATAAAAAACATTTTAGTGGGTTTTGAATCACTTCCAATGTTGAGATAACATTACAACATGTTAATATACATGAAATATTTTTTTAAACCCCGCAAAACATAACAACAACATATAGACCAGGGTAGAAGCCTTTAAAAATAATGAAAAGTGAAAAAAAAATATAATAGAATGAAACCCATTAGAAAAGGAGGGAAATATGATAAAAATGAAAGGAAAAATAATTTACGGGCGATCTGAGGTTGGGAAGGGGATGGGGGTGAGTTTTTAAGGGTAAAAAACGGTTTTTTCTCGATTTCCGGCAAAACTAAAAGACCTATCGAAAAAAGTCAAATGGAAAAGTTGTAGATAATAAAAAGATCTAAAACTTTTGTATTTACACTTTTTTCACATAACCTCAAAATTTATGTGAAAAATTCAAAAAACCAAGTTTTTGGATTTTTATTTTTATCTTTTACAAAAATTTTTTTTTTTGACGAAATTTTGTGAAAACTTACCTTTTTATGTCCCAAATACGCTGTAATTTATTTAATTAAAAATATTTATTTTTTCACCTTATTTTGAATTAATATCGAAAAAACACCCTAATTTTCAATCGAAAATTCACCCGTCAAAATATCAGCTTTTTTCAAAAAGTTGGTGTGGTTTCTGTTCGTTGAAATCTCTACTTTCCGATGGTGAAAAAAAAAATATATGTTACTATAGTAAATCTTCTCAGAAATCAATGTCAAAATGTATAAATAATATATTATAAATCTATAAAAAAGTATAAAATATATATGAAAATCTATAAAAAATATATTTAAAATCTATAAAAAATATATAAAATATACAGGGTGTTGTTTTGGTCGGCGACAAGATTTTTTTTGGTTTTAAAAATTATCGACCCTGGACTAATAACGGTTTTGGTCGCCGGCATGCCATAGAAATTCGCATTTTTATCCCGGGGTTCTAAAAATATTTTAAATGGCTCAAGTTGTTCCTTAGGCACATATCAAATATAACGTCATTCCAACGTCGCTAAAATCTTTTTTTTTTTTGTACAAATCTCGCCATGATCCTTTGGTAGAAAAATGGCGGATATCTGTCAAAATGTATGATTTTTTTTAATTTTATTTAATTTTAAATTTTATACCCGACATCGATATGTTTTGCGTCAAATATTCAATGTCCAGAGAATTGACTAGCTTTCGCACCACATCTACTACTTTTCCGAGGGATCTCATGTTTTCCTGGTATAAAATATCCTTGGATATGTTCCTACCAGAGACAATGCTGCATGCTTCTAGTTCTTGATCACTCGTGAACGGGTCTCAGTTATGAGAACTCTCAAAGATATTATTTTTTCAACTACATAGACCTAATGACCTAATAAAATCATGACTTAAGGAGTAAGTACACCTGACTCGGTAATCGAATCTAATGCCTCCCGTCAAAAAAAAGCTTTATTACCACTCGACCTCTAAGGCTTTTATCAAGTAGGGACCGCAGAAAACCAGGCCCCCCAATTGAGGCACATACCCCCGAGTCAAATGTCGATAACGACATATCGAAGACGCGAGAATAGGGCCCCAGATGTTTTGTTAAAATCCCTACATACATATTCTGTACATACTTGTCTATGGCTAGGTAACGACCTTAACCGTCAAGCGTGACCGCGAAATAGCAGTTCGAGATATAAATTGATACTAATTGTGTTGCGCACGCGACGCCGAGTGGCGTGTTAGCTATTACATAACGTTTAGAGGTTGGATGAACTTTCAAATGTCAGAAAAAGCTTAGTTGCTGATAACTTTAATAACGTGATGTTTTTTCATCTTGTAAGCTGTTGTTCAAGCAAAATGGCGTCTTAACTAAAAATAAGTAAAGGAATGTAGCGCCTGTTTTAGAAAATCGCACTAAAACCCAATGCAAATATGCAAAGCCTAAATTGTATTGCACGAAGATTCTTCATCAAAGGGCTCTTTTGTAGAATGAATCAACGATTCTTAAACAAAATCGTCTTCTAATAAGCTTCTTGATTCCTAATGCTTGCAGACTTCTCAAGAAACGTTCACAAATATTTACACGAAATCAATCTGAATAATAGGAACCGAAACATTATCGCAATGCAATGTGAATTTGTTTAGACAAAATCAATGTGTTTAACAGTAACCCACATCTACACAGAAATGATAAACAAACAAATTATTCGCCATTATTGAATATAAATAATCACTCAATAACGCCCATGCTTTCCCGCCCGCACGCATCCACAAACGAAACCAAAGCTGTCAATCTTTTCAAATTGGGAACACGAAGTTCGAAATGACATTTCCTGTAGAAACGCGCCATACTTTTTAATTAGGCCTTATACGGCCAGTGTCACATTGAAAATTTAAACTTGTCTATGGATTTAAAGAGGCTTTAACTGTAAATAATCTGATTTCGATTAATCTTGCTTGGTTTTATCTGGAGAAATAATTGGTACACAAACTGCAGTTAAAGTTTATTGAACTAAAACTTTTAATAATGCATTGTTTACTGATTTAATAGAATGCCTATTTTTTTATAGGTACGATATCTGGTGCTGAATTGCCGGTGACCGTGGAAGTTGGAGAAATTAAACAAAATAATTTCAAAGCTATTATTTCAGTGACCTAAATGAACAGCTGTTCAATTTCATGTAACTGTTAATCTGAAATGAATCACATTACTGTACATTGTTACTGCGAAACTAAGATCATGCATCATCATCACTTTCGCTTTGGCACCTCTCTATTATTTTTAGGGTACCGTATGTATAGAGTTCAGTTCAGGCGTCTCTTTCAGGACACACCCTAGAGAATTTCAAGGTAACAGTGGATAGATTTTTTTTGTGCTTAAAATATAAACTTTTGCATAATAGAAAAAAAAACTACTTGAAGGCGGAACTAAGGCTATGTAGCTCAGTGGCAGTGACGTCGAATATCAAGAGGAAGGTCCCGGGTTCGAATCCTACAATGAGCCTGCTTTTGGTGAAGGAAAACATCGTGAGGATCATCTTGGTACTTGCGTTATCTAGGTATATCTATATCTGTATCTGCAATTGAGAGCCAGTTCCTTCTAGGTTTTGTGTGCTTTAACATCATCACTAACGAATGGTTGACAATTTATGAAGGTAATCTATGAAAATAACTCGTATTGCAACAAAAATCAGTTTTATACTCAATAAATGAACGATACGTAATTTTACCTCACGTTTCACAGTACCGAACCGACCAATTACTGCGGAACCTTTGTAATTTAAGCTTAACACCAACTCTTTTTACTCTATGGGATAGTGTGGGAGTCAAAAAAGATTGTCTATAGCTGATTGCTTCGCTTTTTAAATCGATTCATTAGTGATCGAATAAATTGACACGTATAGAATAACCAAGTTACGAATACTGATGGTAAACACAATGAGAAGTTTTCCTATGATACCTCTATAGTCAAAATACCTGTCAAATCGTGTAATTAAGGTTCATATTGGTTCGAATTATCAACAGTTTGACAAGTATTTTGACTATAGAAGTATCATAAGAAAACTCCTCAATGTAATGTAGTTAGTTTATTGAGATTTACGAATACGGTGGCGCCACAGTCGACCGCAAATATAATTTGGTAAACTGAACCCGACTAATGGAAATAGTCTTGAGTTTTTTTAGTTTTAATTATTACTTATTAGATTCTTTTGATATCGAATCTTCGTTTTGTTGATAACGCCCCTCGACGGTTGTGTTGTAATAATCGTTTTATTTAAATGATATACGATAAGCTTTATATTTTATAACTGATTGAGCTATTTTAGAAAATGTTTAAGTACTATGAGATTTAAATTTATGGGATAGTGTGATCAATCTCCGAAATCATAACAATTATTCATGTAAAATGCAAACAACAAAAAGTGAAAATAAACACCCCATTTCTCTTTCCCGTTTTCCCGCCAACGTCTGTCATCATCCATAGATAATTTATTATTATGCAAGTTTCTAAACGTCCGCCGAGCTGTCAAGCGTTTTGTTCGCATTTCAAACGATACGCCCCGACGGGCATAGACAATGCGCGCGAGATTAAGAGCACTGGCAGGTGAGAAAAATCAGATGTCGCCTGTCGAAAAAAAAATGTTGATTAATTTTCTTACGACTCTTTTGTTTTTTAATAAATGGCAATTTAAGTGAGGGTACTGTACCGTTTTATTTTTTCTAAAGATTGAAGCTATTAGTATATTAAGCATACAAAGATTAGAGCCTTGCAAACACAGAGTATATCAGAGAGTCCTACCTATACGACTCAGATAGGTAATAAAATTCCGTCATGGCAAAGAGTGGTAACAATATTTACAAGGGGCTTAAGTACAACTGTCATCTACCAACAGATTATAATAATGATTTTACAAAGTCCATAGTGATAAGTCAACATCATTTTCGTCAGCATAAATGTCACTCAAATTTATTCGATATCCTATGACTGGTACTTGGTAGTACCCTACCACTTTGCTATGGGTTCCTTACTATGTTTTGCTTCATCGAAAGATCTCTTATTCTATGATCGAAAGTTGCTCAAGGATTCGACCAAAACTTCGACGTTACCACAGACTACGGAGGACATATTCTCACTAACAAAAAACTGTGTCTATGGAGTCGGCCACCTCTCACGCACACCTTAGTTGGCTATTCCGCGGGAAATTAGACTCTGTCACCATTTACACAGAGTCGATTACTCGCGCTCAACTAATGTGTGAATGTGTGCGTGCCGGCTTGTACGTACAGCGTGGTGGCCGACTTGAGTGACACAGTTTTTTGTTAGCGAGAATATATCCGACTTTTTTAAATATCTGTGGACGTTACTATATCTGTGCTGTCATAAACGGTAGCTATAACTTATTTTAAACCATACCTCAATCTCCATCCTAACATTCTCAAAAGTGGGTCTACTCTGTAGCTATATGCATTTTATTAATGAATACTATGATATCTCTGTACATGACATTGATCTATGCTGTGACGTCACGTAGAACCCGACGCTTCAGCTGACCGCCTTGATCGGCAATCTATTGTTACCTATCGATTTGTGTGGATACTGTGCTATGGCATTTGAAATCTACTGTAAAAGAAAATAAGATATAAAAATCCTAATTTGAATGACAATATCTATTCATGTGAAATTCCATGCAGAAAAATTTGCATTCCAATTTCAAAATTGTTAAAGAAACGAAAGAAAAAAGATATACGCGCATCTGTTGTGATATGGTTGTGATGCATCTATGGTTTCTGTTCCATTTTTAAATAAATAATCGAGATAAAATTTTAAATATTCAGCCGTGTCCACACTATGTTAACGCGGCATTACAAGCCTCTTCGCGTGTGAGCGGGCATGCACTGAGCCCTTAATTTCGCGACATGTGAGTGTGGCCCATTCTTTACAACTATGAATACATTGCAAGACTGACTTGTGTACTTTCTGGGAGGTTGTAGAGATATCAGTCCCAAAAAAGGTACTAGAAAATGAATCACGCTAGTTATCTTCGAAGATACTGTATACCTCAAAGCCAAAGTCAAAGCCATTTGAGGCCCTATGATGACGTTTGAGAAGCAGTGCGACTGGGGAAGTACGGGAAGTACATTACAGAATACCGCAGCTAAATAACTATATGTTGTGTACCTGCGCGTGAGTAAGGTCGCCGGAGCTCATCGGGGAAGGAAGGGGGAAGCGTCGGTTACGGATGGGTAATGCCAGAGGGTGCCTCGAGTATTGCAAGCGTCAATATGGCTACGGTAACCGCTTACCATCAGGAGGGCCGAATGCTTTTTTCAGACTTTATGTAAACATTATAAACTGTTTTACAAAAAGCTTAAACCGACTTCAAAGTACACTAAGAAGTAATCAAATCCTGATCTGATGACAATGGGACCAAACGGGAAGTGTACCCTTCCAAACAAAATAATTTTCCGAATCGGATAAATAACGGAGTTATGAGGTAACAAAGAAAAAATAATACAACCGAATTGAGAACCTCCTTTGTTGAAGTCGGTTAAAAATGGAAAACTTCAGCAATATTAGAGAGAAAGCTAACCAAAAGATAGGCTAAAGAATATCTGACTGTCCATCAAACAGTTGTATTTCAATGACACACAACAGTAGAAAAGTATTAAAAAATCTTCAAACGCGTGCTACTAAAATGTCAAGGCTATGGACTTTGTACACAGTAGTGTGACGTACGCTGAATTTGAGTGAAATTATTTTTGATAGGTTTTTGCCACAATCTCACCACGGTATGTGATGACGAAGGTGGTGAGTACACAAAGCCTAGTCTAATTATAAGTCTGAATGTAGGGCTAAAATCCGTAAATCAACAAATATAAAAAAAAAACATGATATACAGGGTGGAAACTGGAAACGTTAAGTATGTCCAGCCGTTTATTTCGTAATAATAAAAAAATATGCAAAAGTTTATACAAAAAAAAGTATCGCCATGTTTTCAATATGTGACATAAGTGGACATTTCCGGCAATCATATAAAACTATGGCTCGATTGATCCACTTCTTAGAACTCAGAGATAGTTAAATAAAAATATAGTAGATGTAATTTTCTTATATTTAAAAGAATTTTCCTTCGTAAATGAGGTAAATAAAGCAGTTTTTTGGATTCTTCTTAATTTGGTCGGATTATATTGGCTGCTAAATTCACGCCGGTTTATTTTCATAATATTGTACTTTAATTAAGAAGCTACTCAATGCGCATCACTCTTTTAAATTCGATAAACGAAATAATCTATTCAACACACATAACGTTTCCATCCAAAAACATGCACTACAATCATTCGTATACGCTGTACCGTTGTTTTTCAGACACTGAAATATATTTATGTACGGATTAGCAATTCTGCATATACTTTCTTGTTTCGCAGTGCGATAGAACGAAAATAAAACGGATGTATGAATAACTACTAGAGATTGCGTACTGTTATTAGACTTGTCATAATGGTTGACATAATTATATTTATTTTAAAAATATGTGCCGTTGCGTTTTTGTTTTATATTAATAAAATATTTAAGAGTTTAATAAGTATATTTAACATTATGCATTGTGATAAATTAATATATAATGTATTTAGTTATTTACATTAAAATTAAGATTAATAATAATAATAATAATAACAACTTAAACTAAATAATAGATAAATAACAAAATAAAAATATATATAAATTAAAAAAATGTGTAAATATTTTAGTTAAGTATTCAATACTAACGCTGCCTCGCAGTTTTACCTGCATTCAAATGAGAACTTTGGCTTAAGCACTCCGGAATAATGTAGCGTTCGATTAGTGAAAGAATTTTCGGTATCGGATCAGTATTTCCGGAGATTACGTCCTTCGACCAAACTAACAAACAAATTTTTTTTGTTCATATTGTATTCTCAATCTGCTTAAATCCAGTTGCTCTCAGTTTTTACTGTGTATAGTCCTGTGTTTGACCACAATCTCACCATGGTAAGTGACGATGTGGCCGAAGGTGGTGCACACACAAAACCTAGAAGGAACTGGCTCTCAAGTGCAGCTGTCGGAACACACCGATAGGTGCTAAGCGACAGATTTTCAACTTGAAGGCGGTAGCCAGCCAGGTGAGTACTACAAAGTACCCTACTACCGTGCTATGGTTTCCTCACGATGTTTTCCTTCACCGAAAGCTCGAGCTCATAGTAGGATTTGAACCCGATACCTTCGTCTCAGCATCCGACGTAAACCACTCGGCTAGCATCGCCTTGAATTCACTATTATCTCGGGAAAAATATAAGATCCCACGAAAACGCGAGTGAAACCTCAAGCAAAAACTAGTTCTTTGGCCAGGTCTAAGTTCAAATTCACAAAAATGGGTTTCTTTGAGAGTCGAGTATGACGTAACGCAATGAAAATACCTAACACAAAAAATACTGTGGATAGAAGAGGCTTTTGAGAAAAATTTTAACTGAGTAGAATATTAAAAGTGCTTTGATATTCCCAATAAAAAAATCGCAAGTTACGTCTAAAAAAAATCTTTCGCGTCGAAATTCTCCGTATTTTCAGCGATGACAACAATTTTATTTTTAAGAATATATAAGATACAGAATTATATTAGAATGTTGACCGGACACTTATTCAATTGAATGTGTATATTCTGTATAATCTAAAAAAAAACCCGTAAATAACAGTCCATTTTATAGAGTCGACACATTTATGATTTACCATTTTCAACCCTATTCCAGAACGAGTGCTGTCACAATCGTAGTCAGTCCGCGCCTTAAATAAAATAGCTTCACAGTAACATAAACTATTTTCCATATAAAGTACTATAAGATTTGTATGTGCACTCACGCGCAGCCTCCGCGCAACTTTATCTGTGTTGCCAGCTCATTAAAGCCTGGCTTAAACTCGCCTTGACTATTTAGATGCCTGATTGCATACTTAATTTACTTGTAGTTTTGCACGTGACTTTCCTTGTTTTTTTATGGTAAGTACCTATATCCATAAAAGTACAAGACTTCTTTGGTACTAGGCGCACAGATCGCGCAAGAGTAAAATGTAATAATATGAGGTGACGTGAAAAAATTACCCTCATTGGGCGGCGATAAACTTGGAAGCAAAATATTGGTATGAATTTTTGAGTGATTTATTTTGAACGAAACTTTTTACAGAGAGTCTGTCTGTGTACCTGATGTTTTCGGATAGATAGAGATAGATATACACTTTCCATTACATGTTGTATATAAGGGACTAGCTTATACCCGTGGCTCCACTCGCATGATTATTTTGTCTCTAGCTCTAGACTGTGAATAATTTAAAGCAGAAAATGGTAGAAGTTTTGAAGGAAACTTATTCTCTAATACCTCCAAGTATTAAGTTTAGATCAAGACCCTTTTAACCGACTTCAAAAAAAGGAGGAGATTCTCAATTCGGTTGTATTTTTTTTTAAATTTATGTTTGTTACTTCATAAATCCGTGATTTACTAACCGATTTGGAAAATTCTTTTTTTGTTTGGAAGGGTACACTTCCCGTTTGGTCCCATTGTCATCAGATCAGGATTTGATTACTGCTTAGTACTTTGAAGTCGGTTTAAGTTTTTTGTAAAACTTCAATTATATCAGCCTCAAATGTTTCACAAAATTCGTATTAATATAATGGCCTGTCGTGACAAATATTGAAAATGTTAAAGAAATTGTAATTGCCGAGTTTATTTCCTTATATTTTCAGCAAATGTACCATTTTTAGATCCAGAATATCCATACACAAATTATTTAATTTGAAATAATTCAAAAATTCAAAATCATTTATTCAAATAGACCTTCGCAGGCACTTATGAAAAGTCTGGCTCTAATACTCTAATACCGGTTCGGAAGATTGCATTTACTGAGAAGAGCCGGCAATAAACTCAGCAATTACTCTTTTCAAATCATGCTTAGATTCATTACATAATAATTACATTCTACACGAGCGGAACAATCACTAATCGATTTAATTTTATCAAACTGAGTAGGTTTTAACTCTAATTTCATACTCTCCATCCGTAACTAATTAAATACGTTTATAATTAACTAGTCTACACTAATGAGAGTTAAAAAAAACTACATCACGCCACTGAGCATTGGCACTTCGCAACGACACGACACTTCTAACTATTTTTATACGACTACTGCCATAGAAATCTTAAGATAGTGTAGAAGTGGAAAACTAGGGAATGACGTCCGGGCACAGAGGTTAGTTATCTGTGATACGGGTCGGTGATGCCCCACAAAAGTTTCTCGACTGTTCTTCTCAGTTGAAGGCTGACTTACCAACTGTTGGTAACTTCAGTACCTTTGACCTTCATAAGTGCCCGACTAGGGCCTACATTGAATAAATGGCTTTGATTTTGTCTTTGATTACCAGATCCAAAACTAATATTTCCTGACAAAATCCCTTATTATTAAGCTGACATTTACTGTGATAATTATTTTTCATGCGCGTTCGCATCGCGTACGCGATCTGGGCGGTGACCAGCGAACGAGGTTTTGGTGCAAGAGTAATGTAAATTAATTTATCTTTCTCATTCAAAAATTTAGATTTTTCCTGCCATGTGAGGAATAATTATGTAGCCTGATCGCCCTGGTGGTAACTTGGTAAGTAAGCGGTTACCGTAGCATGGACGCTTGCAAAACCTTCGACCTTACTCACGCGCAGGAACACAACATAAAGTTATTTGTCTGCGGTATTCTGTAAGGTGGAGGTACTTCCCCAGTCGAGCTGCTCTTTGAGCGAATAAACGTCTTGCTCATCTTAAAATCGTGTGCTTTGAATTAAAAGTTAGATTTCTATGGTATAGTATGTTCATTGGTATTATGTAAAAATCGACCTTATTTGTTCCCTATTTAGGCATACATTAAAGTAACGATTAGTTTGTTGTAGACATTATGTAATTATTTTTGTATGAATGACTTTATTATATAATCTCGTATCTACTAATATTGTAAATGCGACAGTTTGTACACATTATTTCATAGATTACAGTGCAATCATTTAAAAAATACAAACGATATTGTTCCTTATTACTTTAACAATAATGTCCATATGTTATATAATTAACCATAGATTTAACATATAAACAATACGGTTATTTTTCTTTGACATACCGAATTTCATGAACTTGGCCTTGTTTCAAAAAATCTTAATCAAGATAGTTGTTCAGTTTAGGATTAGGTCAATCTACCACCGGTTCTGAGAAGACTCAAGCAAGAACCTTTGCAAAGCATTATTTCTTGTTTTATATTTTAATTGTAAACAGAAATCGCCCTTCGTTCTAATTACATTTTAAAACTATTACATACAAACTAAGTAGGCATTCAATTAATTGTAATAGTTAATCTATTTACGCTCTCATTAAAAATATATTAAATGGAAAGCAAACATAATATAATTAAACATTGGCCCTGATTCTGTTGTTCACAACTAAACTAATTTCAATCTCACTATGTCTCTTTCTAATAAAGAACATAAGAAAAGGATGTAAGAAATTTAGTCCTGTCAAATTAGTCCAATGCTTGTTTTTATTATAAATTTAATCGCCATCTATCGCGGTTACGCCTAAATACACGCAAAATAAGACGGCAAAGATTAATTTGACAACTTAAAATATGTTCTATCTATAAAGAGATGAGATGTGAATAAAATTAGTTTAGTGCGATTTACAACAGAATCGGCACCATTGTCGACTTTGAAGAGCCTATACCATAGAGATAAAATATTAATAGAGCAATTATACTAGAGTATGAAATAGTATTAATCATAACACGGGTATGATCAACGCAGCCGCAATACCGACTGCGCGTTCATAGTTTGTAAGTTACAAACTTACAAATTGTAACGACTACATCTACATTTATCGATATATTTTGAAATGCACCTCTGCTTAAAAATTACGCAAACTTAAGACTCTCCTCTAATTTATTTATTGCATCTCTAATTAAATACATGCATCCCAATTTCTCGTTTTTTTATCGATACATGCCGAAAATCGTCATTTTGTCCGACTTTCAACCACAGTACGATATATCTGTGAATGCACTATAATGTAAACTGCTCACTTTTATTATTCCATCTTGTCAATAGACTATACTTATAATAAATAAATACAGTTCTTGTAAGAGAAAAACAAAATCATGAGCGAAATAATTTAATTTGATTGAATTTGAATTAAGTGACGTTGACTTGAATGAAAAGATTGACCAAAGATAGTGTAAGGACAGTGGTTTCCAATCTTGCATGGACCGCCCGCCCCCTTTACAAGTAAAGAATAAAATTCAACTTGTCTTTGTTTAATTGAGCCAAAATATATCTATCTCTAATAATAATCACAATAATAACAATTAAAACATCTACAAATATATGTTAGAAGACTAGCTGTCTGTCCCGCGCGGTTTCACCCGCATATCCGAGGGATCGTATATTTTCCCGGGATAAAAAGTATCCTATGTTTTAATCCAGAACATATTCTATCTGTGTGCCAAATTTCATCTAAATCCGTTCAGTAGTTTTTGCGTGAAAGAGTAACAACCATCCATAAATACAAACTTTCGCGTTTATAATATTAATAATAAGGATTTTATTTTATTAAGAAAAACTGTCAGGAGTCAGGGACAATGTAGCTGTTCAAACCGCTTTCTGTTTTTACAGAATTTTCCGATGTTCCAAGCAACATTTCCAATCTTTCTTTCCGTAAAAACCTTATCCTTATTTAATACTTTTAATAAAATCGGTCCAGCCAAAGAATAACATATTTTATCAATATCAGTTGCTTTATTTACATTTAAACCGCAATAAAATTATTTAATGGTTGTTTATAAGATAACAATAAGAAATTTTAATTATACCTACGTACGTAGATGTTGTTATTCAATCAAGTTGTACTGATGTCTAGATTAGTTTGGGTTCAATCCAAAAGACGATAATAATAGTAGTGTAATAATATGTGTTGGTAAACAACATAAGATTATCTTTTATCTAATGTTGTGTCTAATTGTATTGTTTGTCTATAGGGGAAGGTCATTTTACAATTGGCATTTTTATGTGGCTAATTTTCACTAACTCGTCGCTGCCTTTGAGAAACACTGAAACACAGATCGAAAACGACTCGAATTTCTTTCGAAAACTTTGTTATAAAGAAAACCAAGGAAAAAGAAAATAATGAAAGCTGAAATGGCTAATAGGACATGATTGAAGAAGAAATAAAACTGTCATATGTGAGTATTTCGAATGATAGAAACCTATCAATAATTTCGATAGAATTTTATTGAAGTGAAAACTTCTTTAGTGGCGTTGTGCACTTTTTGGGATGGGTAAATAATGTTAAACTCGCGTCAGACGTCACGTGACCCAGATCGATCGAAATTCGTAAGACTAAAATTCTTATAATATTCTCTAGCTAGCCGGAAGGTAGGTACCATTTTTGTTCCCATTTTAAGTTAATAAAAAAATCTTATTCAAAAGTATTATATGTACATGTATCTTGAACTAGCTTTCCCTTGTTTAAAAACACTATGTGAAAAATTTTTAGTTTCAAAAATGCACAACGTTAATATTCAAGTTTTCACTTCTGCCGGCACTCCCGGAGTGCAACCCGTTGTTTTTTTTTAAAAACGCATTTATTTTCGTTACTTATCTTTGCTGAAATGGAATAATTTTGACCTGTTTTTTTATTTATTTATTTCGACATAGTCGCCTGATGGTAAACTGTTACCGTAGCCATATGGACGCTTGCAAGACACGAAGTATCGACCCTTCCCCCCCTCTCCAATGAGCTCTGGCGACCTTACTCACGCGCAGGAACACAACGTAAAGTTATTTGGCTGCAGTATTCTGTGAGGTGGAGGCACTTCTCTAGTGCTCTTTGAGGGAATAACGCTACGCTCTACCTCTCTTAAAATATTGTTTTTTTTCTATATCATAATAACAAAATATTGAGAACCTTTGTATGGATGTTGCTCTACCATAGCAAGTTTTGTCTTATTTTAAAATTGTGGTACTTACCTAAATTGTAAAATACAATAATTGGACTTTATTACAAAAAAACTTAAACCGACTTCAAAGTACACTAAGAAATAATCAAATCCCAATCTGATGACCCTTTCAAATAAAAAAAGAATTTTCCAAATCGGTTAATAAATGACGGAGTTATGAGGTAACAAACATAAAGAAAAAAAAATACAACCGAATTGAGAACCTCCTCCTTTTTTTTGAAGTCGGTTAATAATAGACTCCTCCAGATAAACTCAGGTCAGGAAATAGATAGGCATTGTGAATTATAACAACACTACTGACGTATTCGCGACCATAGATTATCGGTAATAGGTCATAGATTAGCGAGAGAGGTCGGAGCTCGCTGCTATCTTTATATTCTGTATAAATATTTACTAATTTAATTAATTAATATTGCGGGAGTATTATTTAATATATTACTGAATTTCCTTGATCTTCAACTTGAGAATCTGTCGTCAAGAACCTACCGGTGTATGCCGACAGCAGTACTTGAGAGCCAGTTCCCTTTGTAAAGGTCGGCAACTCACTGGTACAGTAGTACCCAACCAGCGTTGCCAGACGTGCCGATTTTGGTGGGACGTCCCGATTTTTAGCCCAAAATTAAATGTCCCGCGCGGGACAGGCTCTGTCCCGCTTTTCGAGGATTACTCGACGGTGAAATCATCGTTGGACGTGGAAGTGGGAATAAAGACACCACTGCACAGAAATGGCACCAGCTTTTTCGTGATGCGTCTTAAACACCGCTGTGGTTGGTTACGTAGTAACTATTTAGTAATCTGTGGCAGTGGTGTGGAGAACCGCGCCAAAGTGCGCTAAATTTTAAGGCGATGATAGCTCAGTGGTAGTGACGTCGGATACCGAGACGAAGGTCCCGGGTTCGAATCCTACAATGGGCTTGAGCTTTCGGTGAAGGAAAACATCGTGAGGAAACCATAGCACGGTGGTAGGGTACTTTGTAGTACCCGCCTGGCTGGCTACCACCCTCAAGTTGAAAATCTGTCGCCAAGCACCTTTCGGTGTGTTCCGATAGCTTCACTTGAGAGCCAGTTCCTTCTAGGCTTTGTGTGCTTACCACCTTCGGCCGCATCATCACTTACCATGGTGAGATTGCGGTCAAACACAGGCCTATAAATAGTAAAAAAAAAAAAAAAAAAAAAAAAATGTCACTGTGACATAAAATCAAACTTCTAAGTCAACGCAATCAAAAGATACGGCCGTATATGCCGCATATTTTGAAGCTCGCAAGGGAATTAAAACTTATAGGGTACTTCCCGTTGACCTAGAATCATAAAATTTGGCAAGAAGAAATTCCATGTAGCACAAATAAAGGAAGAAATCCGGAAAGGGTTTTGTAGTTACAACACAAAAAAAACATGCCATTATATTAGAACAATCGAAAAAAGGTGAAAAATCTTCGAGATTCGATTCCCGTGATTAATTAACTATTTAAATACAAGTTTCTATGGAACCCTCGGGATGCGAGTAGGACTCGCACTTGGCAAAAACCGGCCAAAAAAAACTTGACAAAATAAAATTTGTAGGTATGTCCCGATTTCGGCGATAGAATCCCGCTTTTTTTACTCAAGAGGTAACAAAATCCCGATTTGCCCGAAAAAAAATCTGGCAACGCTGTACCCAACTGATATGGCTTACCGATGTACCTGCGCAGAAGATACGATAAGATTTTCAAGGCGCGGGAAACGCTATTGGTCGGCAGCTGCCGTCATGTTAGCGCGCGCCGTGCGGAGGGGCGTGACTTGGGAGTGAGACGGAACTAACAGCTGCACTGTATTATGAACCTTATAGTAGTGATCTAAGGTTGATTGTAAGTTTTAAGCATTCTTTCGTTAATCTTCGGGCCCATATTTTCTTTTCTGTGCGAACGAAGATTCACGACGCGCCATATCAGTTGGGTACTACTGTAATACCACTTCACCATCAGATGAAACTTTTCTGCTTGTAGATGTTCTGACATAAACAACACAGCTAGCGATCGTAGAGACATTTCCGGACTTTTTGGCGGGAACTTGCAGAGTGACGTAGCATTTTCGTTTATATTTTCATAAATTCGTGTATTTTGAGTTTTATTGTGTATTTTCGGTGGTATTTTACCTAATAAAGATTATCCATGTGCACCTGTGAAGTGAAATTAAATGAATTATGTGAATCGTGATTTTTCAAGTTGTCTCAAAAAGTCCGTGAAGAGTTTTAGTACAATGACCACCATTGTAGTAAAACATGACTTTTATGGACGGTGACTGACTGAGGACTTTATGTGAAAGGGATTTATCGTGACTGGAAACTATAATATAACTCGACACTGGCAGAAATTAGCCCTAATTTGGGCTTGGTTGCCAAACTTAAAAATAAGAAGAAGAAGACATTTCCGAAGATTCATCATCATCAGCATATGATGTCCCACTGCTGAGCTGTGTCGGACTCACGCGCGAAAGGTTCCGTAAAGGCGTTTCTTGTATAAGGACCCTAAATAAAAAAAAAAATTGTTATTACAGCGGCTATAGAAATTCACATTTCAACTGTCTACCTATAACGGTTCATGAGATATAGCCTGCTGACGGACTAACGGACTTAAGAGGCTTAGGTTCATACAAATATGCGGGTAAAGAAAGCACAATGAATAAAAATTTCATAATACAAGCTTTTTTGAGTAACTGTACTTTTTGTTGACGGTACTTGCATTGTCATCCAATACACTAATGTATACCAAATATCAAGTCAATCCGACCACTGGAAGTGGGTGAAATTCGACTTGCAAGATTCCACCCGAACATACATACCTACATACATTGCAAGTTAAATAAAAGCCTACTAACGCTGCTAAAAATCAACAGGTCACACCTCCAAAAACTAAAACTACAACAATCTGGTTTTCAAGATAAGCAACGACAGGTTTGTGACGACATATTATCGATATTAGAGTTTATTGAATTGTATCAAACGAGTTCAAGTTGGCGAGGTCAAGGATTATTGCGATTTTAATAAGGCGGTGGCCAGATATTATGTTTATTAATTGATATTTTTTGTAAGCATTTTTATACTATTCTTTTTATGAGTCTTACCGCGTTATTTTAGTATACCTACCGTTTAGTAAACACCGTGATTTTCACGGCGCTTACACGTTTTGTTCATCGTTCTACAACAACAAGTGTGATCGGATGGCCTCACTCGAACAGAACATTTTTGTGATGTGTGGCGTCTTCTCTATACGTAGTAATAATAGCTCATTGATACGGGGTGTATTTGTTACATAGTGAAAAAATTATATTGCTCCCCACCGTGAGTTCAGCACGGGGTTCTTCAAAAAGGGTGTGAAGACATTTTTTTGCAGGGACGGCAACGTGCTAGTGATACCCCTGATGCAAGCATAGGCTAATGCCTAATATAACCGCTGACCATAGTTACCATCAGGCGGACCGTATGCTTCTTTGCTAAATAATTAGTTTTGAGTTCTTATACAAAAATTTCATAAAAAATATGTGTAACCAAATCAACTCCCATGTCCATATAGTCCTTACTCTATGCATTATATTTATCACTTGTGAAACGAGGAAACTATTGTAGTATTTCATTCTGGCACGAGCTCTTTGCACATGCAAAGTACGAAAGATCTTCCGCATTGTCTTAACCATCTGTTAAATATTTGTCACAATTATGAGTACTGAAATTATTTTAAGCTAAGTTTTACTCCGTGTTTTTTTTTCCAAATAAGATGCATTTATGATACTGTCATACCGTAGCCCATAGGCGCTTGCAACACCACACCACACACACTCACACAGAGGTGTTACTCACACGTTACCAACCTTTTCATGGTTCATAAACTGATTCACTGTTGAAATATTGGTCATACATTTTCTCAAAGTCTCCAGTGCCTTAAACCAGTATCCTGAATATATAGAATTGAAGAGAAAAATTACTATGGCGTTTTCATTTAGAATTATTAAAAGAAACAAAAACCCGACTGCGTAAAACATAAATTAGCTAAAAAGAGAAAATCAAACTCTTAAATCTATAGAATTTTGAATATAACTTGAATTTTATAAGGTATTGCAATCGGGGACAACCAATAACCTAAGTATGTATTTATTTGTACTATTTGTTTATCCCCGACTGCAATACCTTTTAAAATTCAAGTTATATTCAAAATTCTATAGATTTAAGAGCTTGTTTTTCTCTTTTCAGTTAATTTATGTTTTACGCAGTCGGGTTTTTTGTTTCTTTTAATAATTTAATTTATTTCAGACTTTTTAGTTTTATACAGAAAGAGTTGTATGTATTAGTAAGTAAATGAGCGGTACGGTAAAGGAACGCTAACAATCATCGCAACTCTGTGATTTACGTATGGTAACGGCTCAGTAGGTACCTACTGTCCTTGCATTAAATGTGGTTTTTTGCAGTTTACGTCAAAATGGTAGTATAAAAGTATTACAATATATACATATATGGAATGGTCTATTTATAAGCTTTCATTTGATACCCATATTGTTATAATAACGAAACTTTTATTTTTAATACCCCCCTATTTTTTTATTCTTAGGCGCCATATAAAAATAATATACCCTATGACACTCCCCCAGTCAAGACGAATCTAACGACACCTCATATGCTTAAATCCGTCAAGCCGTTTAGGCTGCAGAGCGGCACAAAGAAATAGACATACATACATACGAGTGTACATACATACACTCGAAAAACATAACCCTCCTTCCGGGTCAGTCGGGTAAAAAAAAATATGGAAGAAAACAGTTCTATACGTATTTCGCGAGAGCTGCTGTCCCAATTCCATGCAGAAATATCGTAAATGCATTTAAAGTAACGTATTTTTTTTAAACTCAGTTTACAGTTCATACTTACATAACATAAGTCCTAATGGGAGACGTCAGGTGTTCTTTTTTTTGTGTAAGGTTTAACATACATTTTTTATTCTCCGTCGTTAGCTTTTTTGCCACTGTTTATGAGAAAATCATTCATTACTACAAAATGTCATTATTCTTAATACTGCTGATTTACTTTGCTGAGTTTATTGCCAGTTCTTCTCAGATAAAGGCAAATATCCAAACCGGTGGTAACTTTATTATCTTTCGTTCATCATAATTAGCTTCCAATAAAATACATTGAAAATCTGGCAAACTATAGCCTCAACTTTACTGTATCTTTATGGGGAAAATAGAACTCTTAAAATGCAGGCAGCCCAACACCATCTGTCATATCAATTCAAGTTTTATGTTCACTGGTCGATTCCTGGTTAATGATCTAAGAAACCGCAGCGATCACGCGTCCTCATCCCGTGCCGGCGACACCGCGGCGTTTTTAAACGCGCGTAGGAACATACCCTAATTATACACTGTTTATGTAACTGCAACCGCTAACAGACAGCTACCGTACGCATGCGCAGTAAATACACTTCAAGAATAGATATCCACTAGATCACCTTATTACGTGGATCACGGATGTGATATGTGAAGTGGACTGTTTGAATGAGGGCAGATTTGACAACTCTTGGCGTAAAACAAAGTGGAACTAAGAGATACACCTTGTCGATCCTTAATTGTCATAACTCGTGAAATGCCATTTCCTCAGCAATGCCCTGAGCAATGGTTCGAGCACCATCTGGTGCACCCTCAGTCTATTTCTTAGTTAAGCCTACCCAGTAGAGCCTTCAGTGCTCATCAAACTTGTACACGTAACCTCCTATAGTCTTGTCCAGCGGATCTCATACATTTTGAGAATTGGTATTTTTGTAGAGGTATGCAAAGTCTACATTGGATCTTAGATCACTACCATTTGATGACTTATCCATACTTGTTTGTTACATTTTCACGCCACCGATCTCGACGAAATTTGGAACGCAGATAATGGGTGAAATCGCGGGGGAAAGCTCGTTTACTATATTTCCACCAATTAATTAAAATAACCAGTGATGGAGTATGCCTAATGGCCTACTGGCCTTCCAGTCTCTTGTAAAATGTAGGCACCTTTTGGACTATGGCATCTACCTGACTAACATGCCGGTTGGTGTACAAAACACCCGCCGTTCATGGATCGGTGGACGTTAGTATCTCTCCAATATATCCTGAAGAAAATTATCGGTTTCCTAGCAAGCTTTCGACGGTGGTGTCTCGTGAGCTTTAGTTACCGACGCATCTCCTTGAATAACGGTTTATTGAGACAAGGGCATCAACTTGGTGCTTGGCAGAACTTTTGGCTACTACTCCGACATTCCGGTAATTGTTAGTGATTTTCCAATAGAACTCGTATGAAACGATATGAAGCTGGCATTGGAATTAAATCTATACTAATATAGAGTTTGATAATTTGTTTAAACGCACTAATCTCTGGAACTACGAGTCGGATTAGAATTTGGATGTTTCATTAATAGGAAGCTACGTTATCCCCGAGTATTATAGTTATAGCTATTTTTTAACCCGGGAACGTGGGTGAAACCGCAAGGGGACAGCTAGTACATTTAATATACATAATTAAACCCAGACTCAGGACATGCAGAATGTTCTCAAAAATGCACGACTTGAGTGGAAATCGAACCCACGATCTCCGGTGTGATAGGTAGAATCTTAACGAACCATGCTAACACGCCCGTCAAAGTTTGTTTACTTAAAAATAATGATAATAACATCCTTCTTTCATAGTTATCTATAATCTGGATAATTCTAGCACGTAGCCTACCTCAGTCACCCGACCATACGCTGTAAACAATTTGTTTAAAATCAAACAACCCGTTCCCGTTCCCGTTAAAACGTTTAGGTATTCATAATATCCTTAATTCTTCTTCGAAGTGGAACGCGTAGGCTGAAATTCCTTCTTAACTATACCTTGGTTAATATTCCCCGTAATATTATTGCATAGTATTTAAAAATAGTTGTTTTCATTCATTGCTGGAATTAATTGCGTATTGTACTTATCGAACTTTATTTTGTCCATTACGGGGAAATACATGATGTAATTAAGCAATGGGAAAACCTTTGTATTAAAATTAATGTATCAGTAAAACTATAAATGCCAATGCAGTTGTCGGTAAAAAAAAAATGCATGTTTTTAAGTAATATGTGGGCCACCCCTAACGCGGCATCAATGACAGTGCACTACCACAGGCAATACTGTGACAGATCCGATTGCCGTGACTTTTTGGCGGGAACTTGCAGAGGGACGTTGCGTTTTCATTTTTATTTTCATAAATTTGTGTATTTTGAGTTTTATTGCATGTTATCGGTGGTATTTTATCCAATAAAGATACCAGTAAAGTGAAATGAAATGTGTTATGTGTATCGTGACTTTACAAGTTGTCTCAAAAAGTCCTTGAAAAGTTTTAGTACAATGACCACCATTTTACTAAAACATTACTGGACGGTGACTGATAATGCAGACTATGTGAATTTTAATGTGCGGACTATATGAAAGTGATATAAATAAAATGTATGCGACTGAAGGGCTTTGTATCCATGGTCATGAACAAAAAAAAATAACCGATTGCCGTCAAACATATTTAAAATTTGTATTCGAAAATTGAAATTTTATTTTTAGCATAGATAGCTTATTTTGAAGTGAAACTTCTTTCAGTGCGATGAGAATAAAATATCAGGATCGAATTTGAATGCGTTTCAAGATGAACCTGGTCAGAGAGAAAAAGTGAGAAATATTCAAGTTTTATTTTTACACGACTAGTACCTACACTGGGCGGTAGCTACCGTTGCCTATGGACAATAGCAATAATGCCAGGGGGATTGACAATGCGCCCTTTATCCTATGAACCCAAATTCAGCCATTTCCCTTATCGTTACTATTTTTATCGTGACCTCCTAGTCTAATAGTTTCACTTCTGTATCGTGTACTGAGTTACATGAACTCTTTTTTCCCCGTAGTGAGGAGACTGGGCACAAAGAAAAAATATAAAATTTTGAGTGCTCGGCAGTACGTGCATCAAGTTTCATCAATTTATAGATAGGTATGTCAAATCGTCTCAAAAAACATTTTTTTTAATAAGTTTAAAAACTACTTTAATAAATGGCCAATACAATTTGGCTAGCGTTCATAATTTTTTGTTCCATAATGTTTTTTTAAACATTCCGCTTCCGTGACCTGTGACTCAAAAGGAAGGAATAATGCAAATTGTTATAATATATTCGTTTCACTTACCCATCAGCGCCAACGTAGGTCTCCTTTGCAGTCACACCGTTATAGTGCACGCGGTTCTCCACCTCGCCATCGACTAAATAGTCAGTCATCACAAAATTTACTATAGCTTTGTTCAAATGACGTCTTAAATACCTAATATCACTCAAAACGTTTTTATTCACAACACTTTCGTTCACACTAGGCTGTAAATGCGTGTGCCTATGCCTCAAATTCGAATCTAAAAATTTCAAATTCGAATTTGGAATGTCATATTCGGCCAGTTCACTAGAGTCACTCTCATCGCAGTTCGTTGTTCCTAAAAGGAACACTATTAATAATGGCGTACGGAACATTTTCCCCCACGATATTAACTTTGCAATGTTCGTCTTTTTCTTTGTTTTCGGCGATTTTAACTCCATTTTTAATCTGTAACAAAACATTATTGGTTACATATTTTTTTACAGTGTAAATTTTACTTACCATTTCGTAAACGTAAAAAAAATATCAGTACCAAATCAAACTCATTCAAAGCGCAACTAAATAGAATGCTACGCTACTTAAAAAAAATCCACGAGTAAAAAAAAACATTAAAATGCATATGCACAAGTGACGATGACCAAATAGTACGCATTCAAAGGCGCCTGAAAAACGGCTGACACCATATTGACATAGTTTAAAGTTTCGTACATTCATGTAAAACAACACCTATAGAGATACCGTCGCGTAAGAGTAATGGGAGACGATAATCGCATTATGATGTTCTTAGAATATTTAGAATTATCTTCACATTCTTTTCTGATCATTTGATTTGGAATATCAGTCTTTATGTAAGTAATCTGAGAGTCTTGCGGTTTTTAATGATACATTACAATTCTGCGGTGTTTTTTTTACTATGTATAGGCCTGTGTTTGACCACAATCTCACAATGGGTCTAGAAGGAACTGGCTCTCAAGTGCAGCTGTCGGAACACCAATAGGTGCTTGGCGACAGATTTTCAACTTGAGGGTGGTAGCCAGGCAGGCGGGTACTGCAAAGTACCCTACCACCGTGCTATGGTTTCCTCACGATGTTTTCCTTCACCGAAAGCTCGAGCTCATTGTAGGATTTGAACCCGGTAGGATACTTAATGATAAAAATCGATACAAATAATCAAAAAATATAAGTAAATTACTTATTACTGGTAAAAATTCTAATCAGTGTAAACTAGTGCATTTCACACATGAATAGGTCGTCAAATGACCTCGTGCGTAACTGACATACATTCTTGACTTATTTATGACAGGTTTGTTTTAAACTCCTACTGTGCTCCTACCAACGTAAGTCTAGTAATCATTTCGCTATCTTGATTGATACCGTGATAACGCACGAGTGACGTTTAAGATAAAGAAAAAAATCAAATTGCTGTGCAAAGTTCATCTCTTATTTTAATAGTTTTATTTAGTTAATTTTAATTAATATATTTTCTTCACAAAAAATTTGGCCTTAATTTTTTGTTATTTGATCCCAATCTCACCGTGGTCGGTTTTTTTATATCATTTAATTAAGTAATCAAGAAATTTATAAAATTATGATTTTATGTTTGGACAATAAGACTACGATTTTTTTTAATAATGAAAATTTTACTATATTGGGATGGACTTGGCGGAAACTCTGCCATGTACCATGTAGGATTGTGTTTTTTGAAGGATAATAGTGATGAAGCGTGTTTAATAGTTATTTATTCAGTCATTTATATCTGCATTATTTTAAAATATTACCGTTTCATTAATCTATCTAGAAATTATTGTTTTAAAAATAATCACGTTCAATGTAACAATAATATTGTCAGTGATTTTATCGATCACTAAAATTGCACAAAAGTTTTGTGCGATAATTTATCGACTGATATTGCGATCAAATTCGAATTTAACTAAAAATCTATTTCCACGATGACAGTTGAAAACAATCACGCGTTTGGCAACATATTTATATTGTAATATATTCAATGTGTGTTGAAACAGAATATTCAATAGCTGACGCGCGACAATGACTGCCGGCCGTGCTCTCAATTATTTTATTACACGATTTTACATTGCACTTGTCAAATTAGGTTACATTTTTACAAAACATTTACTTGGCACGTGTGACAATTGACAAGCTTATAAAAAAAACTGCGGACGCCATCTTGGTTATAATACAGCGTAGAAGAGAACTTGCTATCAAGTGCATCTAGAACACAGCTTTGCAGATTTTCAGTTTGAGGTACCAGTCGCGTCTTCACATCAAAGTCGCATACTACATTTGTTGAAAAAAAAAAAGGCGGAAGTTTTACAGAAGCCCGCCATGTTTGTTTTATCAAATTTCTAATGCGAAATTGATGTCTTAACCACTAGGAATATAATAGAATATAATAAATTTATTTGCCAAAACGTGTTAAAATATGCAGATGTACATACATTCAGAGTTACAGACATGTTTTACCGGGGAGCCGGTGTGCAATATTTTTTTTGATCGATATGTGGTTATGATTCATAAATTTTAATTGTATTAAATAATATCGTTCATGTCGATTGATATAAAATAACAAAACAAATAGGAGTGGGGTACAGTCATACAGGAGCGTTCTAAAAAGTTTTTCTACACACTGTGCAGTGTTTTTTTTCTTATGGCTTAGAAGTAGTTAGATGTAGAGCCGCGTAATCAGTTTTCCAAGTATTAAAATTATTTACTGATCTAATAGAGCACATGTCAGAAGATTTTTCTATTTGTTTGATAGCGGGATCGGATCACGCGCGCGACAGATTTTACTAATTGACACAGTTTTACCATTATAAAATATAGACACCTCACCTTTTTTAATACATAACAAGATATACGTACGTATTAATAATAATCAAAGCACATATAAGTAAAAAAAAAAGAAACTATATTTTTCATTATTATACTTTTAAATGGGCTTGCGTTGATAAAGGCTTACCCACAAAATACCTACCTATTTACTCTGGCCTTAAAAATCCCTAGATTGTTAGAGTGATGAAAAAGACGCCGGAAGCAAATACCACTCCGTTGCTGTTAATAATAAATAAATAATAATACTAGACATTTTCCAAAAGTTCTACTTTCTAACATAACTGCAACAGGCGTAGTATTTTTCGCGAGCTTGCGTCATGAGTGCCTATTTCATATCGATGACGTCCGACTGAATCGACGCGGAGTGTAAAGTATCGGTAAATTTAATTTACGGTTCATTATATTATTCGTTTCACGACAAATTAATTAGCGGGAGGACTCTCATCTTGACAGGTAGGGCTTATGACGTTTCGTTACCGTTTTACCGATTTTATTATTATTGAAAATACATAGTAAAATAAAATTAGATAATATTTTTGTAATTTTTTTTTATTGTTTTAAAAAAATTGTTTATGACTAATTTAAATGTTTTTACTGTTTTTTACTTATATCAAACATGTATCAAACAGGAATACGGATAAAACTCGGGAGCAAAAGCTACTTTATAAATTATAATTTTTATTTCAAAAAAACTGCGGTCAACCACGGTCCCCTATTTTACTTTTTTCCCTCCTTCAGGGTTGAATTTAATTAAAAAAACTGCCTTATGTGTACAATTTGAAGTTTCTAGAACCTGTGGCTAAACTTGTTCGCTCGCAAATGGGTAGCGCGTCCTTTGGGTAGATAGGTAGCATTGAAAATATTGAATTCCTGGAACTATTCAACTGATTAAACTGTGCTTACATTGTCAATAAGTCAGTTTCTCCGTATACAGATAAATATAAGTTCAATTAAAGTGAGATAACGGTCAAATGTAGCCTATCCAAAAAAAAAAAGAAAAAAAAAGTGTTTTTTTTTTATTTGAATTTAAATTCTAGAATTGCTACTTACGACACAAAATCGAATTAATATATCGTCGGTCATTGATATTAATTACAGAGATGCTCGCCGAGTTTCTTGTTGCCTTTTCCCAGAGAAATCAATCTACGCTCATATCTAGATATTATTTGTGAAAGTGTATCTACGAAAACATGTTTATTATTTACTTTATGATAATAACATTAATAATTGGATTATTTATTGTTTACTATAATTGTTTTACGTAATGAGCTATCATTATGATAAACATCTGTGGGAATCTAAAGCTTTTATTTATTTATAATAGTCACAGAGATAAAGTGCGTGTTTGCGTATAATAAGCTTTTTATTTGCAGTGTGTGTGTTTGTGTGTTTGCACGCACAAGTATGTAGAACAATAAGTTTTTTATTTTATTTATAGCGTTGTGTTTGATTTAACCGCAATCTCACCATGGTAAGTGATGATGTGGCCGAAGGTGGTAAGCAAACAAAGCCTACAAAGGAACTGGCTCTCAAGTGCAACTGCTGGATCAATGACTGACCCAATTACTTGAAACCTAAAAGTTAATTAATTAATAATTAAGTAATAAGTGTGATTAATTAAGTTAAGTGTGATTTTTAAATTAAATTTAATCATCACACCCATAATATAACAAAAGTCAAAAAACAGACTGATTACTTTCGATTTTGTAATACGATTTAACAATCACACTTGACTTAATTAATCACACTCTTATTACTTAATTATTAATTAAATAATTAACTTTTCAGTTTCAAGTAATTGGGTCAGTCAGTGATCCGGCAGTGGTTCTTGAGAGCCAGTTCCTTTCTAGGCTTTGTTAGTTTGCCACCTTCAGATCTCTTTCATCAATTTCACAACCTAACCTCTGTACTGATCGCGATGAAAGGACGCAAAGAGCATATGGCATGGAGATGGACAACGCGAGTGAAACCGCGGACACATTGATAGCTTCTGCTTGTATATATTTATTACTTTCCTTTACTTTACTTTATTTAAAATATAATATAGTGGCATAACTGATTAATAAAAAAAAAACATCATATTTTCTTGCGATCGAGTAAAAGTTTTTTAATTACGTAAGTTTTTTTTGTATGTAGCACAATTACCTATTGACTTGCAATGAAAAGAAATTAGTAATGAAACCAAAGTCCAAAGTACACATTTAAAATAAAAAAAATACTTTAAAAAAAATACCTGTCCAGTATTCAGGGCGACTTCGTAACACTCAAGCAAAATCCATAATCGTATCACACACCAATCACCAAAAATTCATGAAAAACACTTCGAGAAAAAAACGAAACTTTCAAAAAGTCCACATAGTCATTTAAAAAAGTTCAAATGTCATTGCACAAAAGAAGAAAAAATTATCGCTCCAATTTTGAATAGTTGAAAGTTGATCGACGTTTTGGCGGGATATCGCTACGGCTAGTGTCAGCACAACGCGTGATCGCGACTCGGCTAGCAATCCAAGACTGAAACTAATCGAATTGAATCGAATGACCGGTGTTCCAACGTGGTCGGCAGGAATGCAACGTGTATCGTACGATATTGCGTATTCGATTTAATTACCGATGCGGTGACATGGGCATCGTGAAAGGTTACATTCACTTTAATTTTTTTTGAGCCAAAAAGTCTTGTTTTAGCTTCCCTTGAGGTGCATTGAGTTTCTGGGTGAACTTTTAATAAAACCTACTTTACTAGCGGTAAAAAAAACATAGTTTTCCTTAAAAGTCAGTTGATATAATGGCGTTGACTGATAAAATGAGATAGATTTATCGGATAATTTGCATTGCCATTGAATTTATAATCTCTCTTTAGTTCCTAGGGCTTCGAACCTCAATATAGAATGGAAAGGCATTAAATACTGCTAGGTATTTTTTATATGTAACGTGCCTATTTAGTTAAACATTTAAATGTTTTCTCGTATTGTTTTTATTTATAATAATAATAAAAATAAATGATTATTATAAAAATAATGATTTATTTTTATCATCATGATTTTTATAAAAATATTTAAAATTGTATTTAATATGTATAGTAAAGTAAATAAACGAAATAATAATAATAAAGCCTTTTTATTTCCTGCAAAAATAAATTACTAAACAAAATAACTTATAAAATAACTAACAAATAAACCATATATAATTTACATAAAATATATTAATAGAATTGAAGATGGTTAAATTTTGGTTTACTCTTGCAATAACCCCTCTACAGGTAAAGGCCTCCTCCAAAGATTGCCAGTGTTGTCTAGATTGGGCTATTTTAACCCAGTTTGAGCCAACTATTCTCTTAATGTCATCGTCCCATCTAGTGTAAGGTCTTCCTTTCTTTCGTTTTCCTTGTGGGCCATTCCATGTTGTTTATATTTATTAAAAAGTAAAAATTATAATATAATGCGTAGGTACCTAAGCATAACGAGTATGGTTATTATAGAAAGAAATTTAAAAATCACACTCGTATTACAAAATCGAAAGTAATCAGTCTGTTTTTTTACTTTAGTTATATTATGGGTGTGATTTTTAAATTAAATTTATAAATCACACTTAATTAATCACACTCATAATTTACTTAATTATTAATTAAAAAATTAAATTTAAATAAGTAATTTTAATAACTTTTCGCGTAAGGGTGAGAAGTATAAGATCAAACCTTTTTTTGGCTGTCACCATATAGTATTTTTTTTTAATAAGTTCTCCATACTGCAGTCGTAAGTTCTCCATATTGCAGCCCTCTAAAATTGTATGTGCATTGTGCATAAATAATATTTCGAAATTAGAAATCTAAAATATCTAGACGATACCCCTAAGATACGATATCTGAATGAAGTCCCCTGTGTTTTTGTTGCAAATAAATATTTTGTATTTTTGAAAACAATAAAATATTTGAATAATTTAACGTTTTTTTTTTCTTTTTATTAGTGCATCAAGTTCAGTTATTGTGAATGTTTTACAGGTACTTTAATGGGCACATAATAATATACTGTAATTTATGTTTGACTTTTTGTATTGCCACTATACGTATGTGTGCTGGTACATCTAATTAAGCTAATTACTCAAATTTCAGAAGAAATATGTTAATCAGTCAAGATCAAGACAGTTTTGAAGTAAAAATTATGAACTTTATAATTTCACTGAATTCATATTTTAACTGTAACATAAGGGGCCCCATTCTTGCGGCTTCAGTGACGCATTCGACATTTGTCGAAAAACATGGCGGATATCATAGTGTATGGAAATTGTATACATTTTGTTTGACCTATAAGTACTTAGTTATCGTATTGAAATTGTACAGTTTAGTTAAGTCTATAAAAACCAGTTGATTATACAGTGTCTATTTAAGGCGATGATAACTCAATGCCGTGGTGAAGGTCGCAGGTTCGAATCCTACGATGATCGTTCGGGTAAAGGAAGACATCGTGAGGAAACCATAGCACAGTGGGAACTTGGTGGGAACCATCCGCGATTCCATATAAAGAAAAAACAATATACTTGTTCATAAACAGGCTAAAAAAAAATTACTCGAAAAGGTAGGTTTTTTATACCAATTATATATTTATATTTTACCCAGAATCAAGAGATGTCGCGTAGACTTTAAATAATCCAGCCAGTTATAAATCGAAGCTGGCAAGAGCCTGGTCCGTCCGAAGAATGCAACAGTTGTTCAGTTCACCGTTGTTAGTTTTTTGGCCGTCTACTTTTTGCAATCTCCGCATGCCGATTGCCGCCATTTGCCGTAAAGTTATCGTGTTTGGATACACTCATAAAATTTTATACCTTACGGTTTTGTAAAATTCTGATAATTGTTTTTCTGTTTACATGTTTGAGTGTTTTAAAGTTTCCTGCTGCTTATAAGTGCTTAAACTTTATAATTTTCACATTTATTATGCTTGTTAGTCTATGTCAATTATTTACCCTTGCCTCATTAAAAAATAATTTATTCTCGACTCTACCATTTCGTTCGATACAAATATCCGAATCATATTATTGTTTGGGCAAGTTTGAATTTGGAATTTGATTCCTTTTTAATTTATTTGCAGCATCGAAGCCCGAGATCCCGATCATGTTATTTTAAGACATGAAAATAAGTTATCTGATGTTATTTTCTTGTGAAATGCTTGTTTTTTTGCTTAGCTGGCATTAGGCCACGTTGCAGTTGGTAACAAATTACATGCCAGTACAATTTGCGTTGAATCGTTGCTGAACAAAATACAACTGTAAATTATAGATACAAGCTCTAATTTTGACTGCTTTTTCAAATGTATTGTTTTGAATTGCAATGTAGATAGTGTATTGATAATAGAGCCCACCACATTGCGGCGTGTGTGGCCATCTTAGGTGTAACTAACAATTTCTGTAGATATAATAATTTTAATTTGTTACTACTCCTTAAGAATTCCTGACGTTGGCTCAGTGTCGAATGCTATCTATTAGGTACGTAGTACGTACGATCAGTTCGGACAGTTTGAAGTCACTGGTATTCTAAGCAAGAATTATGGATTGATAATCTGCATCCAAGACAAAAAAGTCAGCCAAATCAGTATTTTCGTGCGAAAGTTGTCGAGATTTTGACACTTTGACAAGAGTCTCTTGTTGTTTGTCTCTTTTAGACAAATTAATTCGTTTTTTTGACTTACTGATATTTGTGTTGTTCTCTACGACTTTCATTATTTATCAAATTAATAATAATAAAGTTTATTGAAATGCTAATTGAACAAACACTTCAGTACAAAATTAACTATCTTGTAGCTACAGAAAATAAAATAAAAGTGTTGATTGAGCTCTGGAACCCACGGTAACATTCAACTTGTGTTGTGAGTTCCAGCTCTCACTCTCTTTGAAAATAAAGTTAATATAACAGCATTATTAACAAAAAAATTAACAATTTGGTCTAATGGTTTATAAATTTTATAATAGGTACAAGAGTACAGACCATTTTTACATATTTGTTCATCTAATAGAGATGTTGCTTGGTAAAAAATATAATAATTCTAATTAGTCCGTCAGTGAGATTATCAAAAAATATTGGACACGTATTTTTTGCTTTACCAAATCATTAACAATTGACGAAGATAAAGCGCGACTAAGTTCGGGAGTGGGGGCTCGTGACGTCACTTGTTACTAAAAAGTGTACCACACCGTGACGTCACGCGGAACTTCAACACACGATATCTTCGTATTCGTCTTATCGTTTCGTAATATTTTTTGATAACGTAAATGACGGACTAATTAGTTTTTTTCAGGGAAGTAGCCTGATTTGATTCCATGCATTGTGACTTCGCCTTTAGCGTGCCTATAACCACAGATTACCATAGTAGAACCACTGACGAATTTTGATGCGGTTTCCACAGATACCTAAAAAGTTTCTTGGGGAAGGTTTTAAGCTATGTGTCTTTGTTTGTAAGTACTGTAACTGAGGGGAGCTGCGCAGACAGTTTCAGTAAAAGAAGTCCGAGACAAAATCGGTTCGGTACAATGAGCTTGAGCTTTCGGTGAAGGAAAACATCGTGAGGAAACCATAGCACGGTGGTAGGGTACATTGTAGTACCTAACTGGCTGGCTACCTAGTTGAGAATTTGTCGCCAAGCACCTATCGGTGTGTTCCGACAGCTGCACTTGAGAGCCAGTTCCTTATAGGCTTTGTGTGTGCACCACCTTCGACCGCATCATCACACCATGGTGAGATTGCGGTCAAGCACAGGCCTATACCTATACCCCTTATTAATAAATAAGGTTTAAGTCGAGACTTGTTAAACCCAGGTTTTAAGATAGCCCCAGTCCTTTTTGTTACCTTGTTGACGGATATATTTAAAACCTAGGTTTTACTAGACTTGACTTAAATCTTCTTTATTAATAAGGGGAATATAGTTCAAAAATAATATATAGACATCTCAAACTCAAAATGGCATTCGTCGTTTCACTTTTCATCATGTTTGGCTCATAATATATACCGCTACCAGGCCAAAAAGTAGCTTAAAAGGAGCACAAACAGTTAATTGTAGCGTACAATATAATATAACAATAGATATTCTATTAAAAACGACAATTCGTTCATGCAAAAGATCTTAAAGTGTATTGTCTAAAACATATCAATGGCATTCCACTTGACTGCGCCCGCCATTTTGTCATATCGTGTTTTTTTTTTAATTTATTGTTAAGCGCGCGGCGGCGGTCTTCTTTAACTGGCCGTCTGTTGTCTACGGATTTTTGGGGTCCCTTCTTGTTTTTTTTTTTTTAATTATCATCAATTTATTGCATTGCAAAAGCGTTTTTCTTATAGTTCTACCTAGATAGATGGATGATTTTTAAAACATGGTTTGTAAATTTTAAATTAAACGTACCAAATTTGTTTTTTCTTTGTCATCATCAGCCCTATAATGTCCCACTGCTGAGCACAGGCCTCCTTTCACAAATGAAGGTGAAAGGGACTGGGCAGTACTCCACCACACTTGCCCACTGCGGTTTGAATTTTCCCAGCCGTCTAGGAGGAGGCATCCAACTAGCTTAACGACTATCACAATTAAGTGATAACCGGGACCAACGGCTTTACGTGCCTTTCGTAGTAGTTGCTTGGTGTAAACAAGCGCAGATTTCGTTAATTTTTATTGTATCTTTATTCAGCATGAGGCGGCAAATAGGTAAGTTTTTTTTTTTTTTATACCACTAAGGTGGCAAACAAGCATACGGCCCGCCTGATGGAAAGCAGTTACCGTAGTCTATGGACGCTTGCAACACCAGGGGTATCACTCGCGTTGCCGACCCTGATGAAACCAAACAAGTTTTTGTTGATTTTTACCTTCGTAGAACAATATGGCTAAATATTTCAGTAATTAGCGACGGTAGTAGTTCATATCTCAAAGCTCCCGTCTTTTGTCTTGTAATCCCTTTCTAGGGCTTGTATGCTCCCACATTCGGCCTTACCACCACTTACCAGGTGAAATTATTGTAGAAGCAGTCAATACGTTATAAGAAGTATTTATTCCACCACTGACTATATTCCATAATAACTAAATACAATAAAATACGGAACCCTCGTAACAAATAGCTCGTGCTTGTCTATGGCTGCTTTTTTTTTTCTCAAAAGCGGAGCACACATTATTATTATAGGATTGACACCTTTTCCCACGTGGAGTGGAGTCTTTTGTGTGGGGTGGCGAAATGACTCGCACGAATCATTATTGATTTATACAGAATGATCTTTACAGGGTTTAAACTAATGAAATTTTAAGTTTAAATAAAATTTGAAATACTTTTACTTTAACTACGAATTTGGTATTCAAGCATAATGGCCCGCCTGATGGCAAGCGGTTACCGTAGCCATATGGACGCTTGCAACACACGGGGCATCACTCACGCGTTATCTTTTTTTTTTTTTTTTTACTGTTTATAGGCCTGTGTTTTACCGCAATCTCACCATGGTAAGTGATGATGCGGCCAAAGGTGGTAAGCACACAAAGCCTAGAAGGAACTGGCTCTCAAGTGCAGCTATCGGATCACACCGAAAGATGCTTGGCGACAGATTTGCAACTTGAGGGTGGTAGCCAGCCAGGCGGGTACTACAAAGTACCCTACCACCGTGCTATGGTTTCCTCACGATGTTTCCCTTCACCGAAAGCTCAAGCTCATTGTAGGATTCGAACCCGAGACCTTCGTCTCGGTATCCGACGTCACTACCACTGAGCCATCGCCTTAAATCTTTACAGTCTTTACAGGGTTTAAATTAATGAAATTTTAAGTTTTTTTTCGTAGTATAATTTTTTTTTATACTACGAATTTGGTAATCAAGCGAAATGGCCCGCCTGATGGTAAGCGTTTACCGTAGTCATTTGGACGCTTGCAACACACGAGGCATCACGCGTTACCGACCCTTCCCCCCTCCCCAATGAGCTCTGGCGACCTTACTCACGCGCCTTATTTGGCTGTGGTATTTTGTAAGGTGGAGGCTCGACTTACCCAGTCGAGCTGCTCTTTGAGCGATTAAATGCTTTGCTCTATCTACCTCTCTTAAATCCTTAAAGCGTAATTGAGTAACAAACAAACCTACACACAATCTTTCAGGCAACTAACAGTTACCAGTTTCAGTGATGATTTTGCTTTGATCATATATTCTGTGGTGGTAGCCAATACGGCCCGCTTGATTACCGTTAGCGGCTACCGGCTACGAGGAAAAAGTCCTTTAGTAAGTATTACTGAACAATCCAATTCCGCAATTAGTCAGTGATTTGTCACTGATTTTGAACAGTAAGGACCAATCACTGCATCGTGTATTTTAGAGTTGGCCAATTAGAGCGCATGTATCATTGACGTCAAAGCGAATTGTCGGCGGTGTGAAATTGGCGGAATATATTTCAACCAAAATGAACGTAATTATTTTTTATACCTCTAAGGTGGCAAACAAGCACACGGCCCGCCTGATGGTAAGCGGTTACCGTAGCCTATGGACACTTGCAACACCAGAGGTATCACTCGCGCGTTGCCGACCCTGCAGAAATCTCTTCACACCCTTTTTGAAGAACCCCATGCTGTACTCCATTGGGTGCACCACGGCGGGGAGCTCATTCCACAGTCCGAGCGTCCGCGGAAGGAAGCTCCGTTCAGCCCGCACAGTACGAAACAATTCTGGTTTCAATGTGTGAGGATGGACTCCCTGTCGATGGCGAGAGTTGCGCTTCTTTGGGTGAATTGAAGCTTGCAACACCAGAAGCATCGCGTGTTGCCGACCGAAAATCTACACCATGAAAATTGTATACATTTTGTAAATTATATGTTATAAGTCATTTTCGGTATACTTTTTAAGGACACGCTGTATAACTCAAGGGCCGCCCAGGTAGCAAGGTGAGTGTTTGCCCGCTGCTTTGCTCGACTCCTGCGCCTAAATCAATACTATCATGGCTGCAGAGTTGTCATCAATTTGAGTGGCTCTTACCAATGAGATGGAGTGCACGCTTTATTGTCACATTGTTTTGTTCGAGAGTAGTGGAGAAATATTGCTCTATCTTAGTAATTAGTTTCTTTAAAAACTAAAAAAGTATGTATGTTATAATGACGTAGGTATATAGGAACTCTAATCTGACAATGGCCCTGATTCTGTTGTTCACAACTAAACTAATTTTATGTTACTAACAAAGAACATAAGGATGTAAGAAATGTAGTCCTGTCAAATTAGTCCAATGCTTGTTTTCAATATAAATTTAGTCGCCATCTATCGCGGTCACGCCTAAATACACGCAAAATAAGACGGCAAAGATTATTTTGACAACTTAAAATATGTTCTATCCTTTTTCAATCATGAGATGTGACTAAAATTAGTTTAGTGCGATTTACAACAGATGTGACTAAAATTAGTTTAGTGCGATTTACAACAGAATAGGCACCACTGTTTGAATTCCGCGTAAAAATCTGCGTTACCACATATTTATGGATTTTGGTAGAACTGGATATTTTGTATGTATCATTATTACAATCTTATCCCAAACTAAGCTGAGGCGTCGCGCTAAGCTGAGGCGTCGCGCCAAAATTTTGACAATAATACGAGTACTTTAGACGGAAAAGCGTTGATATTAATTATCGAAGCCAAAAATAAAAAATAGCTGATCAATTTAGTATATCACGCTTTTTTTATACCACTAAGGTGGCAAACAAGCATGCGGCCCGCGTGATGGTAAGCAGTTACCGTAGCCCATAGACGCTTGCAATACCAGGATATCACTCGCGCGTTGCCGACTCTGACATTTTTATACAAACTGTCAACATAATATTAATAGACTAATATGAAAGGGTTATCAATATTTTTGACGCTGACAGTACAATGACAGTTTTTCTTGGAATGTTACTAAAGTAGATTTCAAATAGCATGAGTTCGGTGACACATGGTATTTTATTAGAGATGGTTAATGTTAATTTCGATATAATAAAGGAATACTATGATAGATCGAGGTTTCATGAAATATTGTGAGTACTATTTCAGAGTAATCAAATGGAAATTCACTAGATATTGGTAACAAACCGTTGACCTTGACGACTCATCCTATGTGAAATAGACTGTAAGATCAATTTTGTCAAAAAAAAAGTGCTGTAGACTCATTGAGCCTATCAGTGTGGCCAGCAACACTTGTCGACAATTTGATTCATTAGTTTCATTACGAATGATTTGTTGCCAGACGCAATATACCATCAGACATTCGACAATTGACAATCAATAATAATAAACACGTAACAACTATTTGACACCAAGTTCAAGAAAAGCGAGGCAATTATAGCTGTGCTCTGTGGTACTGACGTCAATGTTGTCGGCAAGATTTTGGAGAGGGAAAACATCGTAGTTCCAAAAAATACTATATATTATGTCGTAGTATATAATATATAGTATTTTATATGTATAGTTTTTTAATATGTATAGTGACAAAATAATTGAAAACTGTTTTACAAAAAACTTAAACCGACTTCAAAGTACATTAAAAAGTAATCAAATCCTGATCTGATGACAATGGGACCAAACGGGAAGTGTGCCCTTGCAAACAAAAAAGAATTCCCAAAACGGTTAATAAATGACGGAGTTTTGAGGTGAAAAACATTAAAAAAAAACATACAACTGAATTGAGAACCTCCTCCTTTTTTTGAAGTCGGTTAAAAATTCAATTCTGTTCGTTTTGTACCGTACCACTTGAGAACGGCTGGACCGATTTTGCAAATTTTTATTTATATTTTTTTTTATTTCGTCCGAATAAGGGGTGTACGCCGGAAAATTCGGGAATAACTAAAAGTGTGATTCCATTGGATTTTAGTAGTCATCAATTTTGAAATTTGGACAAAATGGCGTCTACTCAGGTAATATAAATAAATGCAAGATTACAGTTGATTACGTAATATTAACCAGTAATCATGAATGGAGTTATTATATCATTAATAATAATCCACAAAGCTCTACTTTGTTTTAGCCGAATACAAGGAGCTGTCTATGCCTCCTATCTTAATAAATTGATTAATTTAATTACTGACATTATCCGCAGGGTTCTTTTTGTTGCTAATGTGTCTTCCTTACTGGACCCGGATGGTATGTCTTACAGTAGTACCCAACTAATATGGCTTACCGATGTACCTGCGCAGAAGATACATTTTCAAAGCGCGGGAAACGCTATTGGTCGGCAGCTGCCGCCATGTTAGCGCGCGCAGTGCAGAGGGGCGTGATTTGCGAGTGAGACGGAACTGACAGCTGCAGTGTATTATGAACCTTATAGTAGTGATCTAAGGTTGATTGTAAGTTTTAAGCATTCTTTCGTTAGTCTTCGGTGCCATACTTTCTTTTCTGTGCGAACGAATATTCACGACGCGCCATATCAGTTGGGTACTACTGTACTAATGTTAACTTCTAAACTTGCAGGGGCAGCAGCGGCCGGTGCGGAAAATACAACATTTAAAAAATACGCATCGATGGGACCAAATTATCATGCATTTTGCGGTCGTGACCATTGGAGTGGGTGTCCGAAGCTCGCCGATTTGCTAGCACTTTGTCATCAAAATTGATCAAGGCCTCCGGAGACCAGCGAGAGGGGCGCTTTTCTGCCAACGCATCAGCTTGGCATCCAAACAGGAAACGCTGCCAGCCTTCTGGGAACCTTGCCGTTAATCGGAAGCAGCGGCAGGCTTGAGGAAATTTTCTATATATTTTAGATTGTATAGCGTTGTAGTATTTTATGTATATGTAGTATTTATACTGGGCCACCATTATTATTTTGTTATTTTTATATTGTGTGTTTTTTGTGTAAATAATAAAGATTTTGTATTGTATTGTATTTTGTATTATTTGTTGAAAATAAAGAGATTTTATACTTTATCATTTTTAATATAACATCCTGAGTGGGACATTCTCACACATGGCCATCTGATCCCAAACTAAGCAGAGCTTGTACTATGGAAACCAGATAACTTATATAAGTACCACAAACTAATGTTTGTTTGTACCCAGACTCAGGACATGCAGACATGTTCTTGCACACAAATACATGTCCTAGGAATCAAACCCACGACCTGCGGTGAGCATAGGTGGAATCTTATCCAGCCACGCCAACTGGCCCGTCGAGTAATATTATATAAGGTCTTTCTAAAGTTATGGCGGAATCAAAAAACAATGTTGGAAATATAATTCGTACATTGAAAATACTACATTATTTATAAATTAATACTTGGTATCTACATAAAGTTCAATTTTGTATTTTTTTTTTCTCTTGAACCATCAGACGGTTTATTTTTCTAATATGATTTTTTGATTACTAATGACCTTTAAATTCATCCCTAAAAATAACTTTAGGAAGATATTATATTAATTATTATAAAGTTGGGAAGGAATATTGTACTTCACATTGTTGTTCACAGCATCTGCAATGCTGCACAAGTATGCCCCGTGTGGCAGCCACCGCCCTCTTCGCTTGTTCCATCAATGTCAGGAATATTGAATAGTGTGAAGATTGTGTAAAATAATCCATTTAGAATATAAATGAGCTGATATTAATATTAATAATCCTAGAATACCATCTAAAATAAACTTTGAATATATTTGTATTGTATGGATCAGCAAACTCGATGCTTATGGTTGTCACTTGTACAAATATTATTTTATAAGATATGTTCGTAAATAAATATATTTTGTAATTTAAACATAAAACATCTGTCCTAATTAGCCACGGTGTTAAGAAAACTTTCTTATACTAGCTATGTCCCGCGGAATCAGCGCAGATTTTTGCTGCTAATGGACCCTCGTGGAACTGGCTTATTCCCGTTTGTCTACGTTCCCGTTTGTCAACGGTACATAAACATTGGTTATGTTTGTATATATTACGTACCTGAGCACACGTTAAAGTACAGTTAGAGTAAAAAGTTGTGTGCCGAATTGATTTAATATTATTTTTAGTTTGTATATTTTAAAACTACCATATCCTATCTAGTTGACAATATATTTTTTAAACACAGGTAAAATATTCAACGAATATGAACATGGTCTATGTGGCATAAAGTTTTTTTTGAAGCGAGTATCTTCTCTCTTTTTAATGTTTTTTTTTCAGTAATTTGTAGTAAATCGGTCGAATTTCGAACTCTGGGCGACTAGCAAAATGAGGAATTTTTCTTATGATACCTCTATGCTCAAAATACCTGTCAAACTGTTGATAATGAACAAGAACCAATTTGAACCACTCCTTATTACGTACTAGCTGTCCCCTGCAGTTTCACACGCGTTCCTGGGATAAAATCCGATTGGTAGTTACAGAGATTAGCCCGTTTAAACAAACAAAAAACAAACAAAAAAACTTTTCCGCTTTATTATATATTATTATTATTGTTATATATAGTATAGATTAGTATAGATAATATACAATTCGTGGCAGCCCTGTATCGCCCAGTTCGTGAACAAATGTTGCCATATAAAAGCCGGTCGTGCCGTACCGTGGGACACACTCGTAATTATTGGTAAAAGCTGGTACCACCACGCCACGACCTTTTTTGGAAGCTGCGGTATTCTGCAACAAGAACTAAATCATTTGTTTGTGGAATTCTATTCTGACAATAAATTCCGTGGCTTTATTAGTGATACTAAATCCTAGAACTTATTTCGTTTGCTTGAATACAATCTGTGGACTGTAGAGGTATTGTTAAGCAATGGTGTTATTTATGCAATCTTGAACATATTTTGCTTTGATGTTCGGTTTATAGACTGTGGTTCTTTTATCGAGGTCAATTATTTTGAGCTATCTGGCGGAGCAAATTGGGCCAACTCGTTACCCCGATAAAAGACGATTTCAAACATCAAAAACTATTTAAAAAAAAATGAATAAAAAAAAAAAAAAACTTTTTTTTCCGCGTAAGGGTAACTACTGTGACAAGGCTCCCTGAGCAACCACCATATGTCAGTTAAAAAAAAATTACAGTTTTTTTCTTCTGTTTAAACATGACATAGACGCCCAACACATCTACTCAAAGTCCGGGACTGATCGCAGATAATAGTAGAGAAAAAAACTATTTATTGGCCTGTGTTTGATCGCAATCTCACTATGGTAAGTTTTGATGTGGCTGAAGGTAGTAAGCACACAAAGCCTAGAAGGAACTGACTCTCAAGTACAGCTGTCGGAAGTTCGGACCGATAAGTGCTGTTGGCAGAATTTCAACTTGAGGGTGGTAGCCAGCCAGGTGGGTACTACAAAGTACCTTATCACCGTGCTATGGTTTCTTCAGACCAAGCTCTTATTTAAGATAGTCAAACGCACTTTTGCATTTAAAATATTTAATAGTTTTTTTAAACATTCATTGTTAATAGTATAATGGCCGCGATTTCATCTGCGTTAAAAATAGATTATGCAGTTAACAGCTTGTAAACCACAGACATAAATCTAAATAGATAACGCAAGTCCCTCCATCAGTATGAAAACCAATCGTGTCACTTTTTTGTACCTACCATAATGTCACAAGATTGATTTAGTTAGGTTGGCATTTGATTTTTTAACGTGAAAATAAAGCTATCCTATTTGTCAGCTAAACACATCCCTCTCTACACAATACATCTCTGGTGGACATGCAGCCTTCTGCGCGTTCCCTGTCGCGCGAAGCAGTTTCAAAAGAAGAGCATTGCTCTCCCTTTTTGCACAGATTTTGACACGCGAAGTACACACGGCTACAGATCAAGCTATACATATCCATTATAAGCTGACCTCTCATTGTACGGAAATCCTATACAATGCGAGATCAGCTTATACTGGAAATGTATAGCTTGATGTGTTGCCGTGTGTACATACACTCGCGTCATCTATCTAGTATCTGTGTTGTAAACTCAATAAACGCTTAATCTAACGCAAGAAGGGTGTCAAGAGATAGATATTAGCAGGGTCGGCTTCGCGGTAACACCCCAGGCCCCCAATTTTCGTGCTTACGACATCGATGTCGGATTAGACATTCGACGAAAAGCATGACGGTCTTTTGTCAAAGTGTATAGAATTTTCAAGATATTTGCCTTGTTTTTTTATGTCTATGCGATAATGTCGAAAGCGCAAGAATCCAAGCCTTGTTGCAAGCCTCCATATAGGATACGGTTCTCGCTTACCATCAGGCGGGCCGTATCCTTAGTATAATGGTATACGGGTACGGAATGCAAAAAAAAACATGTTATTAACACATTCAAACCTTCATCTTTATTAAGTTAGATTGCAGAATACTACTGCACATATATTGGTAGTGAAATGCGAGACGCGGAAGAGACGGCGCGTCGCGCGTCTTTGTCGCGCCAGGGCTAGATTCTGGCGCTTTCGACATAGATGTCGTATTAGACATTTAGCGAAAAACAAGACTTGTGTCAAAACACGACTTTCAAAAAATGATTTCTTCCACCATGATTTTCAGCAATTGTCGAATGCGACATGGGTGTCAAAGAGGCGAGAATAAGGCCCTGCCCTGCGCTTGGGCATGCGTCGTGCGGGAGAAAGGTGACCTACCTTGGCACCGCCGCTTCTTTTGGATATGTGGATCAGCTAACTGCATTTAAACAAAGGGTTTATTACTATTATTATAGTATTGCAATGAGCTGATTGTATACAAGGTTCTCATTTGCTACGAGCATACGGCCCGCCTGATGGGAAACGGTAACTGTAGGCTTTAGACCTGGCAAGAACACCCGGAACATCACTCACGCGAACCATTCCCCCCTCCCCGATGAGCTCTGTCGACAAGTCACGCGCAGGAACACAACATAAAGTTATTTGTCTGCGGTATTCTGTAAGGTGTAGGTAGACGAGCTGCTCTTTGAGCGAATAAACGCTACGCTCTATTCTTATTCAAAAGGCTTACACCATGTCTGTTTTGTGTTTAGTAAAATGGTGGACGTTCTACTAAAAAAATTCACAGATTTATTGAGACATTTTTAAAAGTGACTATACAGTTACACTTTATTCATTTAATTTCACTCCACTCTGGTGCACATGGATTAATCTGTATTGGGTTATATGCAATAAAACACAAAATACACGAATTTATGAAAATAAAAACGAAAACGCAACGTCACCCTGCAAGTTCCCGCTAAAAAGTCATCTTGCATGTATGTTGATTGACAGACATTACTATAGATTAATACAATACTTTTTTCAGGTCAATAGTAAAATATTACATTTTGTCGTAAATTATGATTTCTGTGAGCCATCAATGCCTGACCTCGATACCTCGAAGTGTCTGCCAGGCGTATAGTAATATGACCTAAATATTTTTAACGTATAAACGCCTAAAATAACGTTTTGTTTAGATTTCGCCTTGAAATTTACTATTCTCCTGCAATTTTAAAACTTATAAAAATATGATTGATGGCAACAGTTTCTAGTATTGTTTTGGAAAGGCGTGACCCGCAGAGATAGGATATTAATAGAGCGACTTTACTAGAGTACGGGCCGTGAGCACGGGTTCAGGCAAAATGCCTTGAAACGAACCGGCCAAGTGTGTGTTGGACTCGCACACGGAGGGTTCCGTATAATATTAAATAACTCAACTTTACTATGAAAAAAAAAAACGCCAAAAAAAGACGTTTTTGTATGGAGGCGTCCATACAAAAACCCTTTAACTTTTAATTTTATTTCAGGTACGGAACCCTAAAAAAGAACCCTTATGGTGCCACTCCGTCCGTCTGTCCGTCTGTCCCAGCGCTATATTTCAGCAACCATTGATGCTATTGATTTGAAATTTGGAATAGTTATAAATATTAATGGCCCACAAATATAGCAAATAAAAAAATTACAATTTTTTTTTTATTTTCTTTTATGTTGCGTAGTTTTTGACTTATGAATCCTAATCTCCGAAGTTCGCAAAGCCAAAAATTTTGTAATAATTAAATATAACGATGTTCCTAACTAGCACCGTTTTTTTCGAAATCATCAAAATACCTACACAATTTAGATTGTGAACCAAGAAATTATACGCCTAAGAAGGTCGGATCCCTCGGTGCGCGAGTAAGATTAACTTTTGGTCGGTTTTTTTATTTATCGATACTATTATCGAGAACAAATGACAAGGAATCCATATCGTCATTTTGTCTGACTGTAAATCAACTAGTGTACGATATATCTGTGAATGCATCTATATGGAAACTGTTAAGAGTGCGTAACAAGCCAGAAAAATATGGCAATGTCAGATGAAACAAACTTATGTCTAATCTTCGCGTGCAGATGAGATGGAGATAGCGTGTTTCGCGGAACAAAAATTAATTAAGCGCTTTTTATCTAAATAACTCGTAAAGTATAGAATATTTAAAAAAAAACCGTTAGTATCAGCCCTAGGTCATATGTTAGTTATATTATTTATCGAATTTTTGTCTTAATTAGATACACCATGAACGAATAAAACCGAAAATTCATTATTATTAGAGGTAGCTTTGTGATTTTTTTCTATCGAGGAAATTTCATTCCATTATGTTTTTGCTCAGGCAGAACCCTCGCGTATATAATGAAAATACTCATATAAAAATATTTTTTCATTTAAATACTATTTACTTGGTTAAATTTCAATTCTAAGATTGTTATTTTGCTTTATACGCACTCTTAACGCTTCGCACATTAACGCTATCACTCTATAATATTCTAACTCTATGATCATAAGTGATGAATTTACGGAATGTGGTAAGCATCACAAAGCCAAGAATTTGGTTCTCAAGGTGTAACCTATTTCCAGGGTATTTTGTAGTGATATATTTTTCTTCATCGAAAGCTCAAGCTAACTCTAGGATTCGAACCCAGGACCTCCACCACTGAGTTACTAAACTTACTAACACTGACACCTTTACCTTCTAATTCATACTTTAGCTTGGACTTTTAGAAGTGATGATGGAGCCGAGGATGATGGATTTGGAAACAAACTCAATCGATAAGAGTCTAAAATATTTTGTTTGCCTTAGCATTTAATTTTTTTATTAACTAGGAACAATAAAACCTATGTTATACAGCCTCTGTTTTTTTTTTTAATTTAATTATTTCGTCAGAAATATGCAAACAGTGCCATCTGCAGGAAGTTTTAGCTCAATCAGAGAGCTTCTATAGAAAGTTCGTTAGTTCGTCTCACGCATAGAAGACGATCTAGTGAACACACTAACATTATTAGAAGGAAAGTCACAGGAGCTCGCGAATGCCAAAAAAAATGCATTTATTTATGCCAAAGACAATACAAGACTACAAAAGTTTAAAAAGTTTAAATCTCAAATATCGTTCAGCTTGTTGCGAAGTGAACGTTTAACATTTAAATCACAGCTTTAACACGGTAAAGTTAAGGTTGATGTATCACATACATCGTAGTGTTGGGCAAATATCGATATTGTTATTGATGGGTTTTTGCGTTAAAATATCAATATGGAAAACGAGGAGCCTCCCAGGATAAAGGTAAGGACTTACCAGGAACTCCTATGGCAATCCAATGATTATGCGCACTATCACAAATCACAAATTTCACATGCGTTTCTATCTGTAGCTTATTTCGTACTGAATCTTGCGGGATTGCGAGACGCGCGCGTTACGTTTACTCACACACATGCGTTCAGCGATGCGTCACCGAAGTATGTAGAAGATTCCCGAAGTTCTTTTCTCGCTCACACATATGATGTGGGAAAAGGAGAGGAATCGGGAAGCAGAGGCTCGTCATTGATACTCAATATGAGTAGGTTTCTACTATAAATATTATTATACGTATTTTGGCCTAAACATCCTCCGCCGCCTTGAGAATACGTAGTGTTCTCAAAAGAAAGAAAAAATAATTAATTATAAGAACTAATTACAGATTATAATAATTACTAAAGTACTGAATATAAGATGCGGTATGATTAATTTTTATTGTGAGGGTAATGGACATAACTTGACAATGGGTCTTTTGAATGATCCATTTGAAGTTTTTACTAAAGCGACGCGGATATTTCCATCCTTGCCAGGATATACTTGTGATATTATGCCCAACGGCCAACGTAAAGGGGGAATATCATCTTGATGTATAAGAACCACAGTACCAATCTTAATGTTATCTTTATCAATGAGCCATTTCTGTCTAACTTGAAGATTATGTAAATATTCTATACGCCATCTTTTCCAATAGCTACACACCATCTGATCTAATAATTGTTTCCGACAACGTAAAGATATGGTTTCCTCGGACACATTCTGAAGCGGCAATGAAGTCAATGGTGAAGCCATTATAAAGTGAGCGGGAGTAAGAGGCTCCGGGTAGGGATCCTCAGATAAAATGCAAAGCGGTCTAGAATTTAAGACTGTTTCAATTTGGGTAAGAACAGTGAGGAGCTCTTCATATGTGAGGAGCTGCGAACCGATAACACGGTATAAATGAGTTTTAATCGATTTTATATTAGATTCCCACAATCCTCCGAAATGTGGGGCGCGGGGTGGAATCATTTTCCATTCAATGCGGTACTGATCGGTAAGTAGTTCTTGTAATTGAGCTTTAGCTCCGACAAAGTTAGTTCCGTTATCGGAGTAAAGAAAAGAAACAGGTCCTCGACGGGAAATGAATCGCTTAAAAGCGGAAATAAAAGTATCTGATGACACATCACTTGCCAATTCGATGTGTACAGCTTTGGTTACTAAGCATATAAACAAACAAATATATGCCTTTTGGCTCTTTTGACCTCTGCGTCTACATAATGTTACTTTAATGGGTCCAGCATAGTCAACACCCGTATGCACAAACGCTTTGGTCTCCTGAACGCGGCAAGAGGGTAAATCAGCCATTTTTGGGCTGAGAAATGAAGGGGAATTTTTAAAACAGAAGTTACATGAATGTACTCTGTGTCTAATTACACTTCTAGCGGACAGTATCCAATACTTCTGGCGCAACAGCGAGCTCAGAAGATTGGCACCAGTATGGCAGTGAGCACGGTGAAAATAGTCTATAATAAGATGAGTAACGTGGTCATGTTTAGGTAAAAGAGCGGGATGCTGAGCTTCATACGGAAGATTTGCATTTGAAAGTCTACCTCCAATTCTAATAATTTTATCTTGATCTATAAAGAGGTCAAGTTTTTTAAGAGGGGAAGATAATTTAACTTTTTGAATATTATTAAATAAATTTTGAAAATGAACTTGTTGTACAGAGCGTATTAAATATACTTCAGCTTTATTTAGCTCAGAAGCTGTGATGCGGCTGTGACCTTGATCACGAGAAATTATGCGAGAAAATCTAAGTATGTATACTATTATACGTAATATTTTATTCCATGATGAGTATTTCAGAGCAAGCTCGTAAATTAAATTAGGCTCAACAGAAGCGGGAATGGAAGTGGCTAAGTCATCCATATATAGTTCACGCGAAGCTACTTCAGCAGCGCGAGGGAATAGGTTTTTCTCATCCGAGCATAACTGGCGCACAGTGCGCATGGCTAAAAACGGACTGGACTGCAACTCGGTTAAATTGAAATACGCGGATTGGATCATTGGGATCAAAGCGGAATAATATTTTTTGATATTTTCTATGCTCATCAATAACAGCAATTTGTAGGTACATTTGTTTTATATCTGCTGTAATAGCAATGGGAAATAAGCGGAAGTTCAGTAATACAATAAACAAGTCAGATTGTAAATTGGGTCCCGTATGTAAAATATCGTTTAGTGATATGCCATTGTGACATTTAGCACTAGCATCGAGTACTATACGAACTTTTGTTGTTTCTTTGTCTTGCCGTACGACGGGATGGTGTGGTATGAAGTACCCTTTATCATGGTCGTCAGAATCGGAAGGCAATATTTCAGATAAGTATTTTTTATCTAAGTACTCCTGTATAACCTCATTATAACTAGCGCGTAGCTGTGGATCGCGTAGCTTGGTACGCTCCAAAGCAAGTAAACGGCGGTGAGCAACGGAACGGGAATCACCTAACACGTCAGGATCTTCACGAAAAGGTAGCGCGGTGCAATATCTGCCTGCGGAATCCCGTGAGAAGTTACGAGAGAACAGCTGTTCACACTCCTTTTCGGCCGAGCTCATAAATTTTTGCGCGGGAATTTCTTCGAGCTCCCAAAACTTAAGTAGGGAATCATCTAAAGAAATAGTAAGGTCATTGGGACCAGAAATGAAAAAAGTCGCGGTATTAAAATAAATGGATGCATTTTTATTAATATTAGAGTTAGCGGGAACGTCACCCATAAGAATATAACCGAACACTTTTTTGACCTAATAATAAAAATGGGAACAATTGTGCCCCGAGAACTACTTCGACCTCTCCGGGGATGTGCCACAGAGGGTCAGCGAGCGGTAAGTTACCTAAATGTTGCACTATAGAAGTCTCAACATATTCAGTCGGTAACCTGTCAGTAATGCAATCAACGACAAGAGCGGTAATATTATAAAAATATTTTTTATTTTTCGCGGTTATTTTAAGTTGAACGTAGCCGTGAATAGGACGCGAAGTGGATCCTACACCCTTTATAAAAGAATTGCTAAGCGGTATTATATTTAAATTTAGTTGTTTACAACAGGCAGTTGTAATTATGTTGTTTTGAGACGCGTTATCTATTAAACATCTAACTGAAATATATTTATTGTCCTTATTAGACGCATAAACTTGAGCGGTTGATAAAAGTACAGTAGTATGGGAAGGATTTAATTTATTAAAAGAATCGCGTTCGTTATCATTATTCTTATCAACTCGCGCTCGGGTGCATAGCGACACCGGTTGCGGAGCGTCCGTAGCGTTAGAAGGAGACGCGGTCGGATGCGCGGGCGAGGCTGCGCACGGGAGCGGTCGCGGCGCGGCGCTGGCGGCGGCGGACGGCGCGATGCGGTTATCGCTGTTATCAAGACGCGTCGAGTGAGAGGGACGCGAGTCGGAAACTATTTGTTGCGATTGTGAATTGCTATCCAAATGCAAAAGAGAATGATGGTGTTTATTACAAGTTTTACAACTATACGACGACTTACACTGAGAAGCAGTATGCGTAAGGCTGAGGCAGTTTACACAGCCTCTTTTAGATTTAACAAAATCTAAACGATCTTTAGTATTAAGTGCTTTAAAAGAGGAACAATAAAAAATCTGATAGTGATCAGATTTATTACAAAATAAGCAAGTGCTTTTATTATTATTATCGCGTGCAAGGAAAGCATGGTGGACTGTGTTTGAATTACGCGGTTGAGACCGAGAAGCGGGCGGATTATTAAGGTTGCTACCGACTGGGGCGGTTCGCGCGGAGCCAGCAATTGGCGTAGAAGTGCGGTCTAATATTTTTACTTGCGATTTAATAAAATCAACAAAATCCTTATAAGAAGGAATTTCTTTATTCCTCATAAACATTTCAAAGGAATTAGCGGTTGCGGGATCTAACTTCTTTAAAGCTAAAGAAAGTAAGATAAAATCTTTCATATCTTCAATACCTAACTGTTCCAAAGCAGATACAGAAGCGTGGAAAGTTTCAATGAACGTATTTAAAGACGCGGAATTATTTAATGCGGGTTTAATATTGAATAAATTAGACATGTAGTGTGAGCCTAATGCTCTTTTATCTTGATATTTTTGAACTAAGCTGTCCCAAATAGAATTATAATTATCACCGGACGGTATAATACCTGCCGTGATTTTTAAAGCATTTCCTGTTAATTTACCTACAAGATATTGTACTCTTTGAGAATTCGAAAGATCAGGATTTGAATGTATATTAGATTTAAAAGATTCAAAGAAGACGGGCCAATTTTCTATTTTTCCATCAAATGACGGAATTTGAATTGGTGGTAGTTTGATACGACCTTTATATTGGGACGGAATAGTATTCTGCGCAGACACATTCGACGTAGTATTTGTCTTATTGACGATAAGAGAACGAACCCTTTCTATTCGGGTGTACACTGTATCAAAGGAAATCATTTTTTTATAATCAATCTTATATTCTGGATCAAGTTGCATATTTAACGCGTTAATTGTATCTAAATTGGCATTAAATTCATGACGAATTGTACTAATAATTTCAGTGTCCGCCATGAATGTCTCTGAGGAACGAAGGTCTGCACTCGCGGATGTGGAAATATTCTTAGAAGAATCATATAAGAACGATAATTGTTCAAAAATAGCTTCATTTTTAGCTTTCAATATTTTAATTTTAGTTTCAATAGCTTCCATTGTGAAAGATTGCGTAATAATAAATTGCAAAATTACCTAATTAAAGTAAAATGACGTAGGTAAGTAGGTAGGTATATCCAACAGTTTAGGCACCTACCTATATAGGTATGAAAGTTTATTTCAAGTCGACAGACAAGGCTCATAGAATGCAATTATATGCGTAGTAATAGTACAAATAGTAAGTACGTATTGCGGTTATTAGTACACCATATGATTTCGTATAATAAGATACGAATCGGTACCTATAAAATCTAAGTCCTAAAAATATGGAGGAGCGGCGGCGGTATTGAATACCTAACTACTTTTTATCACGATTGGCGTGGTAAAAATGGCGGGAGTACGAAATATCGTATTTATATAGTCTAAAACCTATTTATGAGGTATAAGACTTGCGTATTATGAGGTATATACCTATTTAGAGGCATAAAACCTATAGAAAGCGGGAAATTATACGTGATTTGATATGAAATTAAATTGCTGTAATGGCTGACTCAAAATGAATCCGCTCGAAGGCGTACCAGAAAAAATGATGGGTTTTTGCGTTAAAATATCAATATGGAAAACGAGGAGCCTCCCAGGATAAAGGTAAGGACTTACCAGGAACTCCTATGGCAATCCAATGATTATGCGCACTATCACAAATCACAAATTTCACATGCGTTTCTATCTGTAGCTTATTTCGTACTGAATCTTGCGGGATTGCGAGACGCGCGCGTTACGTTTACTCACACACATGCGTTCAGCGATGCGTCACCGAAGTATGTAGAAGATTCCCGAAGTTCTTTTCTCGCTCACACATATGATGTGGGAAAAGGAGAGGAATCGGGAAGCAGAGGCTCGTCATTGATACTCAATATGAGTAGGTTTCTACTATAAATATTATTATACGTATTTTGGCCTAAACAGTTATCGATGGTTTTGTCATAAACCGTATTTTCGAGAAACTTATAGAAACTAATTAAACTGTCCAAAAAAAATGTGTGATATCCTAAGCTCGCCAATTTGGTCGCCCAACTAATCGAAGCCTCGGAAGAGCGATGTGGGGAGCTATTACAGCCAACGCATTACAGTTTACCAGCGAACGACCTTACGGCTCTTCTAGGGGGGCAGCTGCCCCTCCCTGCCCGTACCTCGCTACGCCCATGAATGCCCTGCTGGGTATATTGCCGATGATCGGCAACAGCGTCTGCCTAGAGAAAATCCTATTTAAATTATATTAAAATAAGTAATAGTTTTGTAAGATTGACTGCCAAATGTGCGCTAAATAATATTTTTATTCTTAAAATTGCTTTAATATTTCTTTGTATCAGTAAAAATCTTGTAACGATAAAAGTATCGATGAATCTGTTTTGTCACAGCACTACGAAACATCGGAGAGTGTTATGACGGCTGAATTTTTATTATTTATAAATAAAATACTCGTTTCACTCGCCGCGCGCAGAAAGAGCTATGGACATGAGAAAAATTGCAATGCTTTTGTATTATCGAGGCATAAAATGTCTACAATAAAATAATCAAAACATGAAAAAAGTTTTTTTTTAATCTATGGATTATAATTATTATAGATCTGAAGGTACGGTCCAGAAAACTAGGGAATTCCTGTCAATAATTCATCATAAATAACTGCCGATTACGCATAATTATGTACCTATGTAACATGCGCTTCTACAAGTAGTCAAAGAGCAGCTTGACTTGGAAAATAAGGTGGATGCACCTTAAAGAATACCGCAGCCTTGTCGTGTTCCTGCGTGTGAGCGTCGGTTGCCAGAATTCATGGGGGGGGGGGGGGGAAGGGGTCGGTAACGCGTGAGTTGTGTCCCGGGTGCCTAGGTGTCACAAACTTCGCTACAATAACCACTTTCCACCATACGAGCCGTTCGCATATTTGATGACATATAGGTAAATTAAATTAAAAAAAAAAACAATTATTTTATGAACCCGATTGTGTTCGCAAGTGTACCGGCGTGAGCGCATGTTTTTTTCTCATTCACGCGAACTATCGGACGATGTGACGTCACGTAGTGATGCGCATGACACACATATTTGTAATAGTTGTCGATACTTTACATAACTCAACGCAAATTAATGCATTAATGGCGTGTTTCAATTAATTGTTTACTTTCCTTATATTGGGTAACTGTTGTTTATTTACTACATTTTATATTAATTAAACAGAAAAGTAAATATCAACAAGTTTTCTTTATCTAGTTTCTAATCAGTAGTCGTAATTACGTTGGTTTTCAACAAAAAATGCGTAAAAATATATAGAACTTTCCTTCTAAAGCTTTAACTAAGTAAATGGCTTTGGGTTTGAATCCATTAAAACTCACTCATCTATAGGTACTCTGTTCTGAAGTGTTTGTTTGTGTGTTTGAACACGCCAATCTCAGGAACTACCGACTCGATTTGAAACAAAGAAGACTATTTTGGTTGGTAAGTGCGATCAGAAGATAGCGATGAGCATCAGCTCATACAACACTTATCTTGATAGACAATTCCTCAGAACCGCTAGTGAGCTCAGGTTAAATTGTTATCTCGATGATCCGCCGCCACAGATTTAAATCTACATAGATGACGCGAGTGTATTTACTTCGCATGCCAAAAGGGCCGTAATGTCAGCCTAACTAAAGCGCTCTTGTGACATCATGATAGGTAGAAAAAGAGTGGCACGCTTGGTTTCATACGGATAGAGGGACTTGCGTTATCTATTTAGATTTATGTCTGTGCCCGCCGCCGAATTGCCTGAAAGAGTTAAATGAAAAATGGCACATGGATAAATCACATTCTGAAATAAAACTTGTCGTAGATATTTTTATCATATAAACACATTTACTCTCATGAGAACGTAAGTAAAATCGCAGATGGAAGCTAGCTGCATTAACTTTTCCATACAGCAATGAAGCACCAAACATCGATATCGATAAATGAGACACATCACATCACTATACAATTATTTCTTTTTCTGTGGTATAATTTCGGCCGCTAGTGTCGCACCGCATGACACGTTACATGTAGGTGTACTATTTGTATATGTTTTTTTTAATTGACGAGAAGATGCCGGCCCATAATTTTGCGATTTGTCAGCGTAAGGGTGTTTTACCTTACGCTGACAAAATCAGCGAGCAAGCTCTGCACCGAGGACTTTAGTATGTGTGTTTCGATTATCAATTTATATACCAGTCAATCAGGAATGGGACATTTTTTTTTTGTTTTTTTCCTTTTTCTATATATTCCTGTATATTAGTTATATGTACCATGACAATAGTGAGACATATTTAGACAGTTCTAGAGACCTCACTCTACACTAGCGCCTCTCGCGACGAATTAAATCGAGCACTCATTCTCGCTTCTATAGATCTATCGCTTCGAAAAGTTCAAGTTTCGAATTTCCTTCCCTTTACTGACACACGACTATGACTGTTGTGTGCGGGAGAGAATGACACGGACGCAGTTTATCGTTTAGGGATCTTGTATAAGTATAAACAATTCAAAATTCTGGTGAATAGTCCACTTAACTCGGCAAGTGCCGGACGGGTCGTATCTCAAGCTACGCTGCAAGCGATTGCTGAGATCGTGCGGGGCGGTGCAAGCGACGAGGTACCAGCGGGTTGACGATACCAAGAATAATAACATCCTATGTACTATAGGATGTCCTATATTTTATTCCGTTAGAAAGAAAGAAAGAAAGAAAAAAAAATGAGTTTATTTTGAAATACACACAACACCACATATTACATTACATAAAAAAAAAATATATACAGTTCATTGTTTTGGTCAGCGACGAGCGACTCAGGGTCGATAATACAAATGATACTGATGCTAAAAACATAATACTTTATTTTTTTTAATAACAAAAACAAAAAAAAAATGAAAATCATGTAATAAGCTAAAGTGTAGACATAATACTCAACGGGAGTACGAGGGAGTAAAGGGGTGGGGCGATGGCGGCTTGCGCCTAGCTCTAGTCTGTGCACGAGCCTAGTAACCATACTTTGCGGTAATTTTATTTCAAATTGAATAAGGTATTTCTCGAGGAATATATATTTTGTACTACCGCTCCTGGGTCGCTTGTCGCCGACCAAAACAACAGCCTGTATATATATATGTTCTATCTGTGTATATACCAAGTTTCAGCCAAATGCGATCTGCTATTTATGCGTGATTAAGTAACAAACATGTCAACATCCAAACATAAAAAAAAAAATCCTCTCTATATATAAAAATGAATCCCTATTTCCCTTGTTCACGCCATAACTTGAGAACGACTTTACCGATTTCATCCATCTTTTTTTTAAGTTTTCTAATATTTTGGAGAAGGTTCTTACGGAAAAAAAAATAAGTAAAGCTGCGTAGAAAATTTAAGAAAACTTTACGGTAGGGTAGTGTAGGATATCCCTCGGGTAAGCGTGAACCCGCGAGGCGCTACTAGTTTATATTATGTGTGAGATTATATTAGCAGGACTTCTTCGAAAGCTATCATCTCCCTTTGATATTTTAAGGTTGACAACTTGACATACATCGCAAAAAAGCCACCGCATATTTATTACTAGCTGTACCCCACGGTTATACCCGCGTTCCCGGGATAAAAAGCCTATATCCTTCTCCATACCATTGGCTATCTGCATGCCAAATTTTATGATGATCCGTTGAGTAGTTGAAACACGTAACAAACAAATAAACAAACAAACTCACATTCGCATTTATAATATTAGTTACGATTAGGATTTTCCATACTTTGTAATAACTTCTCAATAGTTGCCACAAAAAAATGCTAATATCAAAGAATATTAAAATATACCTATAAATTAAATAATATAAATCGTTCATCGCTTTTACATTGGACGGTGTCTCGACGAAGCACCGCGGTTCGGGGCTGCCAAATCGTCGAAAAAATACAGGGGCAAAACATTAGGGCTGTCACATATTGTGAAATTAGTTATTTATTTCAAAACTTGAAACCGTGGTGGCTTAGTTAATGTATTTTTTTTTTTCCTATATCTATTTATCTCGGAGAACATCTTAGTCCGAACACAGGGGTAGGCTGAAAAAACAGCGTAGCGTGCATAATGTAAATGTGTAAGCTACATTCGCTGAGCCTTCCCTATTGCCATATTTTATATAGGTATATACACCGTGACTTTTTATTCGTCTTAGAAACGCAGCCCACATAATGTACCCAAAGAATACGTACTAATCATTAAGAAAACATTTTTTTTGATCAATTGTATATTTTTTTTTATTAAAATGTATTAAAATCACGAGAAATCGAGTTAATAAATTAAAGCTTACGTATAAAATGGTAGAAAATACCAACCCAGAGCACGAGTCGAGTCGACTGCGCTCGTAACAGGGTGTTTAAAACTACGTCATGCGTCATAATGAATAATATTTGCATTTTTTTATTGATACAAATGTTGAAAAAAAAAAACATTTTTTTTTTTAAAAAGGTACCTATTCATTGGGTCCATTATGTGGGCTGCGTTTCTAAGACGAATAGAAAGTCACGGTGTATTGTACCTAATTTTAAACTTATTTGTAACTTATCTTGTGGCAATAAATTAATTTTCTTTCTTTCTTATTAGCCTCAGCTGCAGGAGTTCAATCTCAGATAAAAATTGTAGATTTCTTAAAGATACGACACCAATGTATTTTCTGTCTTGTCGTTTGTATCAATTTTGTCACATAATTAGACGGTATAAAACCTGAAGATCGATTCTGATTGGCTATCATCATATTGACGGGCCAGTTGGCACAGTTGGTTAAGATTCCACCTATCACGCCGCATGTCGTGTGTTCCATTCCCACACAGGACATGCATTTGTGTGCATGAACATGTCGGTATGTCCTAAGTCTGGGTGTAATTATGTATATCAGTTATCTGGTTTCCATAGTACAAGCTCTGCTTAGTTTGGGATCAGATGACCGTGTGTGAGGAATGTCCCAGGATATTTATTTATTTAATTTATCAAACACAATTTTAATTTCTCTTGTTCATATTGATCATTAACTCACTCCTTAAAGCAGTGCTAGTGAATTACCAACAATCCTGTATATAAAACTATTAAGTGGCATCCCTAATGCCAATGCACCGTGACTCCATCAATAGTGCATCTCGGTGCGAGTGACAGCTCAACCGACTGCGCACAAGTGGGGTGTAGTTCCTGACACTTTTATAGTGTACCTGAATATCCAGGCTGAGCGATTAACATATATTTAAGATCTGGATTTTAGAACGGAGTTCTGATTCAGTTGAAGAATTGAAGGTGCTGCGAAAGAGTGAGACGGGGCACACTATTACACTGATTTAGATAAAAAGCGATTATGAATAAGGGGGCTTCTTCTACAAAATGACTCAGTTTTTTTTTTTATATAAGACGAATTGCCTCTATTTTTATGGCTAATTGATGGCAGGTTTTTCCACAGTGGGGTGTCACACGGTGCGGGCCGCCCCCACCACTCGCCCCTACGTCTCTGGGGCTGATCCTAGACTCATGCTGGTGATAAGGATTATGATGTCATGATGATGAAAGATCAAACTTATCGTATTGTAAGTCCAAGGAGATAAATATAACGTCTCGTTTTGAGTGCTGAATTATTGTTTCGCATCAAAAAAAATGTTATTCAATGTAATAATTCAATTGTTATTACAGATTGCATGCGGTACAAGTACTTACAACACATACGTGATACAAATAATTCATCTCTACATAAAAATATGTATACTCAAAGGCTTGTAGGTACAATCTACATAATTCTTGTAGGGGCGAGTTGTGTACTGCTGTAATAAATAATAATAATTACACCCTAATTTAGGGGTATATTCCCAAAAATCGTATCTTTTTGCATGCTTTCATCATGAAAGTTCTAATTGCTTTAAATTTTTTCATTGCATTGATGAGTCTGTCAAGCGGCAGAGGTGGCCCGCACCGGGTGTCACTCGTAAGGGGGTGACATGACACTATAATATCTAAATATAATTATATATAATATAATAATAAATAATAAATATACAGGGTGTAAGGGACATCGCCGCACAAACGGATACCATGGGTCCAGGACATGATTCTGGACCCCCCCATGTTGGAATTTTTCGTCGGTTTTTCCCATATTAAAAAAAAAAAAAATTGAGTTTTTTTTACTTTAGACTGTTCATAATCGTTATTCTTACCTAACCCAATGAGATTTAAAATAAATAAGTTATTAATTCATTACTTTCACTAAAAGTAGCAATGTAAATAAAACTAGAAACGGTGTCTTATGGCGATATTCGCCTGCAGTCAGCGACATACTACGTAGGCACAACGTTATCGCGCGTTTAAATCGCGGTGTTCACGATACATTGCGCGCTCGAAAATGACAATTTCTATAACCGATCATTAGCGAGGTGAATGCCTATCACAATTTGATTAGTGGCATTAGGTGTAGCCTTTTCGCGAAGTTTGCGTTACCATGCGAAATACACCCTGTATATATCTTGTGTGACGTCTACGTGATGAAGTTTATTGACATCCAATAGCCATGAAAATAGAGGCACTTTATCCTATCCTAACCATCCTAACTAATAATTATCAATGCGAAAGTGAGTTTGTTTATTTGTTTGTTACGCCTTCACGCCTCAACTACTCAACGGATCATCATGGAATTTGGTATGCAGATAACCGCGGTGGACAGCTAGTATTATAATAAAGATAAACTGAATTATATTGTAGAAGAAGCAATACAATAAAACTTTGTTGTACATTTTGTTTGGAATTATTATTAGTTGCTGTAAACTATAAAAAAAAAACGAAAATAATAAATAGCTTTATTCTAATAAGACCGAAGACTATCGTAACGCAACGCCATCTCTTGTCAAGTAGCATTACTAACCTTATTTTTTATTTCACTGCCATCTATTATTGAATGGATAAATTGTTTAAATAAGAGGGTAATGTTAGAAAAGAATAAAAATCACTTCAAGTGAAACAAGAGGCACTTACGCACCTACAAAAATAACTGACCATAGATTGAAAGTAAATAAGGCTAAACAAGATTATTTATTTAAATAAGTCGGTTAGGACCTAGGAGGACGTTTAATTAAGAAGGCCGACACTTCTGATGTTACCACCAGAAGTCTGTCTTGTACTGAGAAGAAACTAAGGTATCATTCTTTATACTATTTTTATAATATGTTTGGCGATCTTTTATGTGTATGATATTATGTGTATGGTATTATGATGTATGGGCCTGTGTTTGACCACAATCTCACCATGGTCAGTGATGATGTGCCACAAAGCCTAGAAGGGGGCATCCATAAATTACGTGAGGCGTTCAGAGGGGGGATGGGTCGAGCTGTATCTCACCCAATCTCACGTGAGGTAGACCCCCCGTCTCAGCAAATATCACGTAATTTATTTTCCGCAAAAAACTGTAATATTGCGATAAAGCCGGGATACATTTTCGAATTTTAGTAGTTACGATTTAAGTATTTTATAGTACGATTTCGCTCAATGTGATTTTAGACTACGTTCTAAGTCTTAAATAGGTAGGTAATTAAACAAATTTATGTTTTTTTAATTCAACATGTAATCATGTACAGATAGTATTTACACAAAAAAATACGAATAAAGAAAATTAAGTGGTGGACGGGGTCTTCTTCTTTATTTCACGATTTATCTCTTACTAAGGGGTAGGGGGGGGGGGGGTTCGAAAAATAACCCACGTAATTAATGGACGCCCACTAAGGAACTGGCTCAAATGTAGCTGTCTCTGAACATACCGATAGGTGCTTGGTGACAGATTTTCAATTTAAGGGTGGTAGCCAGCCAGGTTTATAGTTTAAATTCTGTATCTTCCGTGTAATAAGCTATCAAAGGTAGATTGCCTAGCATAATTACCTTATGTATAGGTATACCCATAAACATAGGTACTTACTATAAAAGTTTTATTGATATTTATCAGTTTTCAATAGTTTAATGTCAGGACAAGGTTTTTATATGTATTTAAAATCAGTTTTATTAAACATTAAAAAAACAGTCACGATTTTCGAACGTACTCTAATCAGCGATAAGTGCTGCCATCTACATCAATAGAAAACTCATGTAAAATGCGCTAAATTAACCGCGATTTTGCTCAAAAAAATGGATTTCCGTGCCTAATACAGACTCCAGATTACACAGCAATCAACGGTCTATCCCAGAAGGACCCAAATATCTCGAAAAAATACTACGTTCAGGTGAATACTTGATACATTTCATATTAAATTAATTTTATAGTGTAATTATAATTGACAAATAAATAGATTTATGATAGGTAATAGGGAAGTAGGGACCTCCTCCTTACCGATTAACGCAGCCAAATAACTGAATGTTGTGTTCCTGCGCGTGAGTAAGGTCGCCAGAGTACTTCGGGAAGGGGAAAATAGAGCTACGGTAACTACTACCACAGATTTAGTTGTTAAAAATAAAACTCTTTCAGGTTGTACCTTACTTAAGTGTCAAGGTTAAGGTGCTGAGGTATTTAGAACAGCTGTACAATCAATTCCATTCTATATTAATCTAAGTACAAAATTTGTCTGAGATATTAAATAATAAAAATATATGGAATTTTCGTCATTATAATTACATTTATTCGTTATTTTTATTTTTTAAATTTATAATAATAAAAAGAACATACATTTAAAAATATAAAATATAGTTCACTACCGGCATCGGGAACAGGGTCCAAGTTACCGGTTGTGAAGGTTCCAGAGACAGGAAATTCCTCACAATGCGAGCCGTAACATATAAAAAATGAAAAATAAATCTATATAAAAAATGTAACCTTGCTGAGTTTCTTGCCGGATTCTTCTCAGTTGAAGGCCGAGTTCCGAACCGGTGGTAACTTCAGTAAATTTGACCTTCATAAGTGCCCTTCTGGGGCCTAAATTGAATAAATGGCTTTGACTTTGACTTTGACTTTGAGCCGTCTCCAGGACCACTGCCTTCTGAATCTGGAACTTGATCCAGCTGCTAACATTAGCCCCTTGAGGTGTTTGTCGAGGCTCTTGGGTATGGTTCGTTGTTTTAGTGTAAGTAATAATATTAACTCAGAGTATATAAATACTACGTACAAATATTAATAAGTGTTCGTATAAAGTGTCTTTACCATAGGGGAAGCAAAGTGTACGTAAAATCCACAGAACAGAAAATTTCCGTGGTAAAATCTAATTACACGGTATTCGTTAAACATTCTGTGATTGCGGTCCCATACCGAATGTGTATGAACGTGTATAAATACAAACGACGTTCATACTTACGTAATAACGAAACTATTTTTTGGTAAAATCTATACAAAATTTGTAAATTTTTGGGGATCCGTAAAGCGATACCAACGGGGCCTTATTATTATCTTATTATTTTTAGGGTTCCGTACCTCAAAAGGAAAAAACAGAACTCTTATACGATCACTTTGTTGTCCGTCTGTCTGTCTGTCAAGACCCTTTTTCTCAGGAACGCGTGGAGGTATCAAGCTGAAATTTATATCAAATACTTAAGTCTACTGTTTCTTAGAACTGTGAAAAAATCAAACTTCTAAGTCAACGCAATCAAAAGATACAGCCGTTTATGCTGCAATTTTTTGACACTCGCAAGGGAATCAAAACCTACATGGTATTTATTTACCGTGAACTCAGAATCTTGAAATTTGGTACGAAGCAACGTCTTATAGCAAAGATAAAGGAAAAATTACGAAAAGCATACATTTTTGTTACATCATATAAGAAAAATATTTTTAATAATTTTAAATTTACTCGCAAGGGAATCTAAACCTATAGGGTACTTCCCGCGAACTCAGAATCTTGAAATTTGGTACGAAGCAACGTCTTATAGCAAAGATAAAGGAAAAATTACGAAAAGCGTACATTTTTGTTACATCATAATAGAAATATTTTTAATAATTTTAAATTTACTCGCAAGGGAATCTAAACCTATAGGGTACTTCCCGTGAACTCAGAATCTTGAAATTTGGTATGAAGCAACGTCTTATAGCACAGATAAAGAAAAAAATTCGAAAAGCATACATTTTTAGTTACATCATTAATAAAAATATTTTTAATATCAAAATACTCAGGTCTATAATACCTTTTACTTATATACCTACAGGTTTGTGCGGAACCCTCGGTGCGCGAGTCCGACTCGCACTTGGCCAGAAGCAGAGGTCTGTTGCATTGTATACCCCGTACACTGCCAGAACAGCGCCTAACTCACCGCAAGAACACAACACCACGTTCATTTTATTCGCGAACTTCGAATTTTGAACGGGTCAACCCGTATAACAATTCTATCTCTTTCCCACAGCCAACAACTCCCCATCGTCCACGAAATACTCCAACAATGCGGCTCTACATGCTACTAGTATGCGTCACGTGCGTGACACTGTCCCAGGGCTACAGAATCCTGTGCGTATTTCCTGCTCCATCACGCAGCAGCGACCACCTCTCTAAGGGCATGGTTGACGCGTTGTTGAAGGCTGGACATGAGGTATGCAGCTGTTTACCGTCGTATATGTACAATCGACAATCTTTAAGCACTAAAAGCCTACAATTTGTGTGACCGGCTGTGGCTGAGACAATATAGGCAAACAATGCGCTTGTCATAAAAGTAGTCAAAAAGGGTTTTATAAGAAATGGTTTTTGTTTCCAACAAATGGAAAGGGTGAGCTGGGATCTGCTTGAACTGCTGTAAGCTGCTTGCAAGCGAAATGGTTTCAAAACTGATCATGCTTGGGAGTTGTCGATGGTACATAAACAAAACTGGAACTCTATTTGCCATATTGACTCTTCAGTTCGGCCGTAATATATACTAAACTTGGAGACTATAAAATAACATAAGACTGTTGGACTATAAAGGTTAACGATCCGAGCCGAACGCATCGAACAAAACGAATTTAGAATTCTGTATATGTTTAAGGCGATGATAGCTCAGTGGTAGTGACGTCGGATACCGAGACGAAGGTTCGTATCCTACAATGAGCTTGAGCTTTCGGTGAAGGAAAACAGCGTGAGGTAGTTCGTACTTTGTAGTACCCGCCTGGCTGGCTACCACCCTCAAGTTGAAAATCTATCGCCAAGCACCTTTCGGTGTGTTCCGATAGCTGCACTTGAGAGCCAGTTCCTTCTAGGCTTTGTGTGTGCACCACCTTCGGCCGCATCATCACTTACCATGGTGAGACTGCGGTCAAACACAGGCCTATTAACAGTAAAAAAAAATAATTAAATCTTATCCAGATTCAGACGATTCGATGCGGGCGAGTGTGCGAGCTTTCATAAAATTTCATATACAGAATTCTAAAATTCGTTTCGTTCGACGCGTTCGACGCGTTCGGCTCGGATAAGTGTGCGTTACGTGATTACAATAATTGCCGCCGCGCAGTGAAATTACAAAAAAAATTGGAGACTGTAAAAATACACTAGTAGGCACTTGGTTGGCAGATTTTAACTATTAGTGCGGCCGCTGAGTGAATGCGTTTCTGACATCTGTTAATATTGGGCTAATCTAGAAATGGTCAATACTATTGCGATGGGTCTCTCACAGGATGGTTCAGTATTTTCTTAGGCATAGTTTAATGAAAGCCCCATCTTAGTCAGACCAGCCGTTCCCGTTATTCGGCCAATATTATCAGGTGCTAGAAATCACATCATGTTGAAATATCACAAAGAAGCGTCTCTATTCGCAGGTATCATTAGTGACTCCATATCCGATGAAGACTGTACCTAAGAACCTGACAATACTTGACGTCAGTGCTACCTTGCCTGTCGTTGAAGGTTGGTATCCTTGGACATTTGTCACTTTATCACATCAAGTTACACTAGCACTCTCACACTCGTGATATTAGTATATCACGAGGGTCATAAACGTCCTTCTGGCCGTGGCTTTCTGGCCGTTGTCGGTGATTTTAATTACATCAAAAATGGAACTCCATTCACGGCCGGCTATACCTCATTGCATTCATAGGAAGCACGTGACTCTGTGCCGTTTTATGGTTTAACACAACACGCTAGTGCCACTCTAAACACTCCTGCTCTTGCACACAACACAGTGTTAGGATACTGCGTCTATGGCAGGACCTCTCTCCATTATTGCTCCAACACATATTTTCAAAACAGCATAATATGTTTTGGTAATATGACAATCCGTCCCTAGACGTTATGCCTATTTGTATGGGAATTTTCTGTGTCATATCAATCATATTTGAAAATGGTCTTATATCTGTGAAGGTGTTAATTTTTTTTTAAATAGTATTTGTAGTATGGCCATAGTAAAGCTTGGGATTGGATGGCCAATTCCTAAGATATTAATTCCTTGTTTTAAATGATATTTTATGAGCACCAGTACCATAATAACTTTGCCTTGTTCTATTATTATTTTGTGACACGGCGAAGTCTATCATCGTCCGTACAAGTCAGGGTTTCATAAAATATAGCCGTTCTACTAAAAAAATTCACGGACTTTTTGACACAATTTGAATAGTCACGACACGATACACATTTATTTCACTTCACAAATGCAGACTTGGATTGATCTTCACCGTCATTAAAAATATGATAAGTGCATTTAAAAAAAAAAAATCTCGTTTTCCAGGTGCAGACATGTCAAAGAAGCGTAGTCCCAAAGAGCTGTTACAACTAGCTACCACCATGGCAAGGAATATATCAATATTAGCTTTAGAGACGCCAGCAGTGAAGGATGCCATCGTCAACCAGCAGTTTGATGCTGTTGTGACTTCCTGGTCCCTGTCGGATCATGAGGCTGGGTATGTAATTGCAGATATGAATAGAATTAAAAATAAAGAATAAATTGACTGATTGGCAGCCCAGCTTAAGCCGCAAAGTCTAGGAATTTTTGCTCACAGGTTCTCTCCTTCCCTCTCTTTTTTTGTTAAACTGATCGTGATTAAATTCGGCAGGCAAAGAGCCTATGGTATGGAGAAGGACAAAGGCAAATTTTTATCCCGAGAACGCAAGTGAAATAATATCCAAATGTCACTTTTGACGACCTACCTAGTCTCGTCCCGTTTAAGCGGCCCGAGCTACCAGGAGTAATCCGACCAATCAAGTTCGTCCCTACCCACCCCCGGTAACGCTCTGAACTGAAGTACGTGAGCGTGCCCCATTAAAGAATACCTTTAGGGGTTATTGCCTAAAATATACCGGGTTGAGATTTCTAAACGCTCACTGAATAGCCATCTAAGTCACTTTCCAACAATCAAAAATAAAAATGCTTTTATTTCACCAGGTACGCAGCCATCCAGCAAGTGCCATGGATCCTGTTCAGCAGCATCCCAATGCATCCACACTTGGAGTGGCTGGTCGACGAAGTTCGCTCCATCGCCACCGTCCCTCTCATTTTCAACGACGCCGCTATACCCATGACCTTCCTGCAAAGGCTGAAGAATACTCTGATGCATTTATTTTTCACGGGTATTAAATGGTAAATCGTCCAAACGAAAGTTTCTGAAAGTATAATTTATGATCAAAAGTATTGCTACAAACGCTATAGAGATCACTTAGTTTTTATTTGCTTACGTTCTTAACGTTGTGTTGTATTTTAACGTTAGGAGTTATCTTTTATACTATACTTTATATATAATATTCATTACTTACATCAATAATGTTTTGGAAAAAATAGCCAATATAACAAACAATCTGACTAAGATTGCCCAAAAAAAAATATTTAAAAAATGTAACCTTGCTGAGTTTCTTGCCTGTTCTTCTCAGTTGAAGGCCGAATTACGAACTGGTGGTAACTTCAGTAGCTTTGACCTTCATAAGTGTTCTACTAGGGCCTAAATTGAATAAATGGCTTTGACTTTGATCCTTAAATAAATATTGCAGTGCAACGACTTCAGTGCATAAAGTTCTTATTTCCAGTTCTTTAACTGTTGTTCTTAGTCGCGCATCCGTTACCATAACCCATTTTATTTTTATGCGCGGATGCGTGGCCTTACTCGGACCACTCGCTAATCCGGCACTGGTGCTTGTATGGCCTGCACATTTATGATTGTCATGAAGGTAGATGGATAAATAGACAATAGCTAATCTTCATTATGTACCAAGTTAAACAAAAATAAGAATTATCCTAATTAGCCTTTTTGCTTTTGGTCGTTGAAAAGTCAACTTAGGCCCGGTTTCAATAAATTAACGGACTGGTATCGGTTAAGATTTATTAAAACTAAGACTTATATCTTTACTAATAATGAAGCAAAGACCTCAAAGCTTTGCATAGCAGACCCTCCCATATGGAAGTAGCTATCAAAAATTCAAAATTCAAAATCATTTATTCAAATAGACCTTCGCAGGCACTTATGAAAAGTCTGACTCTAATACTCTAATACCGGTTCGGAAGGTTGCATTTGCTGAGAAGAGCCGGCAATAAACTCAGCAATTACTCTTTTCAAAACAAGCTTAGATTCATTACATAATATTTACATTCTAATCGCACTGACAACAATTGCGTGCCCCGGCGCGGCCGCAAAACTACAACGGTACACAGGTAAAATTAGCTTACAAATGATCTATATTCCCAGTTTGGCAATAAAAAACCTACCATTGGTAAGCAAAACGATTCGTTTTTGTTTATTGAAACCGGGATTCCAAGACAATCAGAATCTTTATGTTTTCTCTTATCGACCCATCAAGCTGCTACTAATAATTTTCAGGTTCGACAGCGCAAATGTCAGAAAACTCTATGAAACTTCATTCGGCCCTCTGGCGGCGAAAAGAGGAGTCTCTCTCCCACCCTTCGAGTGTGCTCTGCGCAACGTATCAATTCTGTTCACAAACTCACATTCATCGCTGATTAGTGCCCAGAGTGTGCCACCGAACGTGGTGGACATCGCTGGATATCATATTGATGAGATACCACCTCCATTGCCTGAGGTAAGCCTGGATAGGACAGAAAAATAGCGTGATTTTTGCGTGTTACAGCTAGTTAAAGCAACTGACTCAGCATTCCACAAGGTTCCACAGGCATAAATCGCTGCATTCGTTAGTTATACTTTTTCTTATTTAGGCCCGCATCTCGTGATTTATTATCATCATCATCATCAGCCTATAATGTCCCACTGCTGAGCACAAGCCTCCATTCATAAATGAGGGTAAAAGGGAATGGGCAATACTCCACCACGCGTGCCCACTGCGGATCGGTGGAGGTAGGCTAGTGGTCAACCTACTGTTGGAATTTTTCAAGCCGCCTAGGAGGCATCCAACTAGCTTAACGACTATCACAATTAAGTGATAACCGAGACCAACGGCTTTACGTGCCTTCCGAAACACGGAAACGCTCGATTTGAAATACCACTAGGCGGTCACCCATCCAGGAACCGACAACGACGGTGGTAGCTTAACTTTGCCGATCGATTAAGAACGGCTAATCATGCTACACCACGAGCGCTTCCCGTGCTTGAGTTAGCTAAACTGCGCGGTGCGGGTAGGATATGGTGACAGAGTTCACAATATTTTTTTTATATTTCCAAAGTAGCAAAAAATCATATGGCCCGCCTGATCTGAGCATCAACGTATTTTTCCGTCATTTCCATCGCAGGACTTACAGAAAGTGATGGACTCGTCAGAAGCTGTAGTGTTCTTCAGCATGGGCTCAATAGTGAAATCTTCAACATTTACCGAGAAGATAAAGAAGGAGCTTATAGAAGCCTTCGGAAGGATGCCATACACGGTACTATGGAAGTATGAGGAGGAACTTGACAATTTGCCCACGAACGTGCACGTCAGGGCGTGGATGCCGCAAACTAGCATTTTGGGTAATATGTGTGAAATATTTGGTAGAAAAGATGGATTTGACGGGCCAGTTGGCGCAGTTGGTTAAGATTCACCTTACGCGCCGCAGGTCGTGGGTTCGATTCCCACACAGGACATGCATTTATGTGCATGAACATGTCTGTATGTCCTGAGTCTGGGTGTAATTATGTTTTTACAAACAAAAAGTAGTATATGTATTATATCAGTTATCTGGTTTCCATAGTACAAGCTCTGCTTAGTTTGGGATCAGATGACCGTGTGTGACGAATGTCCCGGGATATTATTATTATTATTTAGCCACGACATTCGACGCTACTACCACTGCACCGATATTTATGATGAGTGTATTTGCTTTTTCTATGAATTGGATAAGTAAGAAAGAAAGGAATATATATATTAGACATAACATAACTGAAATAATGCTGTTGGAGATATGATGAATAATCCTGCTATATTTTTACGAAGATTGATGTGTACAAAAACAACTCTTCTTTCTTCCATGTCTTGCCTTCATTAATTATGTAAGGACGATTTTGGCCTTTTTTGGCCTTATTTGGCCTTTTTTGACCTTATAACTCCCCCTACAGTAGGGGGAGTTATAAGGACACTTATGATTTATCGAGCTCCCCGTTCTTACATAAGATTTTATCTATTCAAATCATAGAGTAAAGTGTCGCATTACATAATAAATTAATAGAATATTACATGAACTCAATCAAGCCTAATTAGTTTTCACAAATAGAACAATAGGATAGTTAATCTTTAAAAAAAATATGTAAGAATTGATCCCCCCTCCCCCAAACCCCTTCCCCTACCCCCGAGATAAGGTCAAGTAGAGTTTTTCTCCCTCTCATGACCCTTACGTAATTAATGAATGGCCCATTAAATTGCGGGTGATGATAAATTCGCGGGACATAGACTTTGAGTGATCCTTCGTTACGTGTAGTTCTTTGTTTCAACAGCTCATCCCAAGACCAAAGTCTTCATCACCCACGGTGGTCTCCTAAGCACACTTGAAGGCCTCTACTTCGCAGTACCTTCCATCAACATACCCATGTTCGGTGATCAGATGGCCAACGCCATGCGTGCGGTGAGGGCCGGGTACGGTTTGAAGATCACCTACTCGCCAGATTTAGCTGGCGATGTGTCTTCGGCTTTGCAAGAGATGATGAAGAATGATAGGTGAGGATTTTATTTAATACTTTAGAAAAGATGAACGTTCTAAGTACCTAGTCTTAATCCATTCTCGTCAGATTATATTCTATACAAACATGCAAATTTACCATTTTCAGATACAGCAATCAAGTGAAATATTTATCGAAGTTGTTCCGTAACCGACCAATGTCGCCATCGAAGCTCATACCATACTACGTAGAACTTGCCATCGAAAGCAAAGGTAAGCAATAAGCACCCATCTAGCGTCAAGTAGCAGTACTATTTATTAATCTAATGTGATTATACTGTAAGCTGATATTTTGGTGAATTTTCGATTCAATAGATGGCGCTGTTACTCATTTTATTTTACCCCCATCTAGTGTTGAGTAGAAATAATACAACAATTTATATGAATATATTGCAATTTTTAGCACGTTTTTTTTTGTTTTGTATTATTTTAACAGGTGCATATCACCTTCGCTCGAAAACTCTTCAGTATACATGGTATCAGCTGTGGATGCTGGATCAAGCGGCCGTTGCATTCGCTGTATTGTACATTTTATACAAAATTATTAAATGTATCGTTAGCTTTATTGCAAACAAAATTAAAGGCAAGAGAAAAGTTAAGACAAATTAATAAGATATGTACATTATTTAAGTTATAATTTGTATTTTAAATTGGATTATAGTTTGTATTTTAAATCGAATTATAGTTTGTAAGTATATAAGTAATACGACAATGAATCAATAATATAATTAATAAAGGACATTTAAAATAAAAACTGTGTTTCGTTACCATATATAAGGTCATTCTAAAGTCTTAGCGTATATTTTGAGGGATGAATGTATAGGTCAGTAATCAAAAAAAATATTAGGAAATAATCCGTCTGATGGTTCAAGAGAAAAAAAAAATGAACAAAGTTGAACTTTATGTAAATACCAAGAATCTAATCTAATAATATATATAAAATGCTTTTGTGGGTACGTAAATCCGCAGTTTTCTCAATCACCACCAACCCCAATCAACTTCCCGTTGGGGTGGTAAATACCCCTTGGTCTCCAGGTGGTAGTAAGGGAGTTTGGTCGCGGTGGGTGGAAGGGGGTGGTTGTGGGTGGCGAAAATATTAAAACATATATTGCTATCCTTTTCTAACGCATGAGGACTTCTGAAAAGATCTCAAAATTTCTGGAATGGTCTAGAAAGTTCCAAAATGTGTAAAACGGTTATAATCGATCTGGAATGTTCTAGAAAGTTCGACAAATATCTGGAATGATCTAGAAAATTCTAGAGTGAATGCAAACTATTATAATCGATATAGCATGTTTTGAGAAAGTTCTACAAATTTCTGGCTTCATCTAGAAAGTTCCAAAATGTCCAAAACTGTTATTATCGAGTTAGAATGTTCGAGAACGTTCTAGAAATTTCCAGAATGATCTGGAAAGTTCCAAAATGAATGCAATTTATTATGATCGTTTTAGAATGATCGAGAATGTTCTAGAAATTTTCCGAATGATCTGGAAAGTTCCAAAATGAGTGCAATTTATTATGATCGATTTAGAATGTTCGAGAAATTTCTAGAATGATCTGGAAAATTCCAAAATTAGTGCAATTTATTATGATCGATCTAGAATGATTGAGAAAGTTCTAGAAATTTTCCGAGTGATCTGGAAAGTTCCAAAATGAGTGCAATTTATTATAAACGATTTAAAATGTTCGAGAAAGTTCTAAATATTTCTAGAATGATCTATAAAATTCTAAAATGAGTTCAATTTATTATAAGTGATTTAAAATGTTCTAGAAAGTTCTAAAATTTATGGATTGGTTTGGAAAGTTCCAAAATGTGTACGAGTGTTATTATTGATCTATAAAAACCAAATCGAGGTGATGTACATCTAAATATTCTAGAGTGATCTGGTACTGGAAATTTCGGTATATAAATCGAAATTCAGTGACTTTTCGTCAGTTCAATTGTGATTGCAGTCGAGCAATGATATTAGTAATATAATAGTCGAGTAAAAAAAGAACAAACTATTTGAATGTTCTGGAAAGTCTCTCAATATCGAAAATAGAAATCTATAATATGTTAAAAAAAAAATCTTATATATTTTTTATACCATTAAACATGCGATGTATTTTAACCCGAGCAACGCCGGGTTTCGCTGCTAGTAATATATATAAAATGCTTTTGTGGGTACGTAAATACGCAGTTTTCTCAATCACCACCAACCCCAATCAACTTCCCGTTGGGGTGGTAAATACCCCTTGGTCTCCAGGTGGTAGTAAGGGAGTTTGGTCGCGGTGGGTGGAAGGGGGTGGTTGTGGGTGGCGAAAATGTTAAAACATATATTGCTGTCCTTTTCTAACGCATGAGGACTTCTGAAAAGATCTCAAAACTTCTGGAATGGTCTAGGAAGTTCCAAAATGTGTAAAACGGTTATAACCGATCTGGAATGTTCTAGAAAGTTCAACAAATATCTGGAATGATCTAGAAAATTCTAGAGTGAATGCAAATTATTATAATCGATATAGAATGTTTGAGAATGTTCTACAAATTTCTGGCTTCATCTAGAAAGTTACAAAATGTCCAAAACTCTTATTATCGAGTTAGAATGTTCGAGAACGTTCTAGAATTTTTCCGAATGATCTGGAAAGTTCCAAAATGAGTGCAATTTATTATGATCGAGAAAGTTCTAGAAATTTTCCGAATGATCTGGAAAGTTTCAAAATGAATGCAATTGATTATGATCGATTTAGCGATGTATTTTAACCCGAGCAACGCTGGGTTTCGCTGCTAGTTAATGTATAAATAATGATAATAATGAAATCATGATTGATTCAAATTGTAGGTAGTCATGCATTTTTGAATAAAAAAAAATATCAAAATAAATTCAAAACTAATCTTATTCATTTTATTTTCAAATAATACAATTTTCTATAAAAGTGCCGCGTATTTTTCAAATAGTATCAAATGTTCCTTTGTCCGTTGCTCGTGTGTTAGTCTATGCAATTGAACTTCCCCTTCCGGTGTTAACAGCGCCTAAAAAATAAAGTTACCATTTAAACATTGTCAAACAATACTTTAGAGAGGATATAAAAATGCATTTGTATTTATTGAAGCGTAATAAAATTACACAGTAAGTATTTTACTTTGAATTGTGGTCCCAGCCTTGTTATTTCACTATATTTTTTCAGTGAAGTTATAGCTTTAAGTAATTCAATTGTTTTTTTTTGTTATTGTTTGTGTTCCCATGTTATTAACAACACTAATAAACACATTATAATCTGATTGGTATAAAATATTTTACCAGCATAGAATCAGCGGCAGCACAGGCGACGGCAGCCTTATCGTAGACACATTTAGCGTAAATATCGCTGTATGTGAGGTCCCACACTACCACTGCACCCTCACGGAGTAGCGTGAAGATATAGCAGGGGTTAACGCGGGACCATACCAGGGCGCTAACACATATCTTTAAACAAAAAAAACATTTAAGGGTATTTTGTGTTTAATTTTCTTAATAATATTCTATTAATTATATTATTAATGTGAATGAAGGGGTGTGTGTGTGTGGGGGGGGGGGTGTGATGATGTGGTCCAAGATGGTAAGCACACAAAGCCTAGAAGGAACTGGCTCTCAAGTGCAGCTGTTGGAACACACCAAAAGGTGCTTGGCAACAGATTTTCAACTTGAGGGTGATACCACCGTGCTATGGTTTCCTCACGATGTTTTCCTTCACCGAAAGCCTCAAGTTCAGTGTAGGATTCGAACCCGGGACCATCGTTTATACGCAAAGAATAACGAGTGGCTTGAGATTTAATACTTACCCGTGTCGTCATCTGTACACCACTAAGATTGTGATTGGGACTCCGTACTGAAACACTGCTGACGTACCTTCCTTTATGATCAGCGTTACATCTTTCAGTTTCCTGACTTTGAGGACCATTCCTGAAACACCATATTGCCATTCTTAGATTCCGATTAATAACTCCACTGCCTGATCAATCTTTACTGACCTGCAATCCAATGTAAGAAGAACCCTGTTTTCGTTTAAAGAACACAAATTAACGGTCCCAGAATCGGTGGCTGCTAGGAAGTAGGGTAAGCCGTGAGGTGATATTTCGAGACAGGTGACTGAAGAGGAGTCGCCTGTTAAAATAATAAAAAAATACGTTAAATTTTGCTGCCTTTGGGGATTCCATGACCTTCATATACCGTTCGATTAATTTATTTGTATAAAAGTACTGCTTACTTGCGACACAAAACTTATTCACTTTAACAGCCCCCAAACTTCTCCTACAGCATAAAACTTCGCCAACATTTTTCGCAACCAAATAATTATCTTCATTATTCAATCTCATCACTTTCATGTCGTTACAAACTAAACCATTTTCCCAATTTTTTGGAACAATTTTATCTGCTTGTAACATTCTCTTTCTAGCACTGACTGGTCTATCGCTGTCAAATTCGAATTTAGAAACCGCAGTTTTTGGGCGAATAATTTCTTTTATCAAACTCTTTTCTGATTTCCTCTTTGATAACCTCCTTTTTGCTGCGTTCAAATTAAAATTGTTGCATTGAATTATATCTTTCGTGGTTACATCGTAATGTTGTAATAGAGGTATAGTTTGGCTTTTTTCTAGCTTTAATTTAGACCAGAAAGCCTTTCCTATATCATGGAGGTCTGTTTTTGATTTCTCCTGAATTATAAGCCATATTGTTAAAATCCCTATTCGCTGTAGTGCAATAACCTGTAGGATGAAAAATTACATCTTTGAATTTTCAGGAGGTTTATTATCCCGTTTATTACTTGCAGTTACATTTACCTACCTACATAAAGCGAAATATCACTCGCTGATTAATCATGAGGAACTAAGTAGGTAGGATAAAGCCTACAAAACCTCAAATTGGCAGGTTATAGAAGGGTTAGATAAACTTCGCGAGGAATAAAATAAAAGAGATTACTTCACTTTTCACCCTCATTACCTGCCCAAGGATCCTTCGGCCTTCCTGTTTCGTCGTGATTGCTTCACCAGACAACTCTAATCCGACTATACAGTCAGTGACATCACTATTGCAAACATTTGAAGCACTACTTGTAAACGCACAAGCTTGTAATGCACATTCAATTTGAGACTGTAAGAAAATTAATGTTATAAATGAATCTGAAGACATGATATGATCGCTGGGAGCTGGTCGATTGTGGTAACTATAGTGACTTTGTTTATTATAAAATTAAATACTAACTGACCTGTCAAAGCACAGCCAAAACCGTTGGGAAACTAAGAAACTAGGCTGGATATTTTGTACAGAGTCCTTATAACATAGGCATAAAGAAAGGGTTTTCCGAATTTCAATCCCAAAAACGGTTAAATAGGGGATCGTGGGGTGAACAAGAAAGTTAGTGCTGAATATAAAGAAAAATGCGATTGATAGTGTCGTGCTTGATAGCATAGAGTAAGAAGTAGATAGTTTATTTTTCTTTTTCTTTAGTCAATTATACATTACGCCCGAGATTACAATACTCGTGCCGGGTAACTTGCTACCGTACCCCACAGACTTGCCAAATCGGGCAAACTTACACATGTTCTGGGACCGGCCATTTACAACATAATACCTGAAAGCATAATTGCCACCCCCAGCCTCTTATCTTTTAAGAAAAACTTTAAATTATGGCTCGTCGAAAAGGCGTTCTATACTGTCGAGGAATTCATTTCGTGTTGAAATTTATTTTTATATTCTTGTTTTTATACAATTGATAATTTATTCAATTTTATACAATTGAATGTAATATTGTTGACCTGTAATATTGTTTATATTAAATATATAAGTATTGAGTATTATAAACAGACATTTTTTTAAATTAATTATGGCACTAACCATAGAATAATGACAAGCAATAAAAGCATAATTTTTTTGTTGCACAATAGGCGTGAACTTCCACTATACCTGAACCTTGATAAGTTACGTGCCGAAGGGTGTAACACCTACCATTTCGCAACCTACATTACTGTTCTTTAAAATCCACTCTCTATCTTTTTCCATCTGTGTGTGTTGTTCCGATGATATATTAACTAAATCTGTATTTTTGTCATTAGGAGTAGTTCCTCGCCATGTTGCTTCCTCTGACAAATCCCAGAGGTGTATTGATCTGAAATTGTATAGAGTAATTTTATAATATCACAAAAACTACCAAAATAGTAGATATTTTTATTGACTGCCATACCTGTCTTCCAAAGCAGCTACGAAAATTCCGTCCGAATTACCTCTGAATCGAGCAATTTTTACATCATCTATTGCTACTAGAATTTTAATGGGATCGCATCTAGTAATACTTACATCCCATAAACAAATTACACATTTCCGTTCGCTAATCTTCTGCACTTTCAAATGAACAGTCATCAGCAAATTGCTTTTAGTCTCCGAAAAATATACTTGAGTAACTTTTGAGTATTTCAAAACGGTCAGTTTTTCATGTGAAGCGTTATTAGTTGATAAAGTCACAAATCCTTTGCTAAAAGGATATTTCGTCTTAACTAAGTCAGTCGTCTCTGAGCTACCCGTATTTGTACTTAATACACTACTTATTCTACTTTCAAATTTTTTCAGAAACTTTCTTAGTCTTTTAGAATTATACTCGTTATTATTTATTTTCGATTTGTAATTTCCATATGGTAACATTTCACCGGAACCGACGCCATCTTTTTGTTCCAAATATACCCTCAGAGGATTACTTTTATAATTTAAATCCGCGTTAATCTTATTATTTATTTCGTCATCATTATTTTGTTTTATTAAAAAAGTGAATTTTGTTAGGAAATCTTCGTTGCTTTTGTTATATTTTTTCGATAAATCATCTGTGTTTACATAAATGTCGCTATTCGAAAATTCAACAGGATGTTGTGTCCATTTATGTTTATAAGCTACTTCATCTGTTTGCGCTTCTTGACTAACTCCGTCATCAAATGTCTGTACTGCAGTTTGCGTATAATTCGATCGCCCAAATGTTACCATGTACAAATCATAGGAAATAGGCTTCATTTCGAATAAAGAATAAGACATTTCGTGCAAAGTAATCATTCCAAGAAGGTCCTTCGCTCTTTGTTTCAAATTCTCATTTATCCTCCGCTTACGTTTATTCTCTTTTGATTTCGTAAAGTCTATAAAGAGTGGCCTGAAATATTTTGATACAAAATTAGGACATTTAAAAATAGTGCTTTGATGTCAGTGAAATTGATTCGTACCTAATAGTTACAGAAAAAGATGTAACGTCGATTGGAGATGAAAAAACAACGGCATCATCTAAATTGTATGATCTGAACTTTATGAGACTATAAAGAATACTATAAAAGAGTAAAATGCCGTGCTAAAGATGTCCCACAGACTACCACTCTAACATAGCTCAAAAATACTTATAAAAATCTCCTGACTGTTTCAACAGAAAACGTCTAGATACGATGTTTCTTACCTATCCAAAACCTCTACGTGAACTGTCTTCATACTTGACACAGCGCTAGAACTGCTCATCTCCTGAAACCCCTCGTCAGTTAGTGATATCTTCTTATCATCCTTTCCTTCTGAACCTTCTAGAATAAAGTCCATTACTGCTGGTTTCGCTTTATTGGCAGAGCGTTGGTCACGGAGATCGAAGCTGCCTGAAGAAAGTAGACCACGTGACAAAAAAATAATAGCTTCTGGAGAATAGGTAAGTACTTGAATTCTAAATTTATGGTTGTAGAAAAGTTTTTCAATCTATCACTATATCTTATTATTACAAGTTAATGAACATATTATCTGTGTTTCACAGGGATCTCATTTGGAACCTTTATTAATCAACATCTATACACCCGGAGTTGATACAATAATTATAATTATGATATTTCACATCACTTTTTATGTTTACTATCATAGTAAAGTGAAATAGTTACTTGTAATTAAAACATGAAGACCATGAAGTAAAATAGTACCTACAACTAAATATTGCTTGCCAGTTCTGGTGAAAGTTGAAATCATATTCTATACCAATTCAGTTAATATACATTCTGCTCTAGCGACATGCTAAGAAACGTTGTCTTTCTTAGCAGAATTAACCTACATAATATCAATGAAAACTTTGTCACCTGAATCTAACATTCGTTCTTCGTCCTTAACTTCTTTCGAATTACTTTCGTCAGCTTCCATTTCTTTATCAGCATCACAGCCATCACGTATGCCTGCCTCTTCATCATTATCTTCAACCTGTTCACTTTGATCGCTAGACTTAGATTCACTGTGATACGATTCGAAATCGGATTCGTAACTTTCGAAGTCATCTTCGTAGCTAACGTCTTCGTCGCTTGATGTATCTTTTCGAGCCTGTTGAAGATAATTAAATTGTAGCTCTCGGTTACCCTGGACTTTAAGATGATATTTATGAAAATAAGATGCCAAAAGTAAGTATTTATAGTAGGGGAGCCCACGATGCTAAATGGGGATTTACTCGAGCGTCGTAGAGACCTATTGGGTTGCAAAGCTTAGATGATAAGAAGAAAAAAAATTTATATGATATATACCTTTTCATCGGTGGGGGAAGCGGCTATAGATTTTTAAATATGTAAAAAAAAACTGTTGCATCCTCGAGCGCGTCAGATATTGATAGCATCAATGCCCTACATATTTTTAATAATGTACGTATGTTAATCTGATCGTTTGCATGATGCGGGTGGTTGTATGTAAGGGTTGAAAATGAAAAAAAAAAAAAAAATATCGAGCGCGTCTGATTTTCTAAGGGAGTGTTAAGTGCACCAAAAAAAAACTCTCATTCACTAATCTGACGATTTCGATGGAACGCAAACTCGCGGCCATTTTCATAATGTGCAAAAAAAATTCGCCATTTTGGAATACTCAAGCGCGTCAGATTAAGATATATATGGTTCATCTTTATGTTCTAAACGTACCGTCTCATAATCTGACGATTATCTAGAGGGATTCGCCTGATCTGACAAAAAAAAAAATTAAAATCGGTTCACCCTAAAGGCCACCCTGCTACTTCCCGCTAATTCCATTCCTGGGCGCTTAAAATTATACTTATGACATTTTTGAGCTCAAAATATAATTTATGTGATATTTTGAGCTCGCTGAGTTCAAAGAAAAAATATTTCTATGCATTTGAGCTCTCCCAGCTCGAAAGTCTGATAGTAGTTAGTAGAACACTATTTTTGGAATTTTCAAACCGCAATAACTTTTGAATGGATCAAGCAATTTTCACGCGGTTGGCAGCATTCGACGCAGTTTTATCATCCTCATAAGTTATTTTCTAGTTTTAATTGATCGAACCAAACATTTCGGAGTAATCCCGAAAAAACACTTTTTCGGGTTTCTTTCGTTCACGATATCTCTCGAACGAATCAACCGATTTTGACCAGCTTGGTGGCGATCGACGTGGTTTTTCAAGCTCAAAGGCGGATTAGTTTTTGAAGTTGATCGATAAAGCCGTTTAAAAGTTATTCCAAGAAAACCTTAAAAAAAAACTTTCAAAAAAAAATGTTTTCTTATTTTTTTTGAGCTACTCCAATGTTTGAAATTCGACCATCGTATAGTGCCGTTTCTCTCGAACTCCTGTCAAACAATATTTGGGTGAGTGGGACGGCACTATACGACGGTCACGGTGTCGTGAATCGCGGCATCGGAGTAACCCTTCAGTACCATACCCATAAAGTTAATTAATTACCGTAGAATTTGCGAAAAGCCGTAGAATCTGCTACGGCCACAGGGATGCAGCCGTAGGCCCTGCATTTTGTGTTTTTTTGCCTGAAAGCCGAAGAACACGGTAATTGCCGTAGCATTGGCAACACTGTGATGGCGTCATGGCAGCAGAAACCAGAGTGGGGACGGAGTGAGAGAGTAATAGATAGAGAAAGAGTGAGAGAGGAATAGAAACGCGGAGAAGGAAATGTAGGCATCACGAAGCTGCACGCATTTAACTTTATCGACGAATTTTTGTTATTTCGGCTTGCGGAAATCGTCAGATTATATATTTTTCATTATTCTTGAATTAATTCCTTCAAAATAAAAAAAAATTTAGCTACGCTCGAGAATGTCGAGATGACGTTTTTTTTTACAACTTTGCTGCCCTCCCCTTTCTTTACGTCACTCTCAAATTGTCAGATTAGTGGAATATACACTTTTTAGGATGTAATCAACTCACCCTACCTTAATCTGACGCGCTCGAGAATTTCTGATGGTAATTTTTTTTTTTCACTAATCTGATCCTGTATCCCTCACGGGCGGCCTTATATATGGGCCTCATGTTTGGTGGAGGTACTTAACCGGGTACAAGGTATCCCCCTGTATATTAATCTGCCACGCTTTAGCAAATCCCGAAATCCCCGCTTGGGCTCCCCTACTATTATGACTTTGCAGATTTTTGCTCAATTGTGTTGTTCTTTCTTACCTTAGAAGATGATTGTTCTCCATCTAAATCAATATAAAATGCTTTAGGTTTCGCGATCAATTTACGGGATAAATTCAACATTTCAGCATTATTATCAACTGCATCGGGTGTTAGAACTTTAACTTCATCTTCATTTAGTGTCCTTGTTTTAGTTCGCTGCCTTTCCGCGTTATCCTTCTTTGATTCGACCTTTTTTTCTTCATTCGACACCTTCACATTTTCGAGTTCTAAATTCAATTTCCTTTTTACAATGGGTGAGTTGACTGTGACATTTACAAACGGTAATTTACGCGGGGTTTCCTTTTTGGCGGTTTTAGAAGTCGATTTGGTTTCAACTTTTTTTTGTGACAATCTTCTAACTGTATCAACGCTCTTTCTGCTGATTTGACTCACGGATGAAGAGGATGATTTCAGTAAGTCCTTCATTGGGGATACATTGCTGGTTTTGCTTGACGCACTTGCTAACTTTCTTGGTGCATTAACACTTTGTACGCCGCCTTTAATGTTTCCGTAAATATCGGCCGTTGTAGATTTCTGTGAGTAGTTTCTTGGTGTGGATACAGTGAAGATGTTCTTTTTTAGTTTATCATCCTGTGATCTTTTTGTCGTGCTTGGACTGTCGTCTTTTGTTATTGACGACTTTTCCTTTTTTGCTTTACTTTCAGTTTTTCTTAGTGTAGTCATTGTAACTTAATTATCTGGAAATTACTGTGCCTTGTTGCCTGTGTTGTGTACTTAGTTACACACGGCTACACATCAATCTATAAATTTTCAGTATAAGCTGATCTCGCATTGTATAGAATGTCCGTACAATGAGAGGTCAGCTTATATTGGAAATGTATAGCTTGATCTGTAGCCGTGCGTATTTTGATAATATACAAAATTAAATTTTACTTTACTGAAAAACTGCTAGAATTGGGCTGCAGGCATTTCCCGCTCTTTTTTATAGACATAAAATCCTAGTTTCCGATGAAAGAAGTTAAAGGCCTATAATATACCTAATTAATCATACTTAGGTATGCTGAAGCCACATTTTGTTATTGGAATATTCGATCGATATCCAGTAATTGATTTTTGTTATAAAATATGCATAAAAAATAGACATTTATTTTGTTACCTTGACATACTTCTTGATATAGGTCAAACACATTACACTTAATATTTATTTATGAGAAATCCAACACTCGAATCACACCAATAAACGAGAATTATGTTAAATAAATAAATCAATTTCTGATTTTTCATTTATAATAAAACGACATTTAACATTTTATTTCGCAACATTGTGCATGACAAGTTAAAATAATAATTATACACGTTTCCGCTGCCATAGAAACGAGAACTTCAAAACAAGAAGGTTCTACGTCACCAAATAAATTAAAATAATACCAGATATAAAAAAACGGCTAAGTATTAGGTGTTTGTATTTTTATATAAGTGATAGGTATTATAAGTAGGGCTACGTTCAAAGTCAAAGCCACTATATGAAGGTCAAAGTTACTACAGTTACCACCATTCGGAAGTCGGCCTCGAAGTTAAGGTGGTCTCGACCATAGATTTAGAATTGTCTACTACCGTAGGTCTCGACGATAGGTAATGATAAAAGCCACCTTACTGACTACAAAAGCGTAGAAATCTAAAAAGTTACTATCAATTTACTACCTTTCTTTTATACCTGGCTTTTTCTATGGCTTTTTTCCCCGAATCCAATTGTTTTCCTTTACCTCAATCTCAGAGTATATAAATACTACGTCCTCAATGAAGGATTTTGGATTTACCGTGACACATCTTAATACTTAATTAGTCACCAAGACTCGGTTCAAAAATCAATGGTTTATTTACGAAACTGAGTTATGTTCTTCCCTGTGGTACTTCCTTACTTTACCCTTAAAAAATTGGTCGCTCTATCCCAACCTAAAAAAAATACCTGCCGACTATAAATATATTACTTAAATGTGTTAATCACAAAAAAACCCGGCTGTGTGATTATGAAGTCGTTCATTTATATTTATTTAATAAATTAGCATGATTATCAAAATGTTACATGGTATTTTGTGAACCAATTTAGGTTTACTAAAAACTGCCAAAAGATGTCGGTTTCCGATAAAAAAAATTTGGTTATTCCACAGACATTTAAGTAGGTACACACGGCTACAGATCAAGCTATACATTTCTAGTATAAGCTGACCTCCCATTGTACCGAAATCCTATACATTGCGAGACCAACTTATACTAGAAATGTATAGCTTGATCTGTAGCCGTGTGTACAAGGGTTATTAATATCAATTTCAAGACTTCCATACTCTTTTATATTTTTTTTTATAACCCAGCCAGCCTCTGCTCATCTGCTATATTTAACTCTCAATAAATATTTTTGTTATAAGGGACTATTCCATTTTTGTTTCACGTTTAGTTTATCGTAGTGTTTTGGGCATCATCATTCATCATAGAAAACGATAAAAAATCTTTCAATATCAGAGATTAGATAATCTATTTAAAACGATAATAAAAATAAAATAATAATAGTAGTAGTAGGTGCCTATTACATTTCTAAAAGAGATAAATGAAAAAGTGCTGTATAACATTATATTAAGAATATATTGCCGATAGTATTATGCCTATCTGAATATATTTTATTGCTATATGTACTTAGTACACATAGAAAGTAAAATTACAAAAATCTGACTACCTACCTATAAATGGTCTGAACCGATTACGATGAAATTTAACACGTATCCGACCGATGACGAATTTCTACCCTTTTTTCCGGTATAATTTTTAAGCACAGACTAAGAATGAAAGATTCATATTCTAGATAACTGTATTGCCTATAGTTTTACGTTATACGAATGGTAAGACGCTGGTGCTTCCTAAAATTTAAATTACTTATAAATATTGCAACAGGTCCCCAAGTCCAACATGGTCGCAAAATAATCTATAAAAATAAATTCAAATAAATAAAACAACAATGAGGTCGTCACATAGAGGAAATGTACTTTTCATGATTATTAATTAACTTAAAAACACATAAATAATACAAATACATACGCGGCGGACGTATAACAATAAATACAGACGTATAAAGAGCAGCCGTGCACTTCCTGAGGCATCTAGATTGCTACTAAATCAATGCGAATAATTTACATGGAGTTTTCTAAATTCTTTCCGGCCAGATTTAAATATGGAATTTGTTCTTTATACTTAAAAAGTAATGGTAACTAAGCTATTATTTCGCACCAGGTATTATTTTTAAGCAATAATTCATTTCAAGCCTAAATTAAATAAATATGACATTACTTCTATTGTTTTCATAAATATAATTAACTAAGTATTCTTAAAAAAAGAACATAAATGTGAATTGTCTATGATTAGAAACAGTTAACGAATGCAGTACGGCCGGAAGGTTTTTTTTATTTTTAAATCTATTTACAATCCAGCGACGATGGACGCGGGATCTTCGACGCCCTCCTTGATCTTCCTCAGGAACATGACAGCCTCACGACCATCGATTAACCTGTGGTCGTATGTCAGAGCGATGTACATCATCGGTCGAATGACGACTTGACCGTTCAACGCGATCGGTCGCTCGAATATACCGTGCATACCCAAAATGGCGGATTGAGGTGGGTTGATAATAGGCGTGCCCATTAAAGACCCGAATACACCACCGTTGCTAATAGTGAAAGTACCGCCGTCCATTTCCTCAATAGTTAACTTGCCCGTCCTGGCTTTTTCTGCCAAACCGGCGACGGTTAATTCGATGTCAGCATACGTCATAGTTTGAACGTTTCTGATAACAGGCACCACCAGGCCTTTAGGGGTAGCGACCGCGACGGATATATCTACGTAATCGCGGTATATAATCTCATTTTCTTCGATAACAGCGTTCACGACAGGTTGGTCGACGAGGGCGCTGGCTGCGGCCTTCACGAACGGCGACATCAAACCGAGTTTCACACTATGCTTCTTTGTAAACTTCTCCAGGTACTTCTTCCTGAAAGCCATGATGTTAGACATATCAATTTCGTTGAATGTCGTCAACATGGCGTTGGTGTTTTGCGCGTCCTTCAATCGTTGAGCGATGCGCAGGCGCATACGGTTCATTTTGACGCGCTGCTCGGTACGTGTTCCGGCGATTTCTTTGCTGTAATCCGTGGGGGGTACTTTCACTGTTGCCGTTTCGATGGCTTGCGCGTGACGGATCGCCGCTACGGGAATGGAGGAAATAGGCGCAGCCTGGGGAGGGGCTTGTCTAGGGGCGGGTGGTGGTGGTGGGGGAGGGGGCGCTGAAGCTGCCGGTGGTGGAGGGGGCACGGCCGCGGGAGGGGGTGGAGGAGGCGGTGCCGCCGCCCGAGGAGCCTCCGGAGCTGGTGCAGCGGCTTCTTTCTTCGGTGCCGCCCCTGTTACCTCCATCCTAAACAACTTCTGTCCAGCTTTAACGGTATCACCGTCCTTAACGTACAACTCCTTTATGATTCCATGTGTTGGAGCCATAACAGGAATTGCCGTTTTGTCCGTCTCGATTTCTAGTACGACTTCGTCTGCGGCAACTGCGTCACCGACTTTCTTGTCGAGTTTGACGTCGCCCTCGGAGACGGAGTCTGGGAAACTAGGGGTCGTCACATCTTTGTCTTCGAAGAGTGGGCTCGTGATGTGGATGGAGGCGACCTGGTTGTGGGCGGCAGTGATGGCCCGAGGGTGGTTTAGCCTGGCTGCGGCCTGAGACAGGGCTCCGCAGACTTTAGGCACCTCGGAGGACTTGAACCGGAGGCTCTGGCCCGGCCTCCGGTAGAGGGTTTGTAAGTGTTTCGAGCAGCGTCGTAACATCGTGAGTATTCAATGGAGATAAGTTTCCTGGAAAGAAGAGAACAAGAAATTATTTTAATGAAATTTTATTTGGGTCAATAAACTTTTTCTTGTACCTCGTTGCCATGGGTATGTACCCCAGGACAACTTTTTGAAACCATGATTTTCTATGGTTAAAATTCACCAAACATAATTTTTTTGTCATAGTTATAAGCCCATTATTGTATGGACTATATCCAAAGCACATTAGTAGCGTATATTATATCAGTTTTTTTAAGAAACTTGGTCACCGTTGTCTCTTGGACAACTGACTAGAATAAAAAAGAAGAAAATTTTATTGACCCATTTAACCTAAACGGGTAACTACTAATTTTGACAGCCAGATAAATTTTTAAATAAAAAAAATATATATATGTATAGCTGCCCCTGCAGTTCTACCCTCTTTCCCGGGAATAAAAGTAGCCCTTTCATTTCCATAGGCACTCTTCATGCTGAATTGCAATTGGTTTCGTTTAGGCATAAAAAAGTAACAGACAGAAAAAAAAAAATTCGAGTAAATATGTCATTTACAGCTTAATTTAACTGTTGGATAAGATTTTGGTGTTGATTCTATTACAAATCCATCTTAAACACTCTTTCTAACAGATATTAATGAATAATCAAAATCTGTATTTAGTCTATGCCATTTTCATTTATGCTGTGACCAAATTATTATAGTGATTAAATTCACATTGAAAAAAAAAATACAATTGTACTAACTTGACACAACTAAAACAACAGAATTCTTTGTAACAACAGAATCAGGACCATAAAAGGTTTATAAGGTAAAATAATTAATTTTAAGACATTGAAATGATAATGATATTCATTGTAAGATTCATCATTTTTTTTTTTAATACCTTGGCTCGCATTTAAAAATATAACAATGACATCAATTGTTATTATAGGAGAACCAATGGGTAAAATATGGCAACTTGGTTGAGAAAACACTGGAGAAAATATTAAAATTAAATTCCAGTATCAATTATTATGAAAATGTTAAGTCATATTTCAAGAGATAAGTATGTACAATCTTATCAACGATTCTAACAAGTAAACAAATCAGAACCTCACATAATTTATTACTCAACATTAAATGTAAACTAATATAACTTATTTTTTGATAGAATAGTTTAATTTGGTTAGTTTTGCATACTCTCAAGAGAAAGTAAGAAATTATTGGAAAAAAATAAACAAACCATAACAGAACCATGATCATTTTTTATGCCAATTTAATTACAATACACTGGTTGTTTAATTAGTTAAATAAAAATACTAATGAGTTTGTCATTGGAAATTAAAAAAACATATGTTTGAAAATGGAACACCAGTCTTGTGACATTTCTAGCAGACTGACAGAATGAAGCAAGGTCATTGAGAGTTTCATACACACAAAATAAATAAATTATTATCGATAATTATTCAGAAAAGGTTAACAATGAAGTAAATGATAAGGAGAATCATTACAAATCGGATTATGGCTAGATTCGACCGGCATACGCCTACATGATAGTAGATTTCAAGGTTAGTAAAAAGCACATACATCATAAAAAAAGATAAAAAACCACACCCCTTACCTTCTGGAGGAGGTAAACAACCGATATCAGCAAACGATTAAATTATTTCACAGAAGAAAATGTTACATAAGCCTAGATCTCATGACAGATCAGTACCACGACTAATGTTTAGTTATTCGAGTAAATTAAACGATTTCGAAGCGTTATTCAATGCATAGCTGGTTTACACCAAGCCTATAGTAAATATACTGATACTTCACTTATTATTTGACGCTGCTTTTTTAACTAATTCAGATGGTGTGGCCCGAAGACCTACATTTATTTCGATTGAATTCGCCTTTCGCCAAATTCAAGTTGGTGGCACATGTCAGTCAGTCAGATTCATTCACACTTCACTAAAATACAATATAATTCGCATTATTACAGGATGCATGATTGGAATTGATATATGCGAAAAAGAGATGACAAACAAAATATGCTGACATGAGTGAGCGGTTCTGTGCTGGAACGCGGTAAAAAAAATAATGTTGCGTTTGGTTTTTGCACTGGAAAAGACGTAATAAATCAATACCTTCATAGAAATTGTTTTTTTTTAATAACATATGTTGCAGTTAATTTGCTAAGAGAGGGTGTTTTACGAAAAGTCCGGCCGGACATATTGTATTTTCATAAATACTTACATCGGTATTTTGGCTTATACGAAATAAAAGGGCACTGGGATTCTCTCATTGAGCTGAAAAACATTATAAATCACTGGCAAGAAACTGAATCTAATATAATAAACCTTGTAAATTGTAAATTAAATTGTAAATTGAAAAAAAAAGTAAATTGTAAGGTAGATAAATGGTTTTCGTTGGCCAGCGTACAAGGCTAGGCTACCCAGACGCTTAGAGAGCTTATAGCCAACCCTGGACGCGGTGAAAGACAATAGGTAATGGTGTATCAGTATAATACACCATTAAGTATTTTGCGATGAGTAACAAAATGAAACTGGATTCGCGGTCTGTCAGCTTGCTAAAAATATACATATAACCAATGATATTATAATAAAAAGAGGTAGATATCGCATTAACGCACGCTAATTGTTGCAGACAAATTCAGACAATTGTCGTAATTTTGCTTAGCGGCTACCATGGAACAATTAACCCATAGAAGCGCAATGACGTTCATTTTGCTTGAAATCTGTTCCGCCAATTCCCCACCACCGGCAGTGCGCTGTGATTGGCTCATTCAAGGACACACTAAGATTTAGAGATGAGGGTGAAAATTGTATCGATATCGATACTTGTTGCACTAATATAAATGTAGGAGTATTCTAATATCAGTCGTTTGTCATGGTTTTTTACAAATATTTCTACGTTATCGTAACTAGCAAGTTTGTTTATAATAATTGTTTGCATAGTATATTTTGGTATTAATTCAGCAGTATGATGTAATCATTCTCAATAATGGCTCTATTTTGATAAAAATTGGAATGCGCGGATTTTTGGGAGTGATAAATCAATACTGGTGTTCACGACGAAAACAATATCTACCTTTTTACCTAATATGTTCTTTATTGTTATAGTTTTTAATATTCATCGTAAGTCACAGATATTTAAAAAAGGCGGATGTATTCTCGCTAACAAAAAACTGTGTCGCTCAGAGTCGGCCACCTCGCTGTACGTACATGCCGGCACGCACACATTCACACATTAGTCGGCCATTACGCGGATAAACGTCAACAAAGTCAATACGTCTGCGGTGCCGTAAAATATTAAAATACAGCATGTCTGGTGTAGTGAAATGGTGTAAAAACCGTACTGACCGGAGGAAAAAAATACCAGGAATCACGTTTCACAGGTAAATTAATAATTCAATCACTTAGTTTTGATTTTATACATCAAAACAAATATTCATTCACCAGAACAAAATAATCTGTCACAAAGCCAGTGTTGCCAATATTCACTTGTGTAAATTACCCGAAATATGGGAATGTTATATTTTATGGTTATTATTAATACTATGTATTTTATTATAAATTGATTTTAAAGTTTCGCGACTTATACACATACTTTATATCAGTGGTTCTCAATCTTTTTTGGCGAACGGACCCGTTTTAGAAAGCGAATTATTAGATGGAGCCCTAAAATAATCAAAGAATAGTTTATGTGTAGGTATTCTTTATTTTACCGCGTAGGTTGTAAAATATAGGTACTTATTGTATTTAAAATTAATGAAATTATTGGACTATCGTAATCAAATTAACTATTTCAAATTATTTATTTAATTGAATTTATTTTTTGAACTTGACTTCCTGTATACCGCGTGATTCTCCCGGTATACATTGTAATGTATTTTGGCCATAATATCGCAGAGCCCCCACAGAGGATTTAGGGCTCCGCGGAGTATGCTTTGTGTATGGCTGATTTATATTAATTGCTTTATATTTTTCGGGACAGTTGGCGCAGTTGGTTAAGATTCTACCTATCGCGCCGCCGGTCGTGGGTTTGATTCCCACAACGGACATGCATTTGTGTGCATGAACATGTCTGTAAGTTCTGAGTCTGGGTATAATTATGTGTATTAAGTACGTATTTGCTAACAAAAAGTAGTATAATGTATTTTATCAGTTATAGCTGGTTTCCATAGTACAAGCTCTCCTTAGTTTGTATTCAGATGGTCGCGTGTGAGGAATGTCCCAATATATTTATTTATTAATGTAATAGTATTACGGATATCAGCTGTACATATGTTATGCTGATATGTCAGTAAATTCAATACTTGTAGGAATAAATCAATATAGCTATTCTAGCACCGTAGAATGCGCAATAGTACATTGTGATAGATGTGTGCAAAGTTGGTCATTACAGACGCGGCGGTATTAAGCGCGTGAGCAGTAGGCGAACGCGATTTGGAAGCCGAGAGTATAATGATCAATGCACACGCGTGTCATACGTCGTTATTCAACACACTTACGAGTTTTTTTAAATAGATTTTTTGATTAACCACAAATGAGAACGTCAACAAACATGGCGCGCAGGTTCTTTTTTGTTTCGGCGATGTGCTGTCAAATAGCTTTACCCGTTTAAATTAAGAATGCTTCGTCTACACACATATCACTTGCAGTGAGGTACAAACGTATCATAATCGGGATTATACCTATCATAAAACTGTGCGGTAATGTAAAGTAATAAGCTACTTTAAGATACTAAAAACGTCACTTTACGAGCGAGTTTGTTGAAAAAACATTTAATGACAAAATTTTCATGGTTATTGAAGATGTCAAACATCGATATTTTTTTGCAAAGAACTCTTTAAGAGTGTAGTCCTTGAAAACTGCCAAAACGACTGTTACGGTTTGTATGAAAAATCTTCGATATCGTACGTTTAAAAACATTTAAAAAGCATTTTACAATCTTAAAAGGTATACCTACAATGTTATCACGTTATATTTGTGAAATAATCCTTCATTTCCAACAAAAAAACTCGATAAAATCTCTCAAAACCACATAATATACCTTTGCTGTTTGCAACATTTATAGTATTTCGAATGAATTGACTAAAATCTTAGTGGTTAAATAAAAACACAAAAGGGTTGAACCCCAACGCTACCTTTTCAGTTTTTTACAATATCAATCCATAAAATATTAAAATATTCTTTGCTTTTGCATGAAAACCGTGCGCCATTTTCCATAGTAATTACTATGGAGCGGTTGTCATATTTTGAATTTGTATAAATTCGAATGCGCGCATAAAAATCATCCAGTGTCCTCCTCGAGTCCAAAGTGAGAGCACGTCGCTTTGATGCTCGCTGAAGGTCGCCACCGTCTTGTGTCATTGACATAAAGGTAGGTCGTGACTGCTGAGGTAAAATAAAGAAAGAAAATACATTTATTGATTTATCAAGGTACGAGATTTTATTTAATTTAGGTATTTGTACTAACTTATTCAATGTTTTTACATTTCTTATTAATTATTATTATTAAAGCCCGACCGGAAATATATGATGATACATAATAAAATTCTAAAAGGTATTTGATAGAACTCGGGATCACAAAACATGAATCTTCTCAAAATTTTGAAAACGTGTCCGCCATGTTGAACTTTTTAGACACTGCACCGATTGCTTTCAAAATCGATATTTGAGAGACCTTGGGGTCACAAAACAAGAATATTTTCTCAGAAGTTTGAAAAAGTGTCCGCCATGTTGAACTTTTTAGATACTGGTCCGATTGCTCTCAAAATCGATATTTGAGAAACCTTGGTGTCACAAAACAAGAATCTCTTCTCAAAATTTTGAATTAGTGTCCGCCATTTTCAACTTTTTAGATACTGGTCCGACTGCTCTCAAAATCGATATTTGAGAGACCTTGGGGTCACAAAACAAGAATCTTTTTTCAGAATTTTGAAAAAGTGTCCGCCATTTTGAACTTTTTAGATACTGGTCCGATTGCTATCAAAATCGATATTTGAGAAACCTTGGCGTCACAAAACAAGAAACTCTTCTCAAAATTTTGAAAACGTGTCCGCCATGTTGAACTTTTTAGATACTGGTCCGATTGCTCTCAAAATCGATATTTGAGAGACCTTGGGGTCACAAAACAAGAATCTTTTCTCAGAATTTTGAAAAAGTGTCCGCCATGTTGAACTTTTTAGATACTGGTCCGATTGCTCTCAAAATCGATATTTGAGAGTCATCGGGGTCACAAAACAAGAATCTATTCTCAAAATTTTGATAAAGTGTCCGCCATTTTGAACTTTTTAGATACTGGTTCGATTGCTCTCAAAATCGATATTTGAGAGTCCTCGGGGTCACAAAACAAGAATCTATTCTCAAAATTTTGATAAAGAGTCCGCCATTTTGAACTTTTTAGATACTGGTCCGATTGCTCTCAAAATCGATATTTGAGAGTCCTCGGGGTCACAAAACAACAATCTATTCTCAAAATTTTGATAAAGTGTCCGCCATTTTGAACTTTTTAGATACTGGTTCGATTTCTCTCAAAATCGATATTTGAGAGTCCTCGGGGTCACAAAACAAGAATCTATTCTCAAAATTTTGATAAAGTATCCGCCATGTTGAACTTTTTAGATACTGGTCCGATTGCTCTCAAAATCGATATTTGAGAGTCATCGGGGTCACAAAACAAGAATCTATTCTCAAAATATTGATAAAGTGTCCGCCATGTTGAACTTTTTAGATACTGGTTCGATTGCTCTCAAAATCTAGATATTGAGAGTAATCGGACCAGTATATAAAAAAATTCAACAAGGCGGATTTTTTTTTACAATTTTGAGAATAGATTCTTGTTTTGTGAATCCGAGGACTCTCAAATATCGATTTTGAGAGCAATCGGACCAGTCTCTAAAAAGTTCAACATGGCGGACACTTTTTCAAAATTCTGAGAAAAGATTCTTGTTTTGTGACCCCGAGGACTCTCAAATATCGATTTTGAGAGCAATCGAACCAGTATCTAAAAAGTTCAAAATGGCGGACACTTTTTCAAAATTTTGAGAATAGATTCTTGTTTTGTGACCCCGAGGTCTCTCAAATATCGATTTTAAAAGCAATCGGACCAGTATCTAAAAAGTTCAACATGGCGGACACTTTTTCAAAATTCTGAGAAAAGATTCTTGTTTTGTGACCCCGAGGACTCTCAAATATCGATTTTGAGAGCAATCGGACCAGTATCTAAAAAGTTCAAAATGGAGGACACTTTATCAAAATTTTGAGAATAGATTCTTGTTTTGTGACCCCGGTGACTCTCAAATATCGATTTTGAGAGCAATCGGACCAGTATCTAGGACCAGTAATTTTGACTAACGAACATTAATTCATTTATACAGGGTGTTGTTTTGGTCGGCGACAAGCGACCCAGGAGCGGTAGTACAAAATATATATTCCCCAAAAATGGACTTAATTCCATTAAATACTGTAAATATGTTGAGAAATACCTTATTCAATTTGAAATAAAATTACCGCAAAGTATGGTTACTAGGCACGTGCACAGTCTAGAGCTAGGCGCAAGCCGCCATCGGCCCACCCCTTTACTCCCTCGTACTCCCGTTGAGTATTATGTCTACACTTTAGCTTATTACATGATTTTCAAAATTATATTTTTTTTATTTTTATTATTAAAAAAAAATAAAGTATTTTTTTTATATTTTTTTTAGCACCAGTATCATTTGTATTATCGACCCTGAGTCGCTCGTCGCTGACCAAAACAACGACCTGTATACATATATAGCTATGTAATAAATCTAAAATGTTAAAAATAGTAATTGCTGAGTTTATTACCGGCATTTCTCAGCAAATGCAACTTTCCAAACCGGTATTGATGATTTTGATTTGATTTACTACCATGACTTTTTATTTCAATAGAAAAAACCAAAAAGTAAAAGACACGTAAAAAATATATGGAATAGTCTATTTACAAGCTTTCATTTGATACCCATATTGTTATAATAACGAAACATTTATTTTTAATACCCCCCCCCCCCTATTTTTTTATTCTTAGGCGCCATATAAAAATAATATACCCTATGACACTCCCCCAGTCAAGACGAATCTAACGACACCTCATATGCTTAAATCCATCAAGCCGTTTAGGCTGCAGAGCGGCACAAAGAAATAGACATAGTACATACATACATACATACATACACTCGAAAAACTTAACCCTCCTTCCGGGTCAGTCGGGTAATTAGGTACCAAAAATAGTATTCGCCATACTGTGCTCGTGCGGCGGGCGGGGCGGCGCGCGTGCAATGTCACCACACAGCATAGTACCTAGTTAACTACATTGTACGCGTGTGAAGCCGAGGCGGGTCGCTAGTAAGTTATAAGAATAATCTGTGGCAAAAATTTCAAGATTCTGGACCTTACGATCTAGCTGTGTGTGGATCAGTCATTACGCCATTTTCTCTTTGTATATACCTATAAGGATTTAAGTAAGTAAAGGTAAAGTAGTTGTTAAGATTGATATAAAAATAACACAGTTAATCAATATTCTCAATAAAGAAAAATATCAAGAATGATCCGGTACTGCTTACCTAATTAGCACGAATCACGCGAACACTGTGGCTCCAACCTTTTCTATTGCCAATATTGCCATCTCTTTTACCACGGCTACTCGCAAACTGCGGGGCGGCGAGTGAATAGCTAATACATTGCGTTGTTTCTATAACATGTTTACTAATCTTACAGGCGCGAACTCGCACTGTATAAATAATTATTCCATTGCACCGTAAATCATAGTTGTCTGTCTCAAAGCAATGTGTAATATAACTGTGAGACGCATCTGTGTAGGCAGAATGTGTCGATGTGTGAGCTCTATGAGAAATTACCACGCTCGAGGACTAGGCTCTTAACGTTATGGACATAGGCACTCCATTATTTTTATATTCGTATGAGTGTCCTCAATCGATGTATAAAGGTTACATCGAAAGCCGCCTTTAAAAAAAAAAACGGCGCCTGATGAATATGCCAGACTGAACAAAAATCTTCGACCCCTTTTTTAGCGATCGGTTGATAGTTGAAGCATGAAAGCAGAAAAAATAAAATTAAAAAACAAACTCACTTTCAGATGTGTATAATATTAGTTAGGATATTTTCATAGCGAGATTTGGCCACCATTAACATTTTAAAATGATACGGTATATTCTGCCTACATTTACACTTAATTTTCATTTAAACTTGTCTACCGTTACATATTTGTCTGAGTATAATAGTGGTATAACATAATAAAAGAGTGGGTAAATTTAGCCTAACATGGCAACCCTAAATATAATCACACATAAATAGTCGCCGCCATTACTGTTCCTCAGTTTTGTGATAGCGAGAATGCCGTCCGGTTTGTCTGTGTCGTAAGTTAGGTATACAAAATATAGTAGTCAGATTCTGTAAACAATAGGTATAAACTGCACAAAACAAGTTAATTTTAAATAGAACTTTATAGAACATTCTGGAAGGTTCTGGAAAACTGTGGAAAGTTCTATAAAAGTAATTGGTATCGATAGAACTTTCAGGAACCTTCTCGAAATCTGTTCTAGAACATTGTGGAAGGTTCGAGAATAATCCCGAATATTTCAGAAAGACATAGTATACCTATCGAAAGATCTCGAACCTAGTTCAGGAAGGTTCTAGATTAAGTTCGTTTGTTTTTCATGAATATTTCCGAACATACTGGATCATTATAGGTATATTATATTAGAGCAGGATAGCAATATTAACACGTAGTATAAAAGTAAGGCGCCTTGGCGCTACGATTCATCGGTTGAGAGCTTGCTCGCTGCATTGTCCGCGTAAAGGTGTAAAGATTCATTGAATTGTCACTTCTGTCAGTTCAAAAAAAAAAAAGAGAAGAGCTACGATTCATTCCTTCACGAGAACTTACATAGTGAACATCTCTTAGAATATTGTGAGTAAATAGTGAATAAAGTAAACCTCCTGCTTGCTTTAAAGAGTATAAGCGTGTTTTACTGTTAAGTCTTCGGTAAGAACAGTCCTATGAAATTAAAGTACTCCAGAAAGAGCTACCGTCTGGAACAACTGGCATCTGTCTAAATATTTTTCATGTTCGTACAATAAAATTTTAAGTAATTTAGTAGATATATATATATTATTTAATATTACATAATATTAATTTAGTTATACTTACTTAGGTAAAAAAATTGTTTACTACCTATATGGTCTACTCTATCAGGGGCTATTTAAGAAGATAATAATAGTAGTAATGAAACGTCATAATACAAATGTATAATTTATTTTTAACTTCAACGTCATTGACTGTGTAACCAATTTTTTGAAATTAGGTACCTATGTCAGTGTCACCAGTATGACATAAAAGAGTATGAAGATACCTAGTACGTGATAATAATAAAGTTAGGAACTTACAGTACCACAGACATATTTATTTTATATTCTAATAATAAATACATCCGCGTTAAAAATATTGCAAATCCTTTTATCTTCGCTGTTATGTATTCCAGTATTAATACAATATTGTAAACTGAAACATTTTTCTCTCCGAACAAAATAAGTTTGCTAATGGCCCTGATTCTGTTGTTCACAACTAAACTAATTTTAATGTCACTATGTCTCTTTCTAACAAAGAACATAAGAAAAGGATGTAAGAAATTTAGTCCTGTCAAATTAGTCCAATGCTTGTTTTCAATATAATTTTAGTCGCCATCTATCGCGGTTACGCCTAAATACACGCAAAATAAGACGGCAAAGATTAATTTGACAACTTAAAATATGTTCTATCCTTTTTCAATCATATTCGTAAGAAAGAGCTGAGATGTGACTAAAATTAGTTTAGTGCGATTTACAACAGAATCGGCACCACTATCGATAATGATTTTCTTATCCAAGCCCAACACTAGCGGGCAGGCGCGATCATCGAAAGAAAAGGATGAACATAGAAATATAACGGGTGAAAGTGAGATGGAGATAAATGACGTCAACGCGTGTGTCCTGTATATCTTGAGCTGTGATGAAAAATAAGTAAATTCATGTAATAAATTGTTACTAACCGATGAAAAGTGATTCCGTTTGTTTTATAACTAGAATTTCGACTGTTATTCCCACACCACTTAATTGAACAGCAAGACATTGTGAAGTATTGACAAAAAGTATATGTTTGATACGTACGCGCGGATCGAGGTTTTGGTCGATACTGTACAAGGGCGCTCATGAGCAGATATAATTCAGTGACAAATCACTGACTAGTTGCGGAATCGGATTGCACGGTATTACTACTCTAGGGATTGTTCCTCGATGGCGGCTACATATAGCTATCTCTTTCTGTACCATACGTTCCGTATTATCTTTCGCATTCACCTAATGCAACAATAATTGAACGCCGCTTAGTATGAGGGTAGCATATCTCTATTATAATATCATTGCATATAACTATCTATTCGTCCATGATATAACACCGCCTATAAACAAATAACATGAGCCATCCTATAGGCTTATTTTTGACCTTGTGGTCAACAGCGTGATGATGTGGCCGAATGTGGTAAGCACACAACAAGGTATTGGCTCTCGAGTGCAGCTCCCCGAACACAGTTGTTAGGTACTTGGTGATAGATTTCACTTGAGCTTGGTAACCAACCAAGCCAACCAGCCGGATACCTAGTGCAAGCCTAGGTATACTTACCATCGTTTTCCTTCACCCAAAGCTTAGTGTAGGATATAAACTTACGTTACGTACGTTCATGTCGAGAGCTAGCCACTCAGCTCGGGCCGTCAGGCACCATTCCTGAGGGCGCGGTAAGATCGGTGAGCTTTAAACTACTTATGCCCGGTTTCTATTAATAAAAACGAATCGTTTTGCTTACCAATGGTAGATTTTTTATTGCCAAACTGGGCATATAGATCATTTCGTAAGCTAATTTTACTTAGTGTAAGCTACTTCCATATAGGAGGGTCTGCTATGCAAAGCTTTGAAGTCTTTGCTTCATTATTAGTAAAGATATATATAGTCTTAATTTTAACTGATATCGGTCCGTAAATTATAAGAATCGGCCATTAGTGGATGGTGTGTTAGAAAACTTATAGCGCATGGCGGTCATAACAGCTGAGCTACACATTCTATTCGCGTGGAGGGGGTTCCGTACGATGAATAATGTTACATAGGTACTTACCATGGTTATATCTCAATATTGCGCGTACATTCTACCTACAACATTATAAGATCATAGACTTCCTTATAGCTTTTCCTGTAATGTGTAAGAAAATAACTAACTTCTGTATTATTTTTATACATTTAGACTCTGTAGTAATTCATTTTAAACTCGTGTAATCGTATGTAATAAAAGATCGTCGTGCAGTCCTAGTACATTTTGTCATAACTCATTAATTCCTTATAGCACATTAGTGATACTTAACAAAACATTGTGGGCTGTTATCAGATAATATTATAAACATTACAAGATAGTCTCTAGAGCTCTCATTTGAAGTAGGTACCTACTTACTACGAACTAATAACCTTGTTTTGTGATTAATTACTTCCATTTTCTGACAGGCATTTTTTCGAATTCTGTTTCACAAACATTACACACAAATTCATAGCAATATGTTATTGTAAAAAAAGTTTGTGATCGAATATCTCAAAAATTGTTGCGATACACAAATTCGAAACTATCATACACATTTACACGACTTCGTACACTAATAATAAACTACAATCAAGAAATTCGACTTTATTCCGCTGCGATTATGCACACCATGAACGCAGGTGAAAGCGCGCGGAGTAGAAATTAGTTAAAATAAGTAATTTAAAAATTACTTTTTTTATTTCGTCATTTTTAGTTTTTCTTAAATGCACTAGAATTTGACCAAGATTTTGAGATGTTTTTCCTTTGACACCACACCCGTAGCTCGTATCAATATGCCAGGCCGTGACACATATTTGTCCATATCTTAAAAACTACTGAATCGATTTCGATGAAACTTGCACTGTTCCCTAAGTTGAAGTAAATGTGAACCAATAAAAAAATAATGGTTACAATCCTATCAATATTTTCGGAGATATGCGTGGACAAACATACATACATACAAACATACATACAAACACCTATGAAATTTTGTATATTTGTTTGGAAGCCCTAATAGATCATCATATGTGAATATTGTGCAGTTCCAATAATACTACATACATACGTGTCGAATTGATAATCTCCTTTTTTTAAGTCGATTAATAAAACAACAAAACTTTAATATATTCATGTATTTGAAATAACCAAGTTTAAAACGACACTTCACGCACACAAACAAGTCTTACACAGTACTTTTTACATCATACGGATAATATTTTATCCTTTAATTTTTGGTACACAATCTTAGCTGGTCAGGTTACATGTTATTAATTTAAAAAAAAACCTTTTTGCATTGAACAGGCTTGCTGTTGATAAAATCACTTTTATTATAAAAGTAGACGAAATGTAAAAAAATGTTTTAATTAAATACTTCTTTGTATCCACAAAGACTATTATGCAACACTTTAAAATATGTGACAAGAATTTGTGCACATAAAAATAAATATATAACACATTTGTCCACTATTTTTGGTAAAATAATACTTTTCGTTATAAAATTAATAAATTACTTGGTAAGAATAAGAATACTTGGCGTCAACTATTTAAAACATAAAATCGTTATATAATAAATACATAATGTACCTATTTGAAATAATTAACAAAATAAGAGTATCACGACTTCTTAACAGTTTTCTGTTGTTTTAACACTGGAAAATTTACCAGTTATAAAAAAGTATATAAAAATAAATGAAATCTTCAGTGTCTGCAATATGCGACTACACAATGTATAGTAACTTAATTATGAATTCAGTTACATCATCTTGAAACGTTTTTGTGACCAGTGATTTTAACTGCGTCCATATGAAACAAAAGTGATAATTAACAATATTGCTTATAATTTTATGTTCTGTTCAAGGCGCTTACTCTCTGATATGCTAAATTTGCTTAATATCTACATGTAAAGCTAGGCATACATAAAAACTACAAAAAAAGTTGTAAAGGTTTATAGTTGCACCGATTGAACAATCCTGTCAAAATCTAATCCACAGCATTTCAAAAAGGGTCTGAAGAGATTTCTACAGGGCCGGCAAGCCGCGAGTGATAACCTTGGTGTTGCAAGCATCCATAGGCTACGGTAACCGCTTATCATCAGGCGGGCCGTATGCTTGATTGCTACCCTAATAAAAAAAACTGCTCTTCAAATTCCGCATTTGGCCATTGTCGACAACCCCAGACAAGAGTTTAGTATCTGAGATTTATTGATAGCCTCAAATGGCGAATTTAATATTATTTACGTGCTCAATATGAGTAATACCTTAAAATAAATTATATCAGCTATATACATAATTTAGTAAAATAATTTAAATTAGCTACCAAGATCTCTATTAAATTCTCTAAAAAATAATTGTTCTGTTAAAAATTACATTTTAAATACAAGCTTTTTTTTACTGTACTTTTTGTTGACTGTACTTGCATTGTCTTCCAATATACTAATGTATACCAAATAACAAGTCAATCCGACCACTGGAAGAGGGGGGAATTCGACTTAATACATTGCAAGATACTAAAAGCTTGTAAAATAGCACGCTATAGAGTAAAATTAAGACAAATAAAATTAAAAATTATAAAAAAATCGCACCAATAATATCTGAGATCGAAACATTATGGAAGTTGTATTTGGAATAGCATTCAAAACGTAAGTGGAATAACTGTAAATGAATTATCTGATATATCTTGCTTTATTATGTATATATTTAACAATCCATTGCCCAGTTTAATAAGTTTATATTAAAAAAAATACCGAAAACGGCAAGCCAACAAGATCATAAATAAAAAAAATCTACATACTTGACAACTTTAACTACCAAGCCAAAAACTAACCTTTTTTACTTATATTGAACTTCAGTCAAAACAGTCCAACTCGTTCAATTTGAGAACTCTTCTTCGGTTACTTCAGATCTTTCTGGAGCGACCTATGGGAGAGAAAAGGTCTTTTCATATAGAGTAAGCGCCTTCAACTTTGAATCTTATATGTAAAACAATTTGGTTTATATTTGTACAACATCACACAATTGACAAGCTTTGAATACAGAATCACAAAAACGCTTCAAGCATTGTAATTCGCATCATACGCACTGCTGCTCTATTTTCAGCTTAAAATTGCAGCCATATTGCAAAATCCGTCATTTACAATACGCCAAGCCAAATTGTTATTAATACACGATAATTAAAAATAATTCTAAACAATTTAAATGATCTAACGAGTGAACGAAGCACCATGCTTTTTTATTCGACAATAATAAGTATTCTTGATTAATAATCACACTATTTTGAGTCGCTTTTCTTCTGACGGAAATATATTTAAAATTTGAATTCGAAACAACTCTTAGTTTTTGTTACGAAGTCGAAGTTTAAATACTTTTAAAAGCCGAATACGCTGTGTGAACTACAATTTTGCTGGGCATATCGTAATATGAAGGATTTTGTAATATGACAGCGACATAACAGAAATATATAAACGTCAATATTTTTATAATTAACTGAAATTGCACAAATAATTTTTATAAATAGCTGTATTGCATTGACGCCATAGTTTTTAGCGTTTTTTTTAATTCTGGCCGGACGACATTCTACGTTCGGTCTCTAACAGCTTGTCTATGACAGATTCGACTCGTTCAACATTCTCGTTGCTATCTTGTTCTTTTTTCTCTGTAACCTGTAACGTTCGTAGAATTATGCCATGCCGTTAATATTATGCGATAGTTATATTGTAATTTTACTGAGCACCACTAAAGTCCTCAATGCATTGATTAAATAAAATGGAAGTGCAGATATTTTTTTTCTTCAGTATTGCTCGACAATGCAAAAAAAACAACAAATATCCGCTGTCGAGAAAAATCTTAGTGACGTTTAAGAGGACTCAATTCGTCATACTTTTTATACAAAACCCCTGTACTTATTATGGCGTTGTTAAACATTTTTCGTTAGATATTTTGAACAAATTAGTATCTTGTGTACTATATCTAGCCTTGTAACTTGGCGTAATTAAAAAAAAGTGTGAAACAAATTCAGTCAAAGCCTCTGAAAAACAGCGTTTTTGCCTGAACTTTGGCCATATCTAATGTACCTATAAATTGTAAAAGTAAAGAAATCATTTAGATACCAGGCTTGCAAATGTATTGGAGATTCTAAATAACTAACTTTTTTTTCACAAACTTGTAAGATTTTTTCACAAGAAGTATACTCCTGGAACAAGTTTTATGAATGCGAAATCATGAATGACGACCTAGCGAAGCGGCCGCGAGTGATCAGCGGAATTTACCGACTGATAACCGACGGCTCTGATGCTATCTCTCTTTATTCGCAGTCAAACATTACGTTGGATGAAACAACAAGCTTTTAGACTATGCTCGCGTTGAAGTTGCGCCGGCCACAGAGGGCCGCCTTAAGAATGTCAAATAGAAATAAACCCTAATGTTACACAATAAAGTTATTTTTTGTCTCATATCTGACAATTAACCATTGATTTAACAGATAAATCTTATTAAAATGAAGATAAAGTTAATTTTCTTTGTCATTATTAAACGGCGGATTTATTTCCGGGCAGATGTGAAAATGTCCGATTTAAGACTACTCACGGTGACATCGGGCTCTCCAATCAATGTATTAGCGAGGTAGGGCGCCATAAGGACTCCGCGCCAGTACAGTTTCTCGACGGGCCGGTTCACGCACCATCCGATGCACCGAACGCCCTGCTTGCGCCAGTATTGCACTTCCCTCCTACAATCACGTCGAGGAAAACTCTCGTTCAGATTTTTACAGTAAGGACCAATCACTGCATCGTGTGTTTTTGACTTGTCCAATCAGAGCACATGTGTCCTTGACTGAACCAATCATAGCGCATTTCGGTGGAAATTGGCAGAATATATTTCAACCAAAATGAATGTCATTGCGAATCTTTGAACCTGTGCTGTGCAGTGCTGCTTGTGGGGGCTGGTCTGCTTAAGTTTTCTATTTAATTATTAAATATCGATTCAGTCTACTGTGTAGTTATGCCGCCGCTCCGGGGACACGCAATTGTTGTCAGTGCGATTAGAATGTAAATATTATGTAATTAATCTAGGCTTGTTTGAAATGAGTAATTGCCGAGTTTATTGCCGGCTCTTCTCAGCAAATGCAACCTTCCGAACCAGGGTCCGATCCGATTCCGATCATACGTTATAATGTGTATAGTTGCGTTATAATTACTCCATTATAACGCCATAATAACTCCATTATGACGCCATAATGACTCCATTATGACGCCATAATAACGCTATTATGTTAGGAGACTACCAAAACTATAAAATGTCACAATTTTGACACCGCTGATAGTTCATTGGAAACGAATAGGCTACTTTCCTGAAAAAAACTATTTAGTCCGTCATATACATTATCAAAAAATATTAGACACGTATTTTTTCTTTTGTCAATTAAACAAAAAAATACGAGGAGCATGACGTCACGGTGTGGTACACATTTTAGGAACAAGTGACGTCACGAGCCCCCACTCCCGAACTTAGTCGCTCTTTATCTTCGTCAGTTGTTAATGATTTGGTAAAGCAAAATATACGTGTCCAATATTTTTTGTTAATCTAACTGACGGACTAATTAGAATTATTATATTTTTACCCAGGAAACATCCCTATTGTAATAGCAGACTTGGGCCCCAGATGGTATTTAATTGCAACCTTCCGCACCGTTATTAGAGTTGGACTATCCATAAGTGCCTGCGAAAGTATATTAGCATAAAATATATTTGATTTGAACTCACGGGCTAACGATATCTTTGTGCAGCAGCACTGCGCTGGCGCTGCACCAGCGCGCCGAGAAGCGCCACAGCGCTGAGTGCAGCGCGTCCAGCGCCAGCAGCGCTGTGTGCAGCGGCAGTCTGTCACCGTACCTGTTTACTAGCTTAGCATTAGAATAATGTACGGGGAGATTTAATAAGATCAGTCTGTATACAGAAAAGAAAATATATTTATTTTGGACCCGCGGATTCACTTTTGTATTGAAACCTGAGGAAGCGAAGGATTCTAGTATCAAATCTAGAATCCTGAGCGCAGCGAGGGTTTCAAAAGTGCTAGATACAAAATACTACTGCCGAGCGAACTTACTACTTTCGATTTCGGATGATAAACAAAACCTTACCGAGCTTGTGAGGTGAACATTGTTTTTTTTTTTGGTTAAATTTCGTATTTACCTACCGTATCGTACCTACTTTAGTTATTTAATCAAAAACTGTTATTTTGAAATTACAAACTGACACTTCAATTTTATTTATTTGTATTTTTTTTTTTAACTGGGCCTGTGTTTGACCACAATCTCATCATGGTCAGTAATGATGTAGCCGAAGGTGGTAAGCACACAAAGCATAGAAGAAACTACCTCTCAAGTGCAGCTGTCGGGACGAAACGGTATGGACTTGGCGATAGATTTTCAACATAAGGGTGATAGCCAGACAACAATTACCCCATAACCATCAAAATCAAGCTCATTGATTCTACCTTTGCAATGCATTAGACACATAAGAGCATTGATATACAGAAGGAACAGTGTTGGCGACAGAACAGAGCCTTGCGGAACACCGGCATTTATATCCACAATACCGTCAACCTTTTCTCCTCCTTACATTGTATTCGAGAGGATAAACGGGTCTTTTTGTTCTGAATCTAAACCTACACGGCCTGCCTGTTGGTAAGCGGTCACTGTTGCCACTTGCAAAACCAAAGGCTGTCTAGTCACACTTTTGAAGAACTGAGCTGAGCTAGGAAACTCCTTTGAAACCGCACAATATAAACCTTTTTGGTCCCAATGTTTGAGAAAATGAGGACTTTTAATTAAACAATGTACCTGGGATTGCCCGGTCCATTTTCGGCATCGTAGTCGATGGCGCTGAAGCAGTAAGGTCTGTAGCTGATAGCGCCCACTATCTGAGGGTCACTTAACCGTATCTGAAACCAAATATACACTTTTAACCAACTGACCCAGAACAAGGGTAATAATAACCCGACTGACCCAGAACAAGGGAAATTACCCGACTGACACGGAACGAGGGTAATAATCCGACTGACCAGGAACATGGGTAATTACCCGACAAACCCGGAACAACGGTAATAACCCGACTGACCCGGATCAAGGGTAATTACCCGACTGACCCGGAACAAGGGTTATTACCCGACTGACCCGGAACAAGGGTTATTACCTAACTGACCCGGAACAAGGGTAATAACCCGACTGACCTGAAACAAGGGTAATTACCCGACTAACCCGGAACAATGGTAATTACCCGATAGACTCAGAATAAAGAACAATTAAAACTTACTTTGTATAGTATTAATGGATTGAAACATGTGACCGCTGCATATTTATATAACTGAGGTTTTTCCTTGAACGTCTTCAGTATGCCGTTTACAATCTGTCAACAAAAAACTAACAGTATTACACATATTATCATACTGTGAAAAGAGATAGAGCATAGTGTTTTTTCCCTTCCATAAAGAATACTGCATCCAAATAATGTTGTGTTACTGCGCGTGAGTCGCCACAGCTCATCAGGGAGGAGAGAAGGGTTGGTAACGCGTGAGTGATGCACCTGGTGCTGCATGCGTGTATGGGACTACGATAACTGCTTACCACCAGGTTGGTCGTACGCTTGTTTGCAGACCTATAATACACTAAGTATCCTGTGTATAATTACTCTCGCATTTGCGAATTAGACATAGCACCTCATGAATTCATGTAAAGTTACTGCAGTAAAATTATAAGTTACTCCTTAAAACATCAGCTATCTGCTAGTGAAAGTCGAAATTGGTCCAGGCGATTTGGAGATAAGCCGCAAAAAATAAAAATAGATTTTTTGTAATTAGTACCTAATATACTTTCATATGCATTTAGTAAATACTTTTATTTATTTGGACCAAATCTACAAAAGTAAATTACTGACAATACATCGGTTGTACGTGAAAAATAGCAGGAACTAAGAAATATGTTATATAAGCACCTGTTGGTCTTCACCTTTCACATCTATGATCACTCGAACTTCCTTGGATAATAGATAGTCGAGTGCTTCGTTCAGCAAACAGAGGTGTACCTCCTTGTACTGATCCCTGAAAATTACAACATACTTAATAGGCTACTTTCCTGAAAAAAACTAATTAGTCCGTCATTTACATTATCATAAAATATTAGACAAGTATTTTTTCTTTTGTCAATTAAACAAAAAAATACGAAGATATCGTGTGTTGAAATACCGCGTGACGTCACGGTGTGGTACACTTTTTAGGAACAAGTGACGTCACGAGCCCCCACTCCCGAACTTAGTCGCGCTTTATCTTCGTCAATTGTTAATGATTTTGTAAAGCAAAAAATACGTGTCCAATATTTTTTGATAATCTAACTGACGGACTAATTAGAATTATTATATTTTTAGCCAGGCAACATCCCTATTATGTGTTTTGTCCTAAGTCTATACGACAGGCCACTTTTTTTACTCCCATCCACCCCGGTGCCCCCTTCCCTATCAATGGGGGAAAAGGGTAAGTAGTTTCATCGGCTCCAGTATCCCGGGCAGTTTGGGGGAATGTTTGACAATTGGAGGTTTTATTCGGCTCGGTATAAGAGGACTAAAGTAATGCCAAGAGACGAGATAAAATAGATACATATAGTGATTATTATCTCTTTCCTTATCTCTTGGATGCAATAATGACGTCAATTGGTATAGATGTGTGGAAACCATAAAGCCAAAGCCATTTAGTCAATTTAGGCCCCAGAAGGGCACTTATGAAGGTCACATTTACTGAAGTTACCACCGGTTCGGAACTCGGCCTTCAACTGAGAAGACTCTGGCAAGGACATCAGCAAGGTTACATTTTTTAAATATTTTTTGGATAGCATGGTGGTAGGGTACTTTGTAGTACCCATCGGACTGGCTACCTCCCTCAAGTTGAAAATCTGTCGCCAAGCACCTATTGCTGTTCTGACAGCTGCACTTGAGAGCCAGTTCCTTCTAGGCTTTTGTGCTTACCACCTTTGGCCACATCACTTACCATGGTGAGATTATGGTCAAACACAAGCTTATACACAGTAAAAAAAACCCTAATATTTCAACTATCAATAATTCGAAGTGTTTCTTTATTTGATTGATATATTGGCCAGTCCCAAATGATTAGGAACAGGGCAGGTGATGATGATGATGATGAAAATAATACTAAAACAACCATCACCTATTTGGATGCTTAGCACCAATGTCAATATTCTTAATCTTATCCCAGTCCGTTGTGTGAATATTGGTGATGTTGGAACCGGCAAGCCGCTGGAGACCCTGGTCGTGTAGAAGGATGAGCTGCCCGTCTTTTGAACATCTCACGTCCAGCTCTACAAAGTTGCAGTCTTGTTTTACACACTGCAGGAAGAATGTTTTTTAAATTTAAATAGGATTATAAGGATTTAAAATCCAAATTTTTACAACATTTACATATAATATATAGGCAGTCCTCTTAAATACTTTTTACTTTTATATTGGTAAGATAAAATTCTAATTTTAAATTGGATGTTATGGCTGACACATCCATAGAATGTAACTTGTAATATTATCATAAACTAGGCTTCCTATTTGAAGCATTTAATTCTATTTTATTGGTGATTTACTTATTTAATCATTAAGTATATACTACTCCCTTTCCTAAGCTTTATATTGTTGAATAACTAGTTATAAATGACAACTTACGTATTTAAACGCTTCTAAAGTGTTTTCTGGTGCGTCCAGACCAGCGCCTCTGTGAGCAATGCAACGGACAACTTTTTGGGGATTCAGTTCACTTTCTTTACTCCCAGGCTCTGGGCCAAACACACTCAGCACATTAGCAGGGTCTGGTTTCCTCAGTCTCGTTAAATAATAAGCCGTAAAACCCAAAATTCCGACGTCCAAACCATACGGCAAAACTGTATGAAACAACGAATTAAAAAAATAAAGCCATGAAAAAGTATAGTAAAATGAGTTCAATATGAAGGTTACGACTGTTAAAAACATTTTTGTTCGATCGTTCGTTGTTTTTATTTATTAAAATTAGGTTAGAAATTTCGAAAATAAATACATTTGAGGAGGGGCATCTTTTGACAGCTAGCTACTAATTGTTTTTTTTTTTCGCTGGGTGTTGCGTTTTGTTTCTGCATTTAAACTAATACATGTTCACGTAGGTACTTAAAGAACAAATGAAAATAACTACCATATAATATTTTTTATTTAATTACTTACTTACATAGAATCAATTTATAATAACCTTATAGATAAATCAATTTATAAATACATCAAGATCGTTTAAAATTCGATTACGGCTTGTAGTCGATTATTTTAACTCGCCTCATATTGCTACTTCTTATACAAAGTTGTACCAAATGCCGAATTATAAATAAACCTGTTTCTACCACGGTAAGGACGCTCGCACCAACAAAAAGCGCTGTGGTTCCTCCTAATGATGCTGCATGTAAATAATACAAAACGTAGGTATTAGTAGGTACATGTAGGTATGCCGTTCAATGAATTACTGAAATAAATTTAAAATACCTAAATCACACAAGCAAATCACGATTAAGACAAACAAACAACATTGAAAAACAAAGGACGTGGGTCTTGTAGAATTTCAGGGTTTCGCTTTCTCTGATAAGCCTTTTTGTGTTATTACCTTAGGTAGGTAGGTAACAACATTGATTTCAAAGAAAGTTAATATACTTTAACCAGTCTGAGAAAGGGTTAAATAGGTACTAGTTAAACACTTTGGTGCATCAATCATTTATGTATAGGACGGGAAGAAGACTAGAAGCATTCGGTATGATACGCTCACACACAACCGTACCAAACAAGTCTTCAAGCGTGAAGATCACGTCACGGTGCAGCCTGATCTTCGGTGGCATCATGTTGATTCTCAAGGCGGCTCCTGGATCCTCCTCGTTTTCAAATTTGCTCCCATTCATGCATTAAATAATTGTATATTTTATTTAAGAAAAAAAAATGGTTATTTTAAGCGACTTAAGCTAAAATAAAAACGAGATTAGTACCATATTAAAACCATCTTAGTAGAAAAACGCACGATCCGATAGGAATTATTGATTCATCATCGTATACATTCTAGAATTTAGACATGCGGACTAATAATGGACTAAGTAAAAGTAAAAATGCAAACCTCGCGTAGTTTCAGTGATCTTCAAGAATACGTACTTATCAGCCTGATTATAATCAGATGACCAGACCAGAACGCTGATCTGTATTTACGGTACCTTTCTTATGACCTATATGTTAGTTTTGGAGTACGATTTCGTTGCCTTTCCTAGTCTATCAGTCAATTATACTAATTTGAATACCTAGCTTTGTTGTCTAACAGATAAATTATTAGGTTATTTAGCCAATTTATTAACTACTAGCGACCCGCCCCGGCTTCGCACGGGTGCAATGTCGTAATGAGGTGTCAATAGATTTGCGCGCCCGCGCCCGCCTCGGTCCGCCCGGTCACGGTATCGCGAATACTGTTTCTTGCTAATTTCGAATCTTTTAAATTATAAATGATAATGATTTTCTGTAAAAAGCAAACTTTATCTACATTAAATGCCTGTCGTAACCAACTTATAATATATATACTACCCTCACCTGTGGTGCTAATTAGCTTGGGGAAATCCTCATAGCATACCTGACCGCCCTGGGGAGGAGCGGCCAGGTTATGCCGGAATTCTACCGGCTAAAACCCCACGGTGGTCACCATCTGCGCTATCGAGAGGGGGGCAGGCTCTCGTGTTGAACGTGTACCTGCTCACCCCTCCAAACGCGGCGCTTTGATAGCTCGTCCCGGGGGAAGTCTGACACCTTGTCTGACACCTCCCCCAGCAACCTCGCTGTGCTATCGCCGGATGAGTCGTGACCACATCGACTCATCGTCCTCCTTGGGGTCGCTTCTGGGCGCTCAGAGCCCCCGTTCTGATTGCCCGCGAATGTGGTGCTACCCTACCCTACCCTGCCCTGCCCTGCCCTGCCCTGCCCTGCCCTGCCCTACCCTACACTACCTTACCCTACCCTATCCCACCCTACCCCATCCTACCCTACCCTACCCCACCCTATCCTACGGGTATGAAAAATAGTTTACGTCCTATTCTGAGACCTACTGAATATACACACAAAATATCATAAGAATTGGTCAAGCCTATGTTCAAGCCTTTTTTCAAACACTATACTTCTAATACTTACATTTTTAAACTCGTGATATCTTTGGAATGGAATGTCCGAATTGAATAATTCAAAAAGTTATACAAAGGTATTGAAGCAGTCTTGAATATGAAGTAATTTATTTTGATAAGGATTAATACCAAGATACAAATAAATAGCCTTTTCTAGCGGCGGCATTTCAATTAAATTTTTAAAATAAAAGAACACTTATTGTGGCATAACTATAATAGTTAGACATATACTGTCGCGACACTTTTTGTAAATAATGATGTGTTCTACAAAGTCGTAGTACATTATTTTATTCTATCATCAATAGTTTTCGCAGCGCACGCGATGTAAAGAATATTTTAGGTAATTTTTTTACACCTTGGGTTACATTATTGGAGTTTTAGTAAGGATCCCTATTTTTTTTGAAAATATAATATAGCCTATGTCACCCGGGGATAGTGTAGCTTCCCAACAGTGAAAGAATTTTTCAAATCGGTTCAGTAGCTTCGGAGCCTATTCAATGCAAACAAACAAACAAACAAACAAACAATCAAATCTTTCCTCTTTATAATATTAGTTAGATTTAGGTACTCACCGAACAACGATCTTTTTTGTATGTGAATAGTAGTTGAGCTCAGCACATTGGGGCAGGCAGGAGCACTTGGCGAGGTTCTTGGGTAAATTGATGAGTATTTCCACGTTGCGGCTGATGCACGCCATCCCGTGCGCATCGCACACGTCGCCATCTTGACGAGGTGAAAAATATGGCCGATATAATTAGGCGGTTGGAATTTAAACTATCAATATGCTCTGCCTGCGGAAAATTTATTAAACATAGATGTTTATGTCATTTGTTTGACTCATAGTTTGACTTCGAATTTATTCGACAGATACCTAGCTGCCAGTTCTGACATGTTTATAAAGAGTTTTACTTTATAAAAAAGAGGTTGAAATGAAATGAAATTAAATGAAATAATGAAATGAAATGAAATAATTTATTCATTCAAATAGGCCTTCACAGGCACTTATGAATAGTCAAACTCTGATGACTGTTGATTTGGGGGAACCTAGTCTACCGAATCGAAAAGCAGTCGATCCGTTTCCGGTCCGTAACCGGACCCTATCACGGTCGGTTGACCGTGGTATAAAGTGTATAAAGGACTCCTATCTTGTTTGGACTTGAGAGCCGGTTGCGTTGCAACTGTAGCCGCTGCGTCTATAGTCGGACCGTAGTCCCCAGGCACGATGACCCAACCTGGCGGAATGTCACCTTGCACCTCTATATCGGAAGCACATTGACACTACCCGTGATAAATCAGCTAATGTCTATAGGCGACGTGACGGTAACCACTTAGCATCAGTTGGACCACCTGCTTGCTTATTTTGCCTCAGTCCATTGATTTCCACAGGTAAAGATCCACAGTACATCCTTACCTCCTTTGACATGGAAGTAAGGTCTACACCCGCAGAACATGATGGCCATGCGACTGCGGCAGTGCATCTGACAGAGGGCAAAACTGTATGCCTGGAACAAGAAAAACTTTTAATACAAAGTCTCGTCCCGCATGTCTTGCCCGTCGTTGTAGGCAAAAACCAAAGTATTCCTCTTGCTAACATAAAAAAAAAACAACGGGTTGCACTCCGGGAGGGCCGGCAGAAGTGAAAACTTGAATATTAACATTGTGCATTTTTGAAACTAGTAATTTTTCAAATAGTGTTTTTATACAAAGGAAAGCTCAAGATACATGTACCTACATATAATACTTTTGAATCAGATTTTTTTATTAACTTAAAATGGGAACAAAAATGGTACCTACCTTCCGGCTAGCTAGAGAATATTATAAGAAATTAAACATAACCCCAGTATAAATACAGTCTAATTTGCAATTACTCTCCCTCCGTCTTACGAATTTTCGATCAGGGTCACGTGACACAACGTTTCACATTTTTAAAGAAGTTTTCACTTCAAAAACTGTCCTTTCTTTTTCTTTTCGCTTCTTTTCTTTCCTTTCTGTCTTTTCTTTGTAAACTGACCCGTCTATAAAAGGCGAAGCCTTAGGGTTATGTATACCTTTTTGTTTACTAAATACAGTTCTATATTCTATTGTTATTTAAAAAGTGCGCGACGCGTTTCGTCGCTTCGCGTCTCGAAAGTTTGGTCTTAGAAGTCCCTAGATTGTAAAAATCAAGGAAAAACCATCCATGCCACTGACTACCCAACCCGGCCGGGTCAGATACAGTGTTAGGGGCGTCAAATGGTAAGATATATCTATTTTGTTTGTACTCAATGAATGCCTAAAGAAAATTTTGAAAACCTATGGTGAATACTTACCTTTATGGAGTTACTGAGCCATTCATCAGTGTACCTGCACCTTCGTTGATCAGGTGTGAGTGTCTTTACACTGGGGGACGCTTCGATCTCCACGGCCTTGCGGGAGAGATGGGATATACAATTATATACTTAGCTTATATATATTAAATTTATCACGGTTTCCCACAATCTCTTTGCCTTTTTTTTCTCTCACTCGATCCTTTTCTTTTTGGCATTTTGGCGATTTACCCTCTTGGAATCTAGTTATCATCATTATATCAGCCTAGGGATGTCCACTGCTGAACATAGGCCTCCCCTATTAACTTCCACTTCGAACGGTTTTGGGCCGCTTGCATGCAGCGGCGCCCAGTGATTTTGACCTGCCGGGCTATTGCGTATCTTTGGTGATAATCGTAACGAACACCATTAATTGTTTCATCCAATGACGCGCACGCAGTACGACGCGACGATGACCATTCGCGGGCCCTGATTGGATGAAATTCATTAATGGTGTTCGTTACGATTACCACCAAAGTTACGCGGTAGAGCCCCAGATCGACGGTCCACCTGCGCGAAGCGCTTTCCAGTACGTGGTCGCCACTCTAGAACCTTCCTCTAGAATCTAGTTATATCACGTTACAATTCTTTTTTGCGAGGGATTTTTAAACTGTTTATATCATTTATTGTTAATTTAACTATAATGTTTAATTTTTATCAAATTAAACATTATAGTTAAATTAACAATAAATGATATAAGTTTAAGACTTTATGCTAAAGTTGCCTAAATTATTCCATGTTCGTTTATGACTCTTGCTATTCCATGATGGACCTACATACCTTGAAATCTATGATGTGCTCTTCTCCAGGCATCACCTCTCCCGTGGGGTTTGAGATCGCAGTTGATATTTCAAATGGTGAATGTATGAAATACTAAAAACGAAATAGGTGTATTGATATAAGTACTAAACAAAACTTTCATCAAAAGCTTGGTAAAGATATCTCACCCTAACAGCATTACTCATAGAGTCCACTCTCACATAGCACTGGCCACTATGGTAGTGACACTTGAGCAGTTGCTCCGGCTTCCACTCCTGATCCTCCAGCATGAACTGGTACTGCGAATATTCTGAGTTGAGAGTGAAGCACATACCTACTTCTGTCATAACAGGATACCAGAGAACCTGAAAAAGATATTCCTGTACCTATTGCATTCCTGAAAAACTGATCTGGCAGCAAAATTTTATAGAGCGCTGGGGCCTGATACTCGCCTCTTCGACTTCAATCGCATTCGACGAATTTTCAAGGACTTCTGTTAAAATTTTCTAGATATTAAGATATCTGCTATATTTTTCGGAATCGCTAATGCTAGATCAATATCAAAGCACGAGAATCGGGAACATGTGACCATGATGAATTTTTGCTGGTGATACAACAGCACGTTTACTGAACACGTGTCAAAGCAGCGACTCCGTAATCTCGGTATTGCTACTGCATTAATGCAAGCGTACGACTGAACCAGGAAACATTTACTAAAAAGGTGGTAAGCATTAGATTACCTCCATAAGCCACCAGCGGTTTTTAAGGCGTTGATAGCTCAGTCGAATACCGCGACGAAAGTACCGGGTTCGCAACAATAAGCTTGAGCTTTCGGTGAAGGAAACATCGTGAGGAAACCATAGCACGGTGGTAGGGTACTTTGTAGTACCTATCTGTCTGGCTACCGCCCTCAAGTTGAAAATCTGTTGCCTAGCATCTATCGGTGTGTTCCGACAGCTGCACTTGAGAACCAGTTCCTTCTAGGCTTCGTGTGCTTATCACCTTCGGCCACATCATCACTTACGATGTTGAGATTGTGGAAGACAGGCCTATACACAGTAATGAAAAAAGCAGCAGCCTCCAGGATCTCCTCACCTCCTTATCAGCCTGTGAGACCACAACATTCAGAGTCATATTTGGATGCACGCTCATAGCCAGTTGAAGCAGGTCAATACCCTTGACAGTTTCATCAAGCTGGTACTTCCAGAAGTTCTGCAGGTTAGTGCGGAACGACACGTCGGCGACCAGGTCTATGAAGTCGTAGTAATATTGATACTTCTCAGGGTCGGAGTCTTCGGTGACGTTCCAGAACCTGTGCGGAATTATTATGAAATATGTTCGTCGAAAAATTTTTTTAGTCCCTGGCTATGGTCTGGTCGAACCATCGAGGAAAAATCCCTTATGAGAAGTAATACAAAACAATCCAATTACGCAACTAGCATAGCAGTACCGACCAATCACTGCGACCAAATGTTTAATGTATTCTTGACTTAGCCAATCAGAGAGATCCATGGTGAGGAATTAGCGTAATAGATGTCAAACAAAAAGTAACGTGTTTTCAATAAACTGGCACAAACATTTCAATAGCATCCTTAGCTTTATCAGATTCCACCCTATCCAGGAAGCAGGCGGTCACAGCTGGGAACTTGGTCCACCAGCTCCTGTAGTCCCGCTGTAGGGAGACCACTACTGGCTCGGAGTTGTAACGAGACAGCTGACTGAGCGCGCAGTATACTGCGCCGATGAATGCGCTCAGGGTAAGAAGGAACCAGAGGAATCTGAAAGAAATTTATCGTAAACCTATTGTAGAATATGACTCTAACTTCGTAGTGTAGTATATTTTCTTTGACCTGACTGTAAATAGAGCGGTTTAGAGCTCCTTAGTCTGAGGAAAGACTTTGCCTCCTTATGTGTGTTCTACCGCTTGTACAACGGAGAGTGTTCTAAGGAATTGTTCGACTTGATGCCCACGGCTACTTCCACAATCGCAACTCTCGCCATCGACGGAGAGTCCATCCACACACATTGAAACCAGAATTGATTCGAACTGTGCGGGCTAAAAGGAGTTGTCTTCCGCTGACGCTCGGACCGTCGTGGTTTTCCCAATGGAGTACAGCATGGGGTTCTTCAAAAAGGGTGTGAAGATGTTTCTTCAGAGTCGGCAATGCGCGAGAGATAGCCCTGGTGTTGCAAGCATCCATATGCTGCGATAACTGCTCACCAACAGGCGGGCCGTATGCTTGTTTGCCACCTTAGTGGTATAAAAAAAAATTGCCACTAATAGCTTTTTTACTGAACGGTAAAACGCCACTGATGATGAAACCAAAACGCGAACGCGAAGACATCATTCGGAACGCAAAAAGTCTCAAGTCGCCAAAATTAAAACGTTCGCTCAATCCTCCCGTAGGGCAAAGAACTTTGCAAATTATCCCCAAATTTCTGTCCTTCAATTATTATTTTGTCACCACAAGGCTTTACAATAACTGAGGAAAGGCACTAGCCAATTTTTCAATCTTATTGCTCCACATAATCAAAGGAGTTTCTATTCGCCAAACCGAAATAAAAAGACAAAAATTTCAAAAACCGAAAATGCCGAAAACTAATCCTCAACTGTCACATGTCCAAAGTGTAGAGGACAATGTAAAATTGTTTGTGTGATTATGAATTGTTCGTAAATATAATAATCGGTGGTATACCTTTCAAACCAGTGGAGTTTATCCTCGACAGTATGTTTCAGTCCATGTAGAGTGGTCTCTTTGCAAAATCCCACGTATAAGTTGTAGGCGGGGGTCATGGAGAGCCTTGTGGACTCCATCATTGACTTCGTACGTGTGAGGCAGCTAAACATTGCGGTTTGTTTATTTTTATTTTTCAATTTTTTCCTTTGTTTTTGCACCATTTTTACGTATTTCTCAACGCTCTCAGAATATCACTGCTTGAGATGAACTCACTCTTTGCTGATCTTAAACTTTGTGATTACAACCTTGACTATTTCTCTGAAGATTACTGAACGAATGTGCTTTGAATTAGCCCATTATAAGTAACCCCTCCTACTCTGACGTAAATAATTTGAATGCCCAGGTTAATAGCTTGATTATTATCAGTTAATGGATGTTTATTATGTTGGATGGTATCCATTTAGGTATTCGTGATTTGGGAAAAAGCTTTGAGTCCATATTGTGAGCCACAAATTACGATGGGGATAAATTACAGAATGACTTAGGCTTGCTTAGGCGCAGTGCGATTCCTCAACTCATGATTCCTTATATGACTCGCTTCACGTTTACAGTTCTGCCACAGCCGAATGCGTTCATATACAGCGTATTTCACGGGTATGCCACTAGGTAGGAAAGTACGCACGGCTACAGATCAAGCTATACATTTCCAATATAAGCTGACCTCTCATTGCAGGGAAATCCTATACAATGCGAGATCAGCTTATACTGGAAATGTATAGCTTGATGTGTTGCCGTGTGTACCTACATTAAATTACGTAACATAGGAAATTTTGCTGTGACAATATTTCATAAAAGAAAAAGTAAATACTGTATTTATATTTCTTGCCGATATTATGAGGAAGGAAGGACTGAAGATAGACTTTTTTAAAAGTGCCATGTACCGCATGAAACGACTGAGATACAAGCGAAGATTTATTTACTTATCCTAAAGAATCATATTTTTTGGGGGGCCTAAAATATTATAAATTATTTTAATTATTCCTTAAGGATCAATTGTTAACGACATTCCAACATCATTTAGTCTTATCCTGCTATGATTTTAATGTTGTTCTACTTGTGGCATCTTTTTCTGACATGATCTAATGTTTTTCTGCAGGTGGCATGTCTTTTGACAGCTTGCTATCTGGTTTTCCAGTACTGGGGTTTTCTTTTCAAATCCCCATCGTCCACCTCGTTGGATGATTGCCAACACTCAACCAGGCTCTCTAGATCACGCTCCAGGTTAGTTGGTATAAACTGATCCATTAGTTCATGTACACTCACTTATACATATTTGATTAAAGTTCAAAAATGGAACACATCGCCATATTGCGGAAAAAATTGGAACTAAAACTATCGTAGACTTAACTATGAGCTGTCGTAAATCTACAAGTGGCGCCCTCACTTCAGTGGACCAACGGTGTAGTTCCAAATAACATTGGCTTTCTCCTTTCTGCTGCTGGCACAGTGACACCTAACTCCTATAAATCCTTATTCAATCATGTGAAGAGATATTTGCAGGGTCGAAGTGTCTACAGGCTACGGAATCAGGCGGCCGTCAGCTTGTTGACATTCAGTTTGTCAAAATCGTGTTAACAAATAAATAATCTGGCTCAACACTGTTGGCAGGTCCTGCTCCAGGTCTCGGACCAAGTCGGGCAACTACCGCGACTACAAAGTGTTGGAAAAGCACGGACGCCGCGGGAGGAGGACCCACAAGCGATGTCCAGACTGTAGCCAATGCAACTTTGATGAGTTACACTGAATACTAATAAATGCTGTTATTTGATGACATTTGGGTGTTTTAATTATTGCTTCATAGAATAGATAAGTACAGATCAATAAGGAAAATTTTGTGAAACTGGTGGATCTTTTGAAGACAAGGTTAAGCTGGCATCCAAAAAGGTCGGAGTGCTCAACAGAGCGAGGCAGTACAATCGGGGCAAAGGCTGCAACTTTAAAGTCGCCTCATATGGAGTACTGCAGTCATCTATGGGCTGAGCACCTGGATATCAGCTTGGGCCTTTAGACTCGGTTAAGCGACGCGCTATCAGAATTGTTGACGATCCCGAGCTCACAAGCGGTTTAGAGCCCCTCAGCCGATCACTCGATGGAGAGACTTGTTGTCCAGGGTCAGGTTGAAGGCAAACGATCTCGTGGCACATCACCCACTCATTGGACTGATCTTATCAGGACGGCAACCCAATCTACCATGGTACAGTGTTCTCGCAGCGCTACAAACCGCCATAAGTGGAGAAGCATTGCAAAAGCAGTAACCCTAGTAAAGGAGATCATTGGCGTTGAAGACCCTCCATGTACACCATCTTTTGCAACCACGACCACTGTGACAAGAGTGCCCGACTGAGAAGAGAGAGGTCATAAGTATCGAAACTAGTCCGCTAGCTATCCTCGCATCGCTCATCAGTACCTCTACCATGAGTTTTCTACACTAACGTAATCTACACACGCTTGCGACTACGGTGAATATTTTGTATGACGAGCACCGTATCTAGTGGATACTTTTGGAAGCATTTCATACAAAATGTTTCACCGTAGTCGCTAGCGACTGTAGATTACGTTAGTGTAGAAAACTCATGGTAGAGGTACGGTACACATTATTACACATTCCTCACACATCTCTGGTGGAAAAAGTCACACCTTTTCACAGCTTCGCTACGCACCCTCACACCGCTCCGCTACCTCGCACATCTCTGGTGGTTAGTGAGCACGGGGTGAAAAGTTAATCCTAACTAATATTATAAAACCGAAGTTGAGTTTGTTTGTTACGTACGCCTTCATGCTTAGATATTCACGCCTCAACTACTCAAAGGAATCATCATGTTGATAGCCTATGGTACGGAGAAGGTCATAGGCTACTTTTTATCCCGGTAACGCGGGGGACACAGCTTGTAACTTATAAAATTAAACTAATATATGTTTGAACAAATATTATAATAATTAACAACAGGTTAACATCAGACTTGAATTGAATAAGTAATTTCAATCATCGTTATCAAACTCGAAGTCTTTCTCCGTTTGATTATGGTTATAAGTAGGTACCACCACGAGCTGGTAGTCGACGGGGCAGCACGCTTCATCCACTTTGCAGGGCCTGGAAAATATATAAATAAGTTGTATGACCATAAGTCTAAGAACGATCGTATCTATTGGAACAAATTATCTTTTTATGCCTTTTGCGGCCGTGACCATGACCGTTGGGGATCCGAAGTTCGCTTATATGCTCACACTGCCAGTCTACTGGGAAGCTTTAATCGGTACCGTTAATCGGAGCAGTGTCAGACTGGAGAACATTTTCTATAAGTACTTATATAGTTCGTGACTCATTTTTATGAACATAAAAGAAAAAATAATTTATGGGTCGTTATTCAATCGCTGGATAAACAAGTATTTTAATGAGACGTTTTCTTTCCATAGAGTTTTATAGAGTTGGTTGCAAATACCTGTCAAATCGTGTACTTAGTTCAAATTAGTTCGAATTATCAATAGTTTGACAGGTATTTTCAACCAAACTATAAAATCCTATGGAAAGAAAACGTCTCATTAACAGCCAGATAACGCTTATCTATCCATTGATGAATGGGCTCAAAGAAATTATCCTTAATCTAAGAATGGGCTCTATTATATTATACCGCAAGCCGTATAATAGTCTAGGCGCATGGCGCAATGTACGAAGCTCTATACGAACTTGCCGCGCTTTTATGGTCTGTCAAATGTAGGTTGATAATTTTGACAACTCACAAGAGAGACGGGGTAGTGTATAATCGTTAATGAATCTGTTCGATTATCGATTATTATCCTCATAGAACTTGGAATCGATAGTTGAATGGTTATGATGTGTGGATTATACAAATAAACAGTTTTTTCTTTTTAATTAATAATTTATTAATACGACAATAAAAGCCCTCTGACTGCCAATAAACAATGTGTGACAATTTAAAAAAAAACTTTACGTAATGGTTTTTATGATAATAATTGTGTGATAGATAAATATATTACAGAGCGCACATAACTTAAACTTTTACTACAAATTATATAGTTACTGGGTATGAATGTTAAGAGGACTCAATTCGTCATACTTTTCATACAAAACCTCTGTACTTATCATGGCGTTGTTAAACATTTTTCGTTAGATGTTTTGAACAAATTAGTATCTTGTGCACTATATCTAGCCGTGTATCTAGGCGTAATTTAAAAAAAGTGTGAAACAAATTCAGTCAAAGCCTCCGAAAAACAGCGTTTTTGCCTGAACTTTGGCCATATCTAATGTACCTATAAATTGTAAAAGTAAAGAAAACATTTAGATACCAGGCTTGCAAATGTATTGGAGATTCTAAATAACAATTTTTTTTTTCACAAACTTGTAAGATTTTTTCACAAGAAGTATGCTCCTGGAACAAGTTTTATGAATGCGAAATCATTTTATTTTATTTATTAAGGGACAATAAACAGCTACAATACAAGGTCTTACATATAAACATTTTATGAAAGTAATAACAATATTGAAGCCTACTACATTATCCACAAATTAAATTATGAAATTAGCTAAAATGTGCCACTAGGGGCATCAAGTGATGCTCAAAGGGTTGAAAAATAAAAGACAAGTAAAATGAAATCTAAAGTAAGTAAGTAAGAAGTGAAGTAGTTATACAATATCCAGTGCATAATAATAAACTAACACATAAATTATAATTTATTTAATCGAAATTAAGTAAATGTTTAGACGCGTCTCTTTTAAATTTAAATTTCGAACATGCAAATATATCAATATCTATAAAGTTAGTATTATAAGACTCAACCATTCGACGAATAGGGCAACGTAATCCGGTATTCGTTCGGCAAGTGTTGACAGAGAATAGGTTTCCGGCGCGTACTTTACGTTTGTTATTGGTCCGAGGCACTACATAGCATATTTTGCTCGTTAGGTCAATGGAGTCAAACTCGTGATGGACAATACCATACAGAATGTTGGATTCTAGATATTTACGTCGCGATTCTAATGAGAGAAGCTTGTATTTATCTAGGAGCTGTGAATACGGCAAACGTTTTCTGAAGCACCTATAGATCATGGTACGAAGAAACTTTCGCTGTACTTTCTCGATCTCTTCAACATACTTCTGATAAAAGGGGTTCCAAATAGGCACAGCATATTCAAGCTGTGATCGAATGAGGGTTTTGTAAAGGTAAAGATAGGTTGAGGGTCGCTTGAATTCGGTGGAGGATCTCATAACAAATCCATACATTCTAAAAGCGTTATTAACAATACTCTCAATATGCTGGTTCAGTTGTAACTTACTATCAAGCCATACACCCAGATCTCTTACCGCGGAAACACGACCCAGAACAGTGTTACACAAGCTATAATTTAGTTCAGTAATATTTTTATTCTTGGTAAAATGTATGTAACTACATTTGGGTAGGCTTAGTTGCAGTTTATTACTAGCGCAATACTTTGTGAGTCTATCCAGGTCCTCTTGAAACAACAGACAGTCTCCCACTGTGTGAATGGGTTTATAGATTTTTAAATCATCTGCATACATAATGAAGTTAGAGTTTCTAAAACAGGTTTTAATATCGTTTATGTATAAAGTAAAGAGAATTGGCCCCAAGATCGAACCTTGTGGCACCCCTGACGTAATATATATATTGTTAGATTGGAAACCATTCACAACGACTTTTTGTGTCCGTTTTTGTATATAAGAAGAGAACCATCGTAAAAGGCTTCCGCGTATGCCGTTGAACGCAATTTTATTCAGGAGCATCTCATGGTCAACCTTGTCAAAAGCCTTCTTAAAATCTGTATACACCGCGTCTACCTGCACTCGTTTGTCGACGCTTTCGAATAAATAATTAGTAAAAATTAGTAAATTTGTAAGAGCTGATCGACGTTTGACAAACCCATGTTGCTCAGGAATGATGACGCTATGCAATGCCGGGTAGATCTGAGCATGAACCAGTTTCTCAAAGAGTTTTGACAAGGCTGACAATATCGAAATCGGCCGGTATTGCTCAATATCATGCTTTGAGCCGCCCTTATGCACAGGTGTGATATTTGCCCTTTTCCATATCTCGGGAAACACGCCTTCGCATAAGCATTTGTTGTAGATAATGTAAAGTGGCTTATAGATACTGCTAGCTGTATATTTGAAGAATAAGGCTGGTAAACCATCAGGACCAGGTCCCTTTACTGGGTCAAGTTGCTTCAACTCCTTCAATATAGTGGATTCCTCAATATGTAAGATATATATATAATCATGAATGACGACCTAGCGAAGCGGCCGCGAGTGATCAGCGGAATTTATCAACTGATAACCGACGGCTCTGATGCTGTCTCTCTTTTTTCGCAGTCAAACATTACGTTGGATGAAACAACAAGCTTTTAGACTATGCTTGCGTTGAAGTTGCGCCCGCCACAGAGGGCCGCCTTAACTTCAATCTATTCGATTTATTTAATTTCAAACCGATTATTGATAGTCTGTGGTTGTTCGTTATGCGTGGCACTTCACTTGGGCGGTACCCGTAAATAAAGTACAACATTATATGTAGTACATAAATAACGAAAATAAATACGATACTTCATGAGCGTGAGTTGTCAAAATTATCAACCTAAATTTGACATAGTTTAATAGTTTGCGCCTTGTATTCAATCGCGCCAGTGACAAATCGCATCGTTGAAAACTTAAAATAGACTGACTAGTGAGTGAGGTTAGGTTTATTTTCGAATAACACAATTTATACTCAGATAAATTCTGATTCTCATGTCATAAACTGGTTTTAGAACAGTGTATAATCCATTAGGTAGGTAATATAAAATAATGAAGTTCATGAATGAAAGAAATAGTACCTAACCCCTAACAAATTATCAAAGCAACAAAGTACATTTTATGTTAGTCGTACCGCGTCCCTTTCCCGGCACAGCTGCGCGTCCATTGTTATTGATTTTTGCGCCTATTTCGTACAAGAGGGGAAAGGTACCTATCACACGTATAACATTTTTATACTGATCAAAATCGTAATTTGTGACTAGGAATGTCTAATTTTAAACATAAACTATTGATTTCCAATCCAAATCGTGAGCAGACATCTAGCAGCTCCCAACATTTTAATGACAAAAATAAAAGCCTTCAGTGGTGTGTTGTGCCCCAGTGTCCTAGTAATTCTGAATCGACGCCAAACAAACTGTTGATATGTGTGCCGCATGACGTAGAAATAAGGAAAAAGTGGCTAAAACTAGCTACTATACAAGATGAAGAACTGTTGGAAATCTCTCCGATTTTTTTCTGCGAAGATCATTTTAATGTAAGTAAAAAAAATAGACTCGGACTCTTTTACCGGTTCAGAAAGTTTATTTCGCTGAACATAGGCTAGGCTGAGAAGAACCGGCAATCGGGGCGCCCGACTCCGTGGCTGCTCGGTGGCTCCAGCTAGGGTTGCCAACCGTAACAAGATCTTTATTTACAATGGAGTGGGCAGGCATACATAGCACAATGTGTAATGTGCGGGTTGAAGGACTATTATGAGTAGTCGTGAACACAGACTTTTGTGTGCCGCAGACTAAAGTTCGTCGTCTGTGCTACACCTTTTATACGTAAGTATCCCTTGCTGCCCAGACTGATTTCGAAAAGAAAACGCGGTTCGATGAATTAATAAAAAAAATAGTTTATTCTAGTACAACATTATGATACATGTGTGCAGAATTGGTTATTACACACGAGGCGGTATTAAGCGCGTGAGCCGCAGGCGAGTGCGATGAGCCGAGAGTGTAATGATCAATGCACATGCGTGTCATACGACGTTTTTCAACACACTTGTGAGGAAAAAAACAGAAACGCGCAAGTTTTTTTTTTGACAGCGATGCGCCGTCTTAACTGTTTTACCCGTTTAAATTAAGAATGCTTCGTGTACACACATATCACTTGCAGTGAGATACAAGATTATGCCTATCCTAAAACTGTGCGGTAATGTAAAGTAAAAAGCACTAGTGCGTAATAAGCTGCAACGGTGCAATAAATGTCACTTTACAAGCAAATGTGTTGAAATAGTACATTGTGAATTTATGATACAAGTGTGCAAAGTTGGTCATTCTTACACACGCGTGTCATACGACGTTTTTCATCACACTTTCGAGTAAAAAACAGACTTATTTTTTTATGTAGATTTTTTGAGAATCATCAACCACTCAATGAGAATGTTAACAACTATGGCGCACAGGTTTTTTTGCGCGATGCGCTGTCAAACTGTTTTACTCGTTTAAATTAAGAATGCTTCGTCTACACACATATCACTTACGGTGAGATACAAAATTAACATAATCGGGATAATATTATAAAACACTAGTGCGGTAATGTGAAGTAAAAAGCACCAGTTCGTAATAAGCTGTCTTATGGTGCAATAAGAGCCACTTTACGAACAAGTCTGTTGAAATAGTACATTGTGAGAGCACCCACGGAGTTGTCTAAAAGCCAACGCCCCTGTTGGCAATAAATTCAACAATAACAATTGGTACACACTTAGTTTATTTACAATAAGTACAAACTTAGTTTATTTTGCAGCGATGCGATTAAATTCTAATTATTTCATTGAATTCTTGTTGTAGTTACCTGAAGATATGGAAAACTACATGCAACACAAAGTGTTGTGCACACGGAGGAAAGACAGATGTCCTCCGTGGCTGTGCACTATGGACAATGTAATAATGAAGCCTGATTGTTTACCCTCCAAATTTGAATGCCAATTAAAGACACGTAAGTCTATTTGTTACATTGATATTTTTAGAACCAAGATTGTCTTTTAGTTTTTTTTATTTGAATTTCCTATGCTTGAAGCTTCATTTTAGGTAAGCCCTATGTTTAGGCCAAAATACCTATAATAATTTTTATAGTAGAAACCTACTCATATTGAGTTTCAATGACGAGCCTCTACTTCCCGATTCCTCTCCTTTTCCCACATCATATGTGAAAGCGAGAAAAGAGCTTCGGGAATCTTCTACATACTTCGGCGACGCATCGCCAAACGAGTGTGTGCGAGTAAAACGAGACGCGCGCCTCGCAACATTCAGTACGAAAGACGCTACAGACCGAGGAGCATTAAAACTTTGTGATTTGTTGTGAAGTGGTAGTGCTCATAATCATTGGATTGCCATAGGAGTTCCTGGTAAGTCCTTACCTTTATCCTGGGAGGCTCCTCGTTTTCCATATTGATATTTTAACGCAAAAACCCACCATTTTTTCTGGTACGCCTTCGAGCGGATTCATTTTGAGTCAGCCATTACAGTAATTTAATTTCATATCAAATCACGTATAATTTCCCGCTTTCTATAGGTTTTATGCCTCTAAATAGGTATATACCTCATAATACACAAGTCTTATAGGGTCATTGCGCTGGTTTTCGTCCATTTATCGGAGTTGCCAGCTTTGTGATCCGAAATGAATATCTTGAAGTACCCTTACTTAAATGTATTATATTTTTTGTGTGTGCTTAATTAGTCTTCTTTAGGTTAATGTTAAGAGAAAATAAATCATTTTCACATCTCTTTTTATAAAAAAATATTTTATCAAAAGTAGGGTTTTTGCTAGTTTTCGTCCAAAAAAATTGGTTTTCGTCCTAGTGTGAGCTAGATTTCGACCACTATGTAGAAAAAGGAGTGCAGGTGAATTATCAAGTTAAAAAGCAATTATAATATACTTTTATTTAATCAACAACGTAATATATCTACTATTTAATAGCCTTATTGTCATTTTTCTCTTTTTATTTCTTTTATTAGCTATAATTAAAGAAATTAAGAAAATAAATCAATCATGCGTATTACAATGACAACCACAGCACAAGCACAGCAACTCAATAGTGGAACAACGTATCGTAGCCGTGTTTGAAGTCATTGAAATTGTCGTTAGATGAACATTAATCATGCATGGTTTTCAGGGTCTGATGATGGAGTAGGAGTATAGGCACTGGAACTCCATAGTGGAGCAACGTATCCTGGCCGTGTTTGGGGTCGTTGGAATTGTATGGTGATTTTTGACCATATATGGTTTTTAGGGTCTGATGATGGAGTAGGAGGGTAGGAACTGGGACTCTATAGCGTAGCAACGTATTCTAGCCGTGTTTGGGGATGTTGGACTTGTCTTGAGATGAACTTAGACCATATATGATTTTCAGGTACTGATGACAGAGTAGGAGGGTAGGCACTGGAGCCCAATCTTATCTTATCTTATGGAGGGGCCGAGAAATAGCTCGGACACTTCGACCCATTTGGATCTATTGTGGTCCCCTAGATACCTTACTCCTCCCCAGTCTCGTTGAAAACTCTTTTCATGAGTTTTACAACTAGGCTAGGAGATATGAGCCTATAGTCTTCTGGTTTTGGATATCCGATCCCTAGTAGACTCATTCGCTTACCAGCCAGTGCATCGCATGCACAGAAGGTGCTCCATGCGTTCCGTATGTCCCCACACAATCTGCACATGGGTGTCGCGATTAGACCCATCTTCATGAGCATGTCGTTGGTTCCAAAGTGCCCAGTAACGGCCCCAAGCAGGTTGCGGATTTGCCCCCTGCTCATATTCCAAATGCATTCCCGGGCTTTGAAATTAGAGCCTAAGAATTTCTTGGAGTGTTGTAGACCGGTATTAGACAGCCAATGTGTTCGTTGTCTTTGATCTGCAAACTCCCTAAATGTGGCCTTTACGAAACACGTCGATATGCCTACACATGGTTCTGGACCCACAAAGTCATTTGCTGAGCCCTCTCTTGCCAGTTCATCTGCCACTTCGTTACCATGGATTCCTTTGTGCCCAGGGACCCACATCAGTCTTACCCTGTTATGCTTCCCAAGCCTATTTAGGGTTTGGACAGCATCCAGAATAAGTCTGGAGTCCACTTTGTAGGATGCCATGGCTTTGATTGCAGCCTGACTGTCACTGAGAATATAGATGGATTTACCTTTGGTTCCTCTATCTATATTCTCCTGAGCACAGGTTATTATGGCGTATGTTTCTGATTGGAATACAGTTGCCATCTTCCCTAAGCTTTTGCTACATTTGTACGCCTTATTTTCCCAAATTGCAGTTAGAGCCTTTATTAAGGAATCTTCCGTGTACGCGGCGGTTTTCTTTCTAGTTTTAAAGTAAGTTTTTAAAATGACAAGGCTACTTTTTATCCTGGGAACGAGGGTGAAACCGCAGGGGAACAGCTAGTATACAAATAATATGTCTATGGACGAAAAATAATGCAAAAGAATATCTTTTTTTTAATTTTCGTCCACCCGAGTGCTCGTTCATGGACGAAAACTAACACCACATTAAACGCTTTTTTTAGTTTTCGTCCAAGTCCTATAAATATTTTTTATTCCCGCAACACTGACAAAGGAGTGGACGGAAACTAAAATGTCTCAACTCATTGCAATAAAGATCATTATTGGGAGATAATTCATTATTTTATAGGTCCGTTGAAGTAAAATGATCATTACAAATATTCACATAGCTATTTGGGTTTCCGTCCACGTGGACGAAAACCAAATATTTTGCTAAATTGGTATGCTAGTATTAGTCCACTAAATTTTACTAAGATTTCCATAAAAAAACTATAATAAACACTTAAATTTGTGTTAAATACGGTGTTAAATAGACATACTTGCCAAAAACATTACGTAAACTAGCTAAAACAGTTATTAAACTTACCATGAACTTTTCCTACCGGTATAATTTTTTTTTAGGCGCGTTGACTTCTGCAAGGCAGGGATGCGAAGCGGTCACTGACGTTAATATTTTTGAAGTCACTACTCGTCAAATCACATTTTCATGTTGATAGAACTGTTGCCTAGACATTATGGATTGCAAAAAGTCCAAACTTGCGCGGGAAGGTACGTTTGTATTCAAATTTTACGCATGTTTTTGTAGTACCTCAGTCAAATGGACGAAAAGTGGTACTGGACGGCAAACCAGCGCAATGACCCTACCTCATAAATAGGTTTTAGACTATATAAATACGATATTTCGTACTCCCGCCATTTTTACCACGCCAATCGTGATAAAAAGTAGTTAGGTATTCAATACCGCCGCCGCTCCTCCATATTTTTAGGACTTAGATTTTATAGGTACCGATTCGTATCTTATTATACGAAATCATATGGTGTACTAATAACCGCAATACGTACTTACTATTTGTACTATTACTACGCATATAATTGCATTCTATGAGCCTTGTCTGTCGACTTGAAATAAACTTTCATACCTATATAGGTAGGTGCCTAAATTGTTGGATATACCTACCTACTTACCTACGTCATTTTACTTTAATTAGGTAATTTTGCAATTTATTATTACGCAATCTTTCACAATGGAAGCTATTGAAACTAAAATTAAAATATTGGAAGCTAAAAATGAAGCTATTTTTGAACAATTATCGTTCTTATATGATTCTTCTAAGAATATTTCCACGTCCGCGAGTGCAGACCTTCGTTCCTCAGAGACATTCATGGCGGACACTGAAATTATTAGTACAATTCGTCATGAATTTAGTGCCAATTTAGATACAATTAACGCGTTAAATATGCAACTTGATCCAGAATATAAGATTGATTATAAAAAAATGATTTCTTTTGATACAGTGTACACCCGAATAGAAAGGGTTCGTTCTCTTATCGTCAGTAAGACAAATATTACGTCGAATGTGTCCGCGCAGAATACTATTCCGTCCCAATATAAAGGTCGTATCAAACTACCACCAATTCAAATTCCGTCATTTGATGGAAAAATAGAAAATTGGCCCGTCTTCTTTGAATCTTTTAAATCTAATATACATTCAAATCCTGATCTTTCGAATTCTCAAAGAGTACAATATCTTGTAGGTAAATTAACAGGAAATGCTTTAAAAATCACGGCAGGTATTATACCGTCCGGTGATAATTATAATTCTATTTGGGACAGCTTAGTTCAAAAATATCAAGATAAAAGAGCATTAGGCTCACACTACATGTCTAATTTATTCAATATTAAACCCGCATTAAATAATTCCGCGTCTTTAAATACGTTCATTGAAACTTTCCACGCTTCTGTATCTGCTTTGGAACAGTTAGGTATTGAAGATATGAAAGATTTTATCTTACTTTCTTTAGCTTTAAAGAAGTTAGATCCCGCAACCGCTATTTCCTTTGAAATGTTTATGAGGAATAAAGAAATTCCTTCTTATAAGGATTTTGTTGATTTTATTAAATCGCAAGTAAAAATATTAGACCGCACTTCTACGCCAATTGCTGGCTCCGCGCGAACCGCCCCAGTCGGTAGCAACCTTAATAATCCGCCCGCTTCTCGGTCTCAACCGCGTAATTCAAATACAGTCCAACATGCTTTCCTTGCACGCGATAATAATAATAAAAGCACTTGCTTATTTTGTAATAAATCTGATCACTATCAGATTTTTTATTGTTCCTCTTTTAAAGCACTTAATACTAAAGATCGTTTAGATTTTGTTAAATCTAAAAAAGGCTGTGTAAACTGCCTCAGCCTTACGCATACTGCTTCTCAGTGTAAGTCGTCGTATAGTTGTAAAACTTGTAATAAACACCATCATTCTCTTTTGCATTTGGATAGTAATTCACAATCGCAACAAATAGTTTCCGACTCGCGTCCCTCTCACTCGACGCGTCTTGATAAGAGCGATAACCGCATCGCGCAGCTTTGCGCGCAGACGTCCGCCGCCGCCCGCGCCGCGCCGCGACCGCTCCCGTGCGCAGCCTCGCCCGCGCATCCGACCGCGTCTCCTTCTAACGCTACGGACGCTCCTCAACCGGTGTCGCTATGCACCCGAGCGCGAGTTGATAAGAATAATGATAACGAACGCGATTCTTTTAATAAATTAAATCCTTCCCATACTACTGTACTTTTATCAACCGCTCAAGTTTATGCGTCTAATAAGGACAATAAATATATTTCAGTTAGATGTTTAATAGATAACGCGTTCAAAACAACATAATTACAACTGCCTGTTGTAAACAACTAAATTTAAATATAATACCGCTTAGCAATTCTTTTATAAATGGTGTAGGATCCACTTCGCGTCCTATTCACGGCTACGTTCAATTTAAAATAACCGCGAAAAATAAAAAATATTTTTATAATATTACCGCTCTTGTCGTTGATTGCATTACTGACAGGTTACCGACTGAATATGTTGAGACTTCTATAGTGCAACATTTAGGTAACTTACCGCTCGCTGACCCTCTGTGGCACATCCCCGGAGAGGTCGAAGTAGTTCTCGGGGCACAATTGTTCCCATTTTTATTATTAGGTCAAAAAATTATTGCACCTCCCGCTCCTTCTGCCCTTGAAACCGTGTTCAGTTATATTCTTATGGGTGACGTTCCCGCTAACTCTAATATTAATAAAAATGCATCCACTTATTTTAATACCGCGATTTTTTTCATTTCTGGTCCCAATGACCTTACTATTTCTTTAGATGATTCCCTACTTAAGTTTTGGGAGCTCGAAGAAATTCCCGCGCAAAAATTTATGAGCTCGGCCGAAAAGGAGTGTGAACAGCTGTTCTCTCGTAACTTCTCACGGGACTCCGCAGGCAGATATTGCACCGCGTTACCTTTTCGTGAGGATCCTGACGTGTTAGGTGATTCTCGTTCCGTTGCTCACCGCCGTTTACTTGCTTTGGAGCGTACCAAGCTACGCGATCCACAGCTACGCGCTAGTTATAATGAGGTTATACAGGAGTACTTAGATAAAAAATACTTATCTGAAATATTGCCTTCCGATTCTGACGACCATGATAAAGGGTACTTCATACCACACCATCCCGTCGTACGGCAAGACAAAGAAACAACAAAAGTTCGTATAGTACTCGATGCTAGTGCTAAATGTCACAATGGCATATCACTAAACGATATTTTACACACGGGACCCAATTTACAATCTGACTTGTTTATTGTATTACTGAACTTCCGCTTATTTCCCATTGCTATTACAGCAGATATAAAACAAATGTACCTACAAATTGCTGTTATTGATGAGCATAGAAAATATCAAAAAATATTATTCCGCTTTGATCCCAATGATCCGATCCGCGTATTTCAATTTAACCGAGTTGCATTCGGTCTTAAGTCCAGTCCGTTTTTAGCCATGCGCACTGTGCGCCAGTTATGCTCGGATGAGAAAAACCTATTCCCTCGCGCTGCTGAAGTAGCTTCGCGTGAACTATATATGGATGACTTAGCCACTTCCATTCCTTCTTCTGTTGAGCCTAATTTAATTTACGAGCTTGCTCTGAAATATTCATCATGGAATAAAATATTACGCATAATAGTATACATACTTAGATTTTCTCGCATAATTTCTCGTGATCAAGGTCACAGCCGCATCACAGCTTCTGAGCTAAATAAAGCTGAAGTATATTTAATACGCTCTGTACAACAAGTTCATTTTCAAAATTTATTCAATAATATTCAAAAAGTTAAATTATCTTCCCCTCTTAAAAAACTTGACCTCTTTATAGATCAAGATAAAATTATTAGAATTGGAGGTAGACTTTCAAATGCAAATCTTCCGTATGAAGCTCAGCATCCCGCTCTTTTACCTAAACATGACCACGTTACTCATCTTATTATAGACTATTTTCACCGTGCTCATTGCCATACTGGTGCCAATCTTCTGAGCTCACTGTTGCGCCAGAAATATTGGATACTGTCCGCTAGAAGTGTCATTAGACACAGAGTACATTCATGTAACTTTTGTTTTAAAAATTCCCCTTCATTTCTCAGCCCAAAAATGGCTGATTTACCCTCTTGCCGCGTTCAGGAGACCAAAGCGTTTGTGCATACGGGTGTTGACTATGCTGGACCCATTAAAGTAACATTATGTTGACGCAGAGGTCAAAAGAGCCAAAAGGCATATATTTGTTTGTTTATATGCTTAGTAACCAAAGCTGTACACATCGAATTGGCAACTGATGTGTCATCAGATACTTTTATTTCCGCTTTTAAGCGATTCATTTCCCGTCGAGGACCTGTTTCTTTTCTTTACTCCGATAACGGAACTAACTTTGTCGGAGCTAAAGCTCAATTACAAGAACTACTTATCGATCAGTACCGCATTGAATGGAAAATGATTCCACCCCGCGCCCCACATTTCGGAGGATTGTGGGAATCTAATATAAAATCGATTAAAACTCATTTATACCGTGTTATCGGTTCGCAGCTCCTCACATATGAAGAGCTCCTCACTGTTCTTACCCAAATTGAAACAGTCTTAAATTCTAGACCGCTTTGCATTTTATCTGAGGATCCCTACCCGGAGCCTCTTACTCCCGCTCACTTTATAATGGCTTCACCATTGACTTCATTGCCGCTTCAGAATGTGTCCGAGGAAACCATATCTTTACGTTGTCGGAAACAATTATTAGATCAGATGGTGTGTAGCTATTGGAAAAGATGGCGTATAGAATATTTACATAATCTTCAAGTTAGACAGAAATGGCTCATTGATAAAGATAACATTAAGATTGGTACTGTGGTTCTTATACACCAAGATGATATTCCCCCTTTACGTTGGCCGTTGGGCATAATATCACAAGTATATCCTGGCAAGGATGGAAATATCCGCGTCGCTTTAGTAAAAACTTCAAATGGATCATTCAAAAGACCCATTGTCAAGTTATGTCCATTACCCTCACAATAAAAATTAATCATACCGCATCTTATATTCAGTACTTTAGTAATTATTATAATCTGTAATTAGTTCTTATAATTAATTATTTTTTCTTTCTTTTGAGAACACTACGTATTCTCAAGGCGGCGGAGGATGTTTAGGCCAAAATACCTATAATAATTTTTATAGTAGAAACCTACTCATATTGAGTTTCAATGACGAGCCTCTACTTCCCGATTCCTCTCCTTTTCCCACATCATATGTGAAAGCGAGAAAAGAGCTTCGGGAATCTTCTACATACTTCGGCGACGCATCGCCAAACGAGTGTGTGCGAGTAAAACGAGACGCGCGCCTCGCAACATTCAGTACGAAAGACGCTACAGACCGAGGAGCATTAAAACTTTGTGATTTGTTGTGAAGTGGTGGTGCTCATAATCATTGGATTGCCATAGGAGTTCCTGGTAAGTCCTTACCTTTATCCTGGGAGGCTCCTCGTTTTCCATATTGATATTTTAACGCAAAAACCCACCACCCTACTTCTACATTATGAGTACCTACATAGGTAACTGCAAGATTCGAGAGGGCTAGGTAAGAAGAGATTGGGAAAGCTGAAGCACAGATTACTAAATAGTTAGTAGCTGAAGCGCCAAGCAAGATGAAACGTTGATAAGGACGGTCATTGCGGCCACAAACAAGCATCGAGCGAATTTAAAATACGCGCGTATTTTTATTACCTGTACATCGCCGTTCGCGCGTAATGCATTTGCGTGGGAGAATTTGTCCTTTCTGGACAGGATCTTAAGGTAAAGCTTATGTCAAGATAATTGAAGTCCGAAACGCATAGACATTGGTGCCGATTCTGTTGTAAATCGCACTAAACTAATTTTAGTCACATCTCATCTCTTTCTTACAAACATGATTGAAAAAGGATAGAACATATTTTAAGTTGTCAAATTAATCTTTGCCGTCTATTTTGCGTGTATTTAGGCGTAACCGCGATAGATGGCGACTAAAATTATATTGAAAACAAACATTGGACTAATTTGACAGGACTAAATTTCTTACATCCTTTTCTTATGTTCTTTGTTAGAAAGAGACATAGTGACATTAGAATTAGTTTAGTTGTGAACAACAGAATCAGGGCCATTGGATACTTTTCATCTCGACTAAATTCCGGGCCTAGGATGGCCAAGGGCCTTGGCCCAATGCTGCTAGTCCGCCTCAGACGATAGCACAGAGACATTTCTTATGTTTCATTTTTTGGTTTTATCAGCTCAAGACATGCATGAGAAAAATATTCCAATCTCAGAAAATCGAAATAAGAACTCCCCAATTAACATAGCAGACGACGACGATTCATCGAACGATGGGAAAGCTGTAAAAAACGTCAAGCGAAATACCAATATCATAATCAAAGGTTAGTTTCAATTGCATCTACTTTTACGCTTTCCATTATCGGTTACATCTATATCAGAAAACTTTTGATTTATAGCGACGATATAGCACCCTAATACCGACAAGTGACCTAACACGAATAAAAAAATGTTAGATAGATAGATAGATAGATAACTCTTTATTGTACAAAAGTATTTAAACAAAGTATAAAAATAAATGCTTAAAATTAAAAAAATTACTGTAAGTACAGTAGGCGGTCTTATCGCTAAAAAGCGATCTCTTCCAGACAACCTTAGGATGGAGAGGAATTTAGACACGTTATTAGACGGTTAGAATGTTCGCATATTTCGTTTTTTTTTCTAGGCGTGTCGTTTTTGTTCTAAATTTTGAGTCAAGAGAAATAAAAAAAGCCTATTTTGGGCTAGAAAAAGGCAAATGCCATTGCTGCATCTCTTTTCTTACAGTATTAATTCAGTTATTTTAACACACTTGTATTATTGTGCTTCACGTGTACGTGTGTGTATGTATATATAAATCTAGGAAGTCAATTTTAACCTACTTCTAGTTGTCGTATCGTTATTTGATACTTTTGAGAGTGTCTTTAGTTAGGATGGCAATACAATAATTATTTAATATTAATAAAATATATAGGTAATAAATGATAATTATGCTACGATTAAAAACTAAGAAGTAAATTATTGTTTATAAAACTAAATTTGTATGACATAACATTATAGACGACATGTATCGTCTCAAATCAATATATTTTAAATTAAATTACGGTTAAAAAACTAAAAACCACGCTTTAAAAAGCCTTATTAGGCCTAAATTGAATAAACGATTTTTGCTTTTTATATAGTTTTGATTTTTTTCCGAACGTAAAAATCAATAAAATCTTGAAATATCTACTTTTAAATAATAGATATAATTATATGAATTTACTGGTAATGCTACTCAGGCAGGTGAGGGCATAAAAAGTAAATAAATAAATACTAATGAAGAAATACAACCGGAATTACAAATGTTAATTTGTTAGTAGATTCACCTACAACACTCAGATTTATTAATTTGTTCAAATCATTTAATCTTAAGAACTTATTCTATGAACCAACTAGAGTCACAGAAACTTCTGCAACTTGCCTGGACAATGTATTCTGCTGCTGTGATGTACTCGAAAAATCTATTGTCACTGAGTTGACTTCGGATCATTATGGTCAGAAAGTAGTACTTTTTAATGAAACAAATGTTAAACCGCATAAGATAACTTCTAGGCCCATAACATTTAATCGTATGGTCCGTTTTAAAGAAAGTGTTAGAAACAATATTGCCTCTGTTGACATGGCACAGGACGAACCGGATGGTCTTTATAGTTATCTCTTTAAATTTATAAAGACAGAATTTGATAAGGCATTTAAACCTAGGACCTTTAGTGTAAATAATAAAATTAAGTTTAACGACTGGGCAACATCGGGTATTTACAGAAGTAGAGCTAAGTTGTATGAGCTGTATGGCATGAAAAGATTCAATCAAAATATCGATTTTCTTGAGTATGTTAAAAAGTATTCCAAAATTTTTAAGAAAGCCTGTTCTTCTGCTAAGTCCATATATTTAAAAAATAAAATTAGTCAGTCAAACAATAAAGTCAAAACTACTTGGAACATTATCAACTCTGAAAGGGGAAAATACCAGAACAGTAATAAGCGTATTGAGTTAAATATTAATAATAACATTATATCTGACGATAGTCAAATCGCACATGCTTTTAATTTATTTTTTACTAATATACCGGTAGATACAACTAGCTCTTTGAATTCGTCACCGATAGATGCTGAAGTGTTATTAAAATCCAATGTGTCTGAGTGCTGTGAATTATTTAAGTTTAGGCACATTACACCTTACGACATAGTCAAAACATTTAAAACCCTGAAACTTAAACGCACCGGGGACTTATGGGATATATCCGTGACTGTTTTGCAGGGTATCATTGATGACATTGCTCCCCATCTAGCTTTAGTATTTAATAAATGCGTAGATTTTGGCCAATTTCCAGATTTAATGAAATATAGCAAAGTTATACCTTTGTTCAAGGCGGGAGATCCCAGTGATCCTACTAATTATAGGCCAGTTTCCATTTTGCCAGCTTTGAGTAAAGTATTTGAAAAGATTATTTTAACGCAATTACTCGCTCACTTTAATTTGAATAAACTATTACATAGTGAGCAGTATGGGTTTACAAAGGGTCGTTCAACTGTTGATGCCGGGGTAGCACTTTTAAGAAATATTTTTAACGCTTGGGAGAACTCACAGAATGTTATTGGAGTCTTCTGTGATCTATCTAAAGCCTTTGATTGTGTTGATCACCAGACACTCATACGTAAACTAAATTATTATGGGGTTAGGGGTGCAGCACTTGATTTGATGAAGTCGTATCTCGGGGAAAGAATTCAAAGTGTTGATGTCAATCGTATTAAATCATCTGGTTCTCCTGTGCATATGGGGGTGCCGCAGGGCTCTATTTTAGGCCCTTTTCTATTTTTAATTTATATTAATGATCTTCCTTTTTATGTCAAAAATACCTGTGGAATTGTACTGTTTGCTGATGATACCTCACTGATTTTTAGTGTTGATAGACTGAAATCTAATTTTGACGATGTAAACGGTGCATTATCTCGGGTATTAAATTGGTTTACTGTAAATAATCTAGTTTTAAATGCAAAGAAAACTAAATGTATTAAATTTGCGCTTCCAAATGTTAAAAAAGTAGGCTGTAATTTAATGATAAATAATGAACCTTTAGGTCTTGTTGAATCATCAGTATTCTTAGGGATTACTTTAGACTCGAAACTTCAATGGGGCAGCCAAATAGCATGTCTTTCGGGAAAGCTCAGTTCAGCTGCTTATGCAGTTAGAAAAATTAGACAGCTAACAGACGTAGACACAGCTCGATTAGTTTATTTTAGTTATTTTCATAGTGTTATGTCCTATGGCATTTTACTTTGGGGTAAAGCTGCTGATATAGAAACCATTTTTATTTTGCAAAAAAAAGCAGTGCGAGCTATTTATAATATGAGTTCTCGAGCTTCCCTCAGAGATAAGTTTAAAAATATAGGTATCCTTACAGTAGCATCGCAGTATATTTATGCAAACATATTATTTGTACATCAGAATATTAATCTTTTTGTAAAAAAAAGTGACGTGCACTCTTTTAATACTAGAAATAAGCATAAACTTTTGACCTCTTCTTATAGACTCCAAAAAGTGCAAGGTTCATTTTTAGGACTGAGTGTACAATTTTATAATAAGATCCCTAATGAAATTTTAAATTTACCGTCACTAAAGTTTAAGAAACGTATAAAGGCCGCTTTAGTACAGAAGGCTTACTACAATATTAAAGAATATTTAAATGATAAAAATGCGTGGTTGTAGCGCTCGCTCTCGCAGGAAACATCTGATGTAATAAATTTAAGTTTGTTTTTGAAAAGAGTAATTGCTGAGTTTATTGCCGGCTCTTCTCAGCAAAATCAACCTTCCGAACCGTGCATTAGAGTATTAGAGTTTGACTATTCATAAGTGCCTGTGAAGGCCTATTTGAATGAATAAATTATTTCATTTCATTTCATTTCATTTCATTTCATTTCATATATATTTTATTTGTCAATCTAAACGGGAGCTTAAATTAGTTTTAGATTATCTTAAAAAATATAGTTTCAATTAATGTAATATATTTCAAAATATGAATTTGCTGGTCATGCTAATCAGGGTGAGGGCCAAAAACGGTCATCGTCCTTTAATCGGAGCATCCACCTTAAATCGACTAATGTTATGTTAGCAGCACGAACAATAATAGCAACAGCCCAACACTACTGGCTTGCTTTTGAGTTTTGACATTTCTTTTGTTTGACAGCTCAGAGTGTACCTAAGAAAAACATTTGTAACTCGGGAAGTAAAAATAAAAACTGCCCAATTCGCACAATGGACAACGACGATTCATCAAATGATGTAGAAGCAGTAGAAAATGTCGAGCAAGATAGCAATCTCTTGGATATCAGTGAAGGTTAGTTATTTGTAGTTTGACGTTTTCTATCCAGATATTTACGTCCTCATTTCAGAAAACTTTTATTTACTTTCCCGCTTTTTTCCGAATATAGATCTTCTTTTTTTTAAATAAATACCTGTCGTGGGACATTTATCAGACGGTTATCTGATCCTAAACTAAGCAGAGCTTACACTATGGAAACTTGATAACTGATATACAACATACAGGTACTACTTTCATGGGTGCCGACAAGTGGGTACTAGGAAGAAGATATTCTATGATACCCTCTTCCCTGACCATAGACAGGTCGGCTTACATCTCCCATAGTTGACCACTGATTTCAAATTAGGCAAAGGCATTCAGCTGAGCTCATCACTTTGCCCTGTAAAAATTATATTTAGTTTATAATAATATTTGGATATAGATAGGTTGTTTTTGCTTTAAAATTCTTAATCATCAAAAGATAAGATTTATCATACCATCCGTCCGGATTAGTCCCACTTTTAGACTCTTGTCCAGACTTTGTCGGGATGTTTTTTTAATTACATAGATTATGAGTAATAAAACTACATACATATAAGTCACTGGTAGGCGCCGACGCGACGGTTTTATGTTAAATGGGCTTGCGTTCGACTGACCCCATGAGGAAATGGCAGAACCGAAGATGTAGCACGCTTACCCAGAAAAAGCCTATTCACTCTGGCCTTGAATACATATAGGTGTCGAGAAACACAGACCCTGGAATAGAGCCGCGCGTAAGCCCCGCCCTCTCCCCGCATCCAACCGCCGCACTTGTGCCTAATATGCCAGGACTTTTATCGAAATGTCAGGCTTTTTGTCCTAAATCATACTGTAATAGTTGGCATTGCTTTATGTAACGTACAACAAAACTTTTATACTAGAACAAGAAGAAGAAGAAATAATTTTTATTTGCCCACCATATGAATATTATATCTATAAATTTATTGAAAATTAAATAAAAATATAGCAATGTTATTAAACACAAACAAGATAGATAAAAAAAAAAAATTATACATAGTTAAAATACAATATACACAATACTCATTATAATACATTCTAAATATATTTATATTCCAGAGCGCCCCATCATGCTGCTTTTTGGACGACTAATCGGCAATGATAACAAACAGAACACAGTCCTCACCAATGCACAAATCATACTAATATTACAGGAAGAATTCAACATGAACATAAAAGGGTTGCACGAATTAGAATTAGATATTTACCTTACTGTCACAAAGAAATTCTTGAAAGACTGGCCGCAGTGGGATGACTTTGATCGTATAGTCACCGGCTTGAAAAATATCGGAGCTAATGATTCCGTCAAAAAGATTCTTGATAAGAAATATAAGCATTTGAAAGAGTATTTGAATGTGATGCTTGAAGAGACTAAAAAGCATACGGACGTTGTGATGGAAGAGTTACTACAGGAAGACAAAGAGGATGATACTGTTGCTTTGGAGGTATGCTGTACAAGATCACAGCTCAACCAACTGATATTCCAGACACCTCGTCCTGATATGAACAACACAATTTTCAACGTAACAGATCCTGTGCCATCTCGAATAGTATTCAATTCATTCAATATAGAGACAATACTGAACTGGTGGTCAATTAAAGTTAACATAAATTTAAACGTACTATCCTACAGAAGACAGACAGTTCATGAAGTGAAGCGTATGATAATAAATAACAAAATAAGAAATAACAAGAAAGTAATAAATAAAGCATTGCCACAAGATATGCAATTTAAAGCTGGAATAAAGACGAGTAAATGTAAGAAAGATAAAATCATCGAATTACTTGATAGAATACTCTTACAGTACATAAATAACATTGAAGTTTACTATTTAATTGAAACTATATTTAATTTACTTAAGAACGATTTGAAAGATGCACCGAACCAGCTTCTCGTACCCGCTACATACAGGAAATATAACAGTAAATATAAGTACAAGAGATATTTGAACGCTGACTCAAATACGTTCAGCAAAACTAGCGACAAGGCTAAATATGATTTGCAATTGGAAGAGACTATATCACCGATGCATGAATTTTATATTGGAAAGGTTTGTACGTTGAATTCGCTTCTGCCACCATTCTCTGATTGGTTTAATATTGAATGTGTAATGTGTAACATAAAGTTCTCCGGTGTCAAGTTAATGGAGAGTTTTAAGGAGCATTTTAATGATAATCATATGAATGAACCTGATTGGACGTGCACAAATTGTACTAAAACTTTCTTTGCGCCTCATTTGGCAGAGAAGAATTGGATTCACACCTGTTGAATCAGTAGCTTTGTTTTTAATGTATCAATATGATCATAAAAGTTTGGTCTTATCTGTATTTTATTTTGTAGTTTTAAGGTTATGTTAAGAAATGCATAAGGTATCCTGTATGGCTTAATTTTAGTGCCTCTTTGTCAATGGTACGTTCTAGTGCCCCATGACTGGAGAATTGTATATACTGATGACGTATTATTAAGTTGAAGTTATTTGAAATATATTCTATTTTGTTGATATTGTCACAAAGAGACTTGGAGCTAGGGAATACAATCCCGAGTCGGGATTGCCAGGATCCCTAGATTCGAAATTCCAATCCCGCAAGATCCCTAGGAATCGGAATCGGAATCGCCTTGCTTTTTTATAACAGCAATTTTAATACAATGTTCATTTTTAATCATTGAATTAAAGTTCATCAAGCATCAGTCCGTAGAGTTAGTAGTAGATTTTATCATTGTTAGGTTGATCAAATAAAATATGATACTAAACAATTTTTATTATTTCAATATGACATGAACATAAGTTAGAAGTACTTACTAAAAGCTCTCAAGACATGAACTATTGAAGGATCCCGATTATCTCGTCCGATTTTTCGATTCGGGATTGATCTCGTAAAATACCTCGAGATCTAGAGGGATCGGGATTGCATTCCCAAAATCTGAGCTTTAGCAAGATATCTTGTTTCAACTTTTGTATGTGTAACTTTTGTATGTCTCTGGTACGCTCGGCTACAGATCAAGCTATACATTTCCAATATAAGCTGACCTCTCATTGTAGGGAAATCCTATACAATGCGAAATCAGCTTATACTGGAAATTTATAGCTTGATGTGTTGCCGTGTGTACACGCAAAATAAACATGAATAAACTGATTATATAAAACATTTTCTTTGAAATCGGACTCGTTCCCGAGTTTAACGCCTTCAAACAAAGGAACCCTCGATAAAGTGAGATCCCGAAAGAAGGTGAATCTAAACAACAAAAAAATAACATTTTTATATTGAAGATTTAAGTTTTTTTTTTTTCCTACAGACTACTTATTTAAACAATAATTTAAATGTCAAGTAGTACCTTTCATTGATTTCATTGAAATAAAATACGAATCTTGACTTAAAATTATTGAAAACTGTTTTACAAAAAACTTAAACCGACTTCAAAGTACACTAAGAAGTAATCAAATCCTGATCTAATGACAATGGGACCAAACGGGAAGTGTAGGGTACACTCCAAATAAAAAAAGAATTTTCCAAATCGGTTAATAAATGACGGAGTTATGAGGTAACAAACATAAACCGAATTGAGAACCTTCTTTTTTTGAAGTCGGTAATAAAAGAAAAAAAATCATTGAAATAACTTTATTGGACTGTTTTTTTTTTCAATGTTGATGATGATTTTTATTTGTTACTTTTTTCTAATCATTAATTTTTGGTCTAGTTTCACTCTCTCGGGATTGCACTTTATCGAGGGTCACATCGAAGGTTTCACAGAAGAATCGCTCATAAAACGCTAGTACATCATAGATGCGCACGTCATAGATTTTATTTCAGTCTTGTCTTTTACCATCTGACTGTTATTGAGGTACAGTAGTACCCAACTAATATGGCTTACCGATGTACCTGCGCAGAAGATACATTTTCAAAGCACGGGAATCGCTATTGGCCGACAGCTGCCGTCATGTTAGCGCGCGGCGTGCGGAAGGGCGTGGCTTGCGAGTGAGACAGAACTAACAGCTGCAGTGTACTATGAACCTTATAGTAGTGATCTAAGGTTGATTTTAAGTTTTAAGCATTCTTTCGTTAATCTTCGCAGCCGTACTTTCTTTTCTGTACGAACGAAGATTCACGACGCGCCATATAAGTTGGGTAATACTGTAGTACCTATCTTTAAAAATTAGAGACAAAAAACAATCCTGTAAATATGAAGCCAATATAATACCAACTGCGATTGGTGTCTATTCTAAACTCCGCTGTAATTAAAATGCAATAAGGTAACTTACTGGATGAACCCTTTTGGCACATACAACGTTAGGTCAATAGCATCGGTGCCGTAGTTGCAGTACCTTCGCAGTATGCAGTTGCCGGCGGCGCCTGTTGCCGAGGTGCAGTTATTGTCTACCGTTGTGTTTTGTACTGCAAAAAAAACAACGGTAAGTCTACCATGAGTTGCCTATCAGTAATTTACCTAATTAATATTCGCTAGTGACTACGCTGAACATTTGTATGACGAGTAGTGTTGCCAGGTGTCCCGATTTGCGCGGGACGTCCCGATTTTCAGGGGTCTGGTGACACGTCCCGATTAACCCTTGATCGGGACGCCAAATGTCCCGATTTTTCACCAACCTCATGAGTCTTTACTATATTCGATAATTTTGACAGGAAAAACGAAAATAACTAAGCTGTTACTTCATAAAAATATTTTTGTTTTCAAATTTTCTTACCAAAATCACTTCCATGAAAAAAAAATGATTATGAAAAAAAAAATTTGCAGCTGTCCCGATTTGGAACCCAAAATCCCGATTATTATATCCTTAACGTTCCGAAATTTGACACACGGGACCTGGCAACACTAATGACGAGCACCGCATCTAGTGGAAAGTTTTGAAGTATTTCATACAAAATCTTTTGCAGTAGTCGCTAACGATGAACTTTTACGTTACCGGTGGCATGGTAGGTAACTCATGGTAGCCGTACCACTTATCAAAATTGTGCTAATATCAGTTTTCGCCCCAACAGGATTCCCCCGAGTTCCCTAATTTTGCCTGGATTGAATTGCCCATGTGTTATGATCTATCCATGTCCCAAAGGATCATGGCGAAATTTGTACAAAAAAATTAAGATTGTTGGAATGACGTTATATTTGATCCTTGGTGCCTAAGGAACAACTTGAGCCATTTAAAATATTTTTAGAACCCCGGGATAAAAATGCGAATTTCTATGGCATGCCGGCGAATCGCGACTATTCGCGACCAAAACCGTTATGTTGTTGTTATGTTTTGCGGGGTTTATAAAATATTTCATGTATATGTTGCTGGTAGTGTAATCTCAACATTGGAAGCGATTCAAAACCCTCTAAAATGATTTATTTTTATGTACAAATCAATGTATGGATCTCGCCATGATTCATCACATGGTTGTGCCGTTGTTGTCAAGTCGGTAACAAACTCACTTTCGCGCGGTAGTTCATATAGGACAGTGTATCTTAATACTTCCCGTACAGTAACCCAAATAATAAAAGCCCTATTAGATCCGAAAGACATCATTTTATAATATGCAGGTATTCCTAGGTCAACGTCGAATACCGTGGGGAAGGTCGCATTCGGTGAAGGAAAACACCGTAACTCATGATGAAAAGCTGTCGCCAAGCAACTACTGGTGTTCCGACAGCTGCACTTGAGAGCCAGTTCTGTTCTAGGCTTTGTGTGCTTACTATCTTCGACAAATAGTGCAAATATGTTATGATGAGATTGTGGTACCTATCAACAAGCCAATTCCCACAATCAATTTTGAAATAACATTTTATTAGGTAGATTAGGTTTGCGAAACCTAAGAATCCTCGAAGGAAACTTACCAGTAACTTGTGCTGGGGTAGCCTGTGTTGTTGTTCTGGTTGAAGGTCTGTTCCTATCGTCCTCGTTCAGCTTCTGGCTCGATATATGAGCACAGGATAGTAAAATTGCTAGTATACTGAAAAATTACATACGTTATTGACTAGAATTGTCTTTAGAAATAACGTAAAGGGATATTTCAAGAAGCGTGCGCGAGGGTTGTCTGCTGTTGCAAAGAGTCGGTAGGAACCCTTACCATGATTTTTCTATGGTAGCGTAATCTACACTCGCTAGCAACTACGGTGAAACGTTATGATGAAATGCTTCCAAAATTGTCCACTAGAGCCGGTGCTCGTCATACAAAATATTCACTGTAGTCGCTAGCGTGTGTAGATTACGTTAGTGTAGAAGACTCATGGTAGAGGCACTGAAGGCAAATTCCTCTCAAGTGTCAATCCCATAAAAAGAATTTAAGGCGATGATAGCTCAGTGACGTCGGATGCCGAGACCAAGGTCCCGGGTTCGAATCCTACTATGAGCTTTCGGTGAAGGAAAACATAACAAGGTGCTAGGGATCTTAGATAGGACGCGCATATTGACAAAATACCCTACCTACCCCACCACAGGTCGTGGGTTCAATTCCCACCCAGGACAACCATATTGTGTGCATGAACATTTCTGGTGTAAAGATTTATGTAAAAGTATGTAATTAGGTAGTATATCATTCGTCTGATTTCCATAGTAAGGATTTGCTTATTTTTGGATCAAATGACCATGTCATTGTGTGAAAAATATGCTAGTTATTTTGAATTAGGTGCATACTAAATAAATATAGAAAGTATTAGGTAAATATAACTTACAAAACAGAAGAGGCGTCCATCGTACAGAATAACTGAATATATACTAATTGTAACAAATAATATATTAATTAGTTTAGTAATTATTTTGTAATTAATCGATCGATTTACTGATAGGAATGAGACCTGATGACCTTATATTATTGAATCTTGTTATACTTATTAGGCCTATATGAATCTACCAACATCAAAACTCAAGAATATATGTTATTCGCAACTAAGCCGTGTAAGTTTACCTATTAAGTCGGCTTTTCACTATGGGATATAATATAATATATATTACATCTTGAGATATAATATTTTATCGCTCTTCATACATTTTGTACGAGACCGTTCACACTGCGCTATAATATACATTACATCCCAAACTAAAAATAGTTTTTCGAGCGATATTTGAAGTATATTTTACCTCACGTCCCCGGACACAGCGCCTCCCCCTGCCTCGCCCTCAGTTTGAATGGCGACGTGTCAAAATATATATCTTACAGTGTGAACGGCAAACGCGGGATGTAATATACAGCTCAAGATGTAATTTATATTAAATCCCATAGTGAAAAGCCGGCTTTAGTTTTCACTCGCGTTCCCGGGATAAAAAGTAGCCTAGAAGTTGTAGGCTACTTTGCTGTAGCCTATAACACTCGGGAATAAATGTAGCTTCCTATTAGAGAAAGAATTCGTATGGTAGTTCAAGAGATTAGCGCGTTTAAACAAACAAAAACTCTTCCGCTTTATTATATTAGTATAGGTACTTATACATATAGTAAGGCGATGGCGATGATACCTCAGTGGTAGTGACGTCATATACAGAGACGAAGGTCCCGGGTTCGAATCCTACAATGAGCTCGAGCTTTCGATATGGGAAAACATCGTGAGGAAACCATAGCACGGTGGTAGGGTACTTTGTAGTACCCGCCAGGCTGGCTACCAGCCTCAAGTTGAAAATCTGTCGCCAAGCACCTATCAGTATGTTCCGACAGCTGCACTTGAGAGCCAGTTCCTTCTAGGCTTTGTGTGTGCACCACCTTCGGCCACATCATCACTTACCATAGTGAGATTGCGGTCAAACACAGAAGAAACATGCCATTTTTTTACTGTGTATAGGCATACACAGTAAAAAAATTGGCATGTTTCTTATGCGAACAGCAAAGGATTGGACCGTCCGACCGATTTGTTTGTGTTTCCTGACGCCTATAATTTTATTCAAAATTTTAGTTCATGCTATCTAATCTCGACATTCAGCTATATTTTTTGTAGGGATTAAGAATTAAAAACACCGAAGTAATAACCACCATTTGACTTAAAATATTTATTCATAAGAATTAATTAATATTTAAATTATAATAAAATAACATATCAATCACAGATTTTTCAAATTATATTTTAGATTACTTAGATTTATTTTCAAAAATACCATTCAGTTAAAAACATGATTTATTATTTATTCATTCATCTTTTCAGTCATATTTAGATATACGATAGGATTTTAGACGACCCCTTAGAAAAAATGGGCCACGGTGACCGGAGGGAAAATGGATCATTTATCTTTGGCATTAGGCATATAATCCATTATTCAATCGACTTTACTCACTAGTAACAATAAAGGGGTAGATAAGTCTAAATTAGGGGGATCAAAATGTTTAAAAAACTGTCGAATTTAAAATTTACTTTTTGGGGCCCAATTTTTTAGTTTTCGAGGTGATGAAATCGAAGAAATGGTTTTTGTAACTTTAATGCTAAGTTTTTCGACATACAATTTTGACAGATTCCTGCCATGTTTAGAACCCTGCTCCGCGTATATCTAAATAGTGTTTTCACAATTATTTTAAGCATCCTCATCGTTACCACTATCATTAGAAACTTCGCCGTCTCCAATAAAGACTTCTTCCTGAGCCAAATTTCGTAAGAACGCCTTATTATTAACTTGCAACACTGAAGCCATAGCCAATCCCGTACCGAAACTATACTCTATGGGCTTCAAACTCTCATCGTCATCCTTGTCTATGGATCTCCTATTTTTTCTAGTGACTCTATGGCGACGAATGTCTTTTAGCAAAGAGTTTCTTTCGATTAAATCTAAATCACTATCGGAGGAAGATGGCGTTAATTCTAGATCTTTTTTAGAGTATTTAATTGTTTTAGGCAGATATATTTTAGATGTAGTAGGTTGAATGTCGCTTATACAATCTGACATACCGCTCGAATACATAACTTTATTTGAATCAGCATATTTACACCATTTTGTTATATCTATAATATTATTCTTACATGTTATTGTTAATAGTTTACTTTTGACATTTAAATTAGCATTTGCTTCATACACTTGTCCCGGGATATCGTCTTGATGTTCATATTTATCATATTTTAGTTCGTATTTTGCATTATTTTTACGATTTACTGGTGCACCTATCAAATAATTATTAAAAAGTCTCTTTTTAGGAACCTTTCTTTCCAATTTCTTAATAAATCCCTTCCTTTCAACAAATTCTTCATATTGAATCTGTCTTGGAAATTCTGGCACTTTGTTCTTTAACTCTGGCATTGTTTTGACCAAAGCCTGTCTCTCTCTTTCTCTCATAACATCCTCTCTTTTCCCCAGTTTCCTTTTTAACTCGCTGAGTACTACTTTTGTATTTTCCTTCTCTTTCTTGCCCGGTGCTGTCGTTAAATCACTTTCCGGCTGTACTACAACATCATCGTCATCAGTTCTGATTAAAAAGAAAACTTCGTCTCTTATCTCTGGTTCTTTATCATCGATTCTCAAAATATTGTCATCCTTATCATCAACCAGTTCCTTTTCATCGAAAGTTTCTTTTTTAGCTTCCTTTAAACCCAATTTACTTTTGATCTTACGCAACCTTATTTGTGAATTCTGCATAGTTGTTAGACATTTAGTTATGTTATCTATAACATCGTCTAAATCTTTACTAAGAATATCTAGATTTAAATCCTGCTTATTCATGGCACAGGAATCTAGGAACATATCTAGGCTGTTACTTTTATTGAGTGCTAGTTTAAGTTCTAGGCAGACTTTAGCTACACCCGTGTGTACTTCTGAGTATAACCAACTATCGTTAACAGCTGAGCCTAGTTTTTTGGCTACATCTATGTCTTTATTGCCTGAATTCTTTAGTAATCTGTACATTCGCTGTAGGGACTCGAAGTTTTGTTTGAATTCTTGATTTAAATGCTCAAGTAACACGGTGTGTAGCCAGTAAATGCGTTCGTTGTGGTTTTTGTATATTTTTTGAGCGTGAACTGACGGTATATAGTGTGCCATTGCTATGTGCTTTAATAGCGTTGATTGGACAACTAGGAAGGCGTGATGGATTTTCTGTAAAAAGCAAAATATGAGAACGCTGCTCTTTGTACATTATATCAAAGAAAAATAAACCTTATCGCTAAGTTCTTGTGTATCTTGATATCACCATGTAACAGATAAATTAGCAAGAAAGTTAATTTTTCTTTGGCATTCTTAAAAGACATGGAGAAATTATAAGTACAGGCTCGTTTAATTTGGAATCCATTTAAGGTTGAATATCGTACAGCAAACGTATATCTTTAAGAGCTATTTTAGCATGTAAGTGCAGTTACTAGGGGCACCTACTCTCAGATATCACATATTATTATTTATTTGGAGCTTTCTGCCTTATTTTCTTTTAACTTTGTTTGACCGCAATCTCACCATGGTAAGTGATGATGTGGCCGAAGGTGGTAAGCACACAAAGCCTAGAAGGAACTGGCTCTCAAGTGCAGCTGTCAAAACACACCGATAGGTGCTTGGCGACAGATTCTAACTTGAGGTTGGTAGCCAACCAGGTGGGTACTACAAAGTACCCGTTTATTGTAGTCTTAGAACATATTACAGTGCGGGGTCCGAAACGAGGAAATTTGTAGGAGAACGTAAACTACCGATAGAACTTGTAGAGTTAGTAAGCTGAAGTGGCAATGGGCAGGCCACATCGCTCGAAGAACCGATAGCCGATGGGTAAGAAAGGTTCTCGAGTGGCGACCACGTACTGGAAAGCGCCGTGTGGGACGACCTTCCACCAGGTGAACCGACAACTGGCCCAAAACCGATCGAAGTGGAAATCAATGGGGGAGGCCTATGTTCAGCAGTGGATCTAGGCTGATAGAATGATGATGATGAACATATAACAAAGTAACATACCATCAAGTTGTCCGTACTATCTCTAGCCACAGCGTCCCAAGCTACATCAGCATGTAACCAGGGCGCGTTGCCTAGCAACGCGGAGGACGCGCGAGACATCAGTATTGACATCTCGCTCTGTTGCCGGCACAGCATCGTGTGCGTTGAATCTATTACCGTTGATAGGGAACCGCTGTAAGGATAAACGACTTTACTAGCTTGGGAATAAAGTTCAAATTTCTTCACGGTCGGTTGTGCGATTGACGCGTCAAAACAAATACTCACTTTAGCATTTATTTGATTATAGATGAACCTTATTACAAAGCTGTTAAGTATATTTTCCTAGTTATTTTGAATTTATTTAGATTTGTTGCAGATAAGCTTAGCTCTCGGTATAGTCTGCACTTCAACAAATCTTTTTGCAAATATTTCTAATCTAATCAAAATATTTTGTTTTTTTTTTTCATTTGATTTTTTTCTGATCTTTGTCCTCTAGAAGAGGGACAATGGCCCTGATTCTGTTGTTTACAACTAAACTAATTTTAATGTCACTATGTCTCTTTCTAACAAAGAACATAAGAAAAGGATGTAAGAAATTTAGACCTGTCAAATTAGTCCAATGCTTGTTTTCAATATAAATTTAGTCGCCATCTATCGCGGTTACGCCTAAATACACGCAAAATAAGACGGCAAAGATTAATTTGACAACTTAAAATATGTTCTATCCTTTTTCAATCATGTTCGTAAGAAAGAGATGAGATGTAACTAAAATTAGTTTAGTGCGATTTACAACAGAAACGGCACCAATAGCTGTAAAAATTTCAAAAAAAAAAACAAAAACTACAAAGCAGACTGAATCTATATTTAAATAAGTAAATAAATAAATGGCAAACTTAAGCAGACCAGCCCCCGCAAGCAGCACCTGGGGCTCTACCGCGTAACTTTGGTGGTAATCGTAACGAACACCATTAATACATTTCATCCAATCAGGGCCCGCGAATGGTCATCGTCGCGTCATATCGCGTGCGCGTCATTGGATGAAATAATTAATGGTGTTCGTTACGATTACCACCAAAGATACAAAATAGCCCGGCTGTTCACGCATATGACGCGTGTGGCAGCCACCGCCCGCCATATTGAAGGGAAGTAAGCGACCCGTCACACGACGCCGCCGCAAGCAAAAGCCTTAAAGTGAGCATGACTTACTCAAGTCTGCCTTAGAAATAAAAAAATAACTAAAGGGAAACTACTAATCAGTGTGACTATTGACAACTGTACACTAAATATCATTTATATGGAATAGAATATAAAAAAACAGTATAATCTCCACTCACATGTGTGCATGTAAAGCTGCAAACTCCTTGAGACATGCGGCGGCGCGGCGGGCGAGCGCCAAGTAGTCGCGCATGTTGGCGAGCAAGTTGGCGAGCGAGCCGCGGCACAACGCGCGGTGTACGGCACGCACGCTAACTCCTACACCCGCGTATACGCCTAGCTTCACCAACGTTGTACGGTGGAAACTGTGCCACAATTCATTGTATGAAAAATACGGGAAAGAATGGAAAAATACGGGTAAATTCCCGAACGGCGGGAAAATACTCAAGTGGCTTTTTGTAGCTAAAAAAATATTTTGAGATGCTTTTGATTGTTATTTTAATCATACTCGCTGTTGTATGTACATTGTACCTACATTACCTACGCGAGGACCCACGCGGACCTTGCGTGGACTGGACCGAGTATCACACTTCCCGACTTCGAGTCGGACGAGTATGTACTACCACGGCGTGGTAATTGTGTGGGACCGCCGCCTGTCCACCACAACCCCAAAACGTCACTTTTTAAAAAACAATGCACTCCTTCATCACAAAAAAAAAAACGATTTAACCCTAATAGAAATCTTGTTAAATGTTATTCAAACGATTTTGTTAAGGTGTCTCTCGCTCATCATCTGCCTGCCCTGTTCCCATTCATTTGGGGTCGGCACAATATGTATGCTTCTTCCATTCGTCTCTTCTATCCGTCATACTAGCATCCACTCCTTTCTTACCCATGTCAACTTTCACACAATCCATCCATCTCTTTTTTGGTCTTCCTCTTCCCGTATATCCATCTACTTTCATATTCATCACTTTTTTAGTGACGTGGCTTTCATTTCTCCTCATAACATGTCCATACCAGGATAAACGGTTCCCTCTCAACTTTTCAGTCACTGGCGCTACTTTCAAGCTTCCCCTTATGTACTCATTTCGTATCTTATCCATTCTTGTCACTCCACACATCCATCTCAACATCCTCATCTTGAGATGGATGTGTGTAAGGTGTCTCTCGCTATATACGCAAAATCTAGTAACTGTGACCATTTGAGTATTTTCCCAGCCAATGGGAAAATTCCCGGGTTTTTTCCCACCAAATTGGAAATTTACTCGAAGTTGGGTTTATTCCCGGGAACAAACCCAACCGTATGCGCAGCTTATGCGGATGTTGTGTAAGACAAGCTGTGGACAGGCCGATCTATGTAACCTGTGAACCTCTACGAAACTGTTTGAAGGCCGAAAAGGCAGTGACATTGTCTAGTAGTCGAAACTTGATGGGATAGCGTGGTTTTATTACAGAATTACAATGGCTACCTTCCCGATCCATCATTAAATTAGCTCCATATCTTATAACTAGCTGTCTCGCGCGGTTTCACCCGCGTTCCTGTGATAAAAAGTTGCTATAATACTCGGGGATAATGTAGCTTCTAATTAGTGAAAGATTTTTTTTCGTATCTGACTGATCCAGTAATTAGCCCGTTTAAACAAACAAAAAAACTCCTACGCTTTATTATATTAGTATGTAGATTTTGCATCGTCATTTACATATGCATGAAAAATTTAAGCTCAATCGGAAACTGGGTCAAATGTAACTTGCAAGATTTGATTACAGACTGACAATGGGACAGGTGAAACCAAAACGCTTGAACAACTTTTACATTCAATTATTGACTTAAATGAAGTAACTTTTTACAAAAAATCTTAGCATCCGCATTTGCGGATGTGAGCTTCCATACATCGGCATCCAAAAATCAAACAGTATACAGTTACAGCATTCAAAGAGATTTTTGCAGGGTCGGCAACGCTCTAGTTACACCTGTGTTGTTGCAAGTGTCCATAGGCTATAGTAACCGCTTACCATCAGGCCGGCCATATGCTACGTTAGTATATATCCTACCTCTTCGGCGGGAAGGCTAGCACACAGGCGCCAACAGCCGCCGCAGCTATAACTGCCTCTCCCCGGGTCATCCAGCCTGCACTGCCACCCCCTGCAGCACCCCACACTGCCTCTGCAGAGGGAGCCTCCTGCTCCACCTCTATACTGTCCTCACGGAACATTAGACCACTCTCCAGTATTGCTACTATGTGTTGACGACTGTATATAAGCTGTTGAAGAGAAATTAAATTGGATTTTATAACTATACAATTTATTTGGGGCTCATCATCTCCCTGCCCCATTTCAAACTATTTGGGGTTGGCTCCTTCCATGCAGCCACTCTACAGTTTTTTTCTACATAACCAGTTTTAGGTTTTATGATAGAAATAGTGTTTCTTGTCAGTGGTGCCGATTCTGTTGTAAATCGCACTAAACTAATTTAAGTCACATCACATCTCTTTCTTACAAACATTATTGAAAAAGGATAGAACATATTTAAAGCTGTCAAATTAGTCTTTGCCGTCTCAATTTGCAGGTAGGTATTTAGACGTAACTGCAATAGATGGCAACTTATGTTGAAAACAAGCATTGGACTAATTTGACAGGACCAAATTTCTTTCATTCTTTTCTTATGTTCTTTGTTAGAAAGAGATACAGTGAGACTAAATTTAGTTGTAAACAACAGAATCAGCACCAATGTCAGTCATATTATTTATAAAGGTTCTGAAAACTTCTATAAATGGTTAATATTTTTTTTTACGAAGGAATGTTATAAGATTAGTCAATTGTAAGATATTTAAAGTCATTGGTAAAAAAATCCCTGTATTGTCTGCATACACAAGAACTATCCTTTATAAGACAGAGAAATATATTAAACATACCATGTTGGGTCTGAATTTGATTACCAGCCATCTTCTTGATAAAATTGGCGGTGAGAAGTCTTGTTTCATGAATAACGCCATCTAGAATAGTTCAAAGCAAGAATTGAATAAAAAAAAACAAAATTATTTATTCAAATAGACCTTCGCAAGCACTAATGAATATTCTTACTCTAATACCGGTTCGAAAGGTTGCATTTGCAATCTTAAGTGCCAGCAATAGAACAAGCAAAGGAAATCTTTATTTGGTAAGCAGTACTAGTCGATTATGATAACATATCAGTTTATTTATGTATAGCCTTGCAATTTTGTTAACAGTTTTCGGGTTAGTAAATAATATTTGTTTACCCATTTATGGTAAGAGACGTGATCAATCACTTCGTTTCTTACCGGTAACTATATCCGCTCAAGAACCGGGCAGAAACTACAAATTTTAGAGCAATACACTACTTAAAACAAACAAGAAATATTTAGAACTTACTGTTTATTATATTGTTGTCTTCCAATATACTAATAACTTCCCACACTGTTCACATTTTCTAAAATTCTGAATTTTCATTCAATTTTTCTTTGCTTGCTTTTGCTATTTACGAAGATTGTTTTAAATACAACTGTCATCTTAGTAAATTATCCCATGACCTTTGCCTATGTACGCGAAACTCGTTTGAAACCTTTCGTTAATTTTTATATTGGATTATACTCTAATGTATTCCAATTAAAATAATTATTTTAGGTACTATTTGTTCGGACAAATTATTATGTATATCAATACCCAGATAAAGTTATCTCCACAAACGTACTTATAATGTCAATGTCACCCTCGACAGCTGTCCACATTAGTGTTGCCAACGTAGTCCAGTTACCTCTAGAACAGGTGAATACTAATAATACATTTGAGTAAATATTGCTTCAATACGTCAACAACCAAAAAGGTTTAGGGCGATAATCGCGGCTACAAAAAATAATATGGAGTCACTATGAAGTTTATGAGATTTTTTGTAGATTGTGTTCGTTTCGGTATTGAACTCTGAATGTTCTATATTCAGCGACAAAATAAATGCACAGCAATTATCGCTCTTGGAATGACTTATACTTTTATTTATAAGGTAAGTAATACAAATTAAAAGGATATAAAAAATATTTTATTTACACACCACCAAAAAATAACAATAAAAAATAATAAATGCATTATTTTAATACATAACTGGTAAAATTCAAAATTGTAACTGTTAAAAACGTAACAAAATATAGTTCTGAAATTATTCGCGCGTCGCTAAATGGCGCCAGTAGTAAGTATCTATGGCCCCTTTGTAATCTATGGCGTGCCTGATCTCATGGTTTAATTTCTTAAAAACATATCCATCCAAACGAATTTTCAATAGTAACAATATAGAAGCTAATACAGTATTGGTCACTGAAATAATTAAGACTAATATAGGTAGTACACGCAAATATAAATAGTCACTAATGTGTACACGGTGTATGTTTATTTTTGTACTTCATGTAAGTACCTTTGTCGCTTTATTGGCTCGTAATGGAACAATCACAAACCATGTTACTCGAAAACAAACCTCCATGACATACCCACAAAAAATTCAAATATTGCAATTTTGATTCACATAAAGGTGCCAGTACGTAGCCAACCGCAGGCAGCAGCAGCAGGCGACTCTACACTTTCGTTCCTATGTATTACCACGGTAACGTTATCTAAGATTTTCCATGGAGGCGACGCGCGACGTGTCGTGTCGTGAGTACGGAAGGTATTTCATAGTAATACATAGACACTAGCAGTGTCGCTGCGACAGTGTCGCCTGCTGCTGCTGCCTGCGGTCAGCTGCGAACCGGAAACTTAGAACTTGACTTGGTCTGTTCTGTATAAGTGGATTTCCACATCCGTGTTTTCGCGGACTCATGCTCCTATTTCACAAGCGAATTTACACCGTGTTTGTTTAAATAAATATACATATTATACTATATTTGTCCAACAAATATATAGTTTTGCCTTCATAATTTCGCTTTTTCGTTCAATCCATCTAACCCATACAATAAAAACTGACCCAGAAACGATACAATTCTTTCCGGATGATTGACATGTACATCATGTCCACCATTAACCAATCTCATCCTAAAATTACCATTGGGGTAACATGATTCGTCTATCAGAAACGTGGTGTTTCTGAAGAAGCCATTATTCTTTGATTCCGCTGCGACTATAGCCAAAGTAGGCGTTTTTATGTTTGTGTATATTTTTCTTATATGTTCGGGGGAGAACGGTGGGTGGCAGACTTGCCGGGTGCGCTGGTCGAAAGTGTACCTGAAAGAATAATTCTATGTTAAATCATCTAATCGGTATTTTAAAAAAGTACCTAATATTGCAAAATAAAAAAAAACAAGCTCGCTTTCCCCCTTTTGGATGTTAGAAAATGTTTGCAGGGTCAGCAACGTGCGAGTGATAAACCTGTTGTAAGCGTTTATAGGCGACGTTAACCGCTTACCATCAGTCGGACCGTATGCTTGTTTGCTATGTTAATTTCATCAGTATGTGGAACGGAACATTCCCCAAAAATACATCTGACGCTAACATAGACGGAGCTGGCAACATTTTGACCAAAGCACATTTTCATTCTACCTTGTAATTTTTTTACCATTTTTCTTATAAGCATTCTTATTATAAAAGTAGTTAGAAAAGCTACGGGCTACTTTTTCTTCAAGACCTGAGGTCGCCATATACGTCAATCCATTTTCTTTGCTGGCTTATTAACAAATGCACTGCATACAAATTTAATATCAAGACGCACTATATCCAAACCCTATGCCATTGACTCACCTAATAAGCCCATCTCCGGTAGGTTCGGACCACCTCTGAAGTGTTGCTATAGCATTCTCCTCACTCATACTGCGTCTTTTCATCAAAGATTCTACTGCCTACAAAATTAAACAAGAAATTTAAAATACACTATATAAAGTACAGTATTACCCAACTGATATGGCTTACCGATGTACCTGCGCAGAAGATATATTTTCAAAGCGCGAGAAACGCTATTGGTCGGCAGCTGCCGCCATGTTAGCGCGCGCCGTGCGGAGGGGCCTCACGCGCGAGTGAGACGGAACTAACAGCTGCACTGTATTATGAACCTTATAGTAGTGATTTAAGGTTGGTTGTAAGTTTTAAGCATTCTTTCGTTAATCTTTGGGGCCATACTTTATTTTCTGTGCGAACGAAGATTCACGACGCGCCATATCAGTTGGGTACTACTGTACATGTTCATGTTATAATATTGATGATACAATTACAAACCTGTTGCCATGATATTTTAGGTCGTTTTTCCCTTGGTATGTTATATTTGTCATAGTTTTCATAAAAACTCGTGAAGAAGTGTTGGTACCTGTAGAAAATTTATACCAACTAAATATCTTTAAGCCAAAAATAAGCAGTTCTAGATGCAGTAATATTTGTAACTAAAATAATAATAATAATAGGACCGTTTTTAGGGCAGTTTTTTGGTTCACTACACAAGAGCATATTGCTGGCTCTTCGCAGCAAAAGGTTCCTTCTGAACCATGCATTAGAAGTTCAAATGCGCCTGGCCTAGTTGAATGAATAACTTTTTCATTTCATAGATAGATATGAAAGTAAATAGGTACATTACCATGTAGAAAACTGATCAGCTTCCACTCCGATGAAATTCACTGGATCCAATTCTATTAATTTGGATATTTTGCCAGGATATGATACATTATACACTTTGCCTGAAAATAATTATAATAATTAATAATATTCTTCCATGTACTGTCTTTGTGTACACCTGTATTGGTAATTAGGTCACAATCAATGAATTGGATTGAATAGAAATCACGATTTTAAAAGGAGTTGGAAGATTTTAGTATGGAGCCCATTTTATTTCAAAATGGGGTCCAATGATAACTTTTATAAAAATTGATAGCTGGCATCAATACAATCAAGAAATATTCTGTGACAAAACCTCGTAAAGGTAGGAAACATAAAAAATTATACCCAATAAATTATAGTTAAAAAAACGAAGAAACGCGCTTTTTTAGTTTTTTTTAACTATATTTTTTTGGGTATAATTTTTAATGTTTCTTATCAGTAAAACTTTAGTTGCTCATATCTTCCAAACGTGGCACTTTTTGCCATTAAAATATTAGACTTAGAAACAAAAATCGCTTATACTAAGGCCCTTATGGTATAGACAGAGAAAATAGGTTGATTATTATTTAACACTTTTTAGTGCAGGGCTTTTTAAAGCGTGTTTATTAGCTTTTTTACTGAGTGGAATGCCAAAATCTTTGTACCCCTTTGGTGAAGGAATGTAGCATAAGTAACTAAAAGGAACCATTCCTTTAAAAAGAAAACAATTTCGTCCTTAAATTATACAGGGTGTAAGGGACATCGCCGCACAAACGGATACCATGGGTCCAGGACATGATTCTGGACTCCCCCATGTTGGAATTTTTCGTCGGTTTTTCCCAATTTTTTTTAAAAAAAAATTAAGTTTTTTTTACTTTAGACTGTTCATAATCGTTATTCTTACCTAACCCAAAGAGATTTAAAATAAATAAGTTATTAATTCATTACTTTCACTAAAAGTAGCAATGTAAATAAAACTAGAAACGGTGTCTTATGGCGATATTCGCCTGCAGTCAGCGACATACTACGTAGGCACAACGTTATCGCGCGTTTAAATCGCGGTGTTCACAATACATTGCGCGCTCGAAAATGACAATTTCTATAACCGATCATTAGCGAGGTGAATGCCTTTCACAATTTGATTAGTGGCATTAGGTGTAGCCTTTTCGCGAAGTTTGCGTTACCATGCAAAATACACCCTGTATAGACTTGTAGTCAAAATTCAAAATCATTCATTTCAAATAGACCTTCGCAGGCACTTATGAATAATCTGACTCTAATACTCTTGAATGATAGAAATGCTGGTCAGTACGTGTAACTAATGCCTTAAGCATCGACACATGCCGCTCAAGACTACTCATGAATATATTATAACAACAAGACCTTTGTAGCTCTGAATTATTTATGGTGAACAATACCACTTTAGCAACGGTTATTAAACTATTGAGAACAGTATTTGCTACGCATGGACTGTGTGACGTAGTTGTATCTGACAATGACACATGTTTCGTATCTAATAAGATAAAGCAGTTCTTTAATGCTAATAACATCCGACATATGACCACACCGTACCACTCAAGGTAATCAGACAATCAAGGACAAACTGCGGAAAATGGATGATTTGGCATGGGACACTAGGATACCAAATCTGCTGCTAGGACATCATGTCACAACATTTTTTTTATACCACTAAGGTGGCAATCAAGCATACAGCCCGCCTGATGGTAAGCAGTTACCGTAGCCTATGGACGCTTGCAACACCAGGGGTATCACTCGCACATTGCCAACCCTGAAGAAATCTCTTCACACCCTTACGGACACAGACAGACAAGCAGATTGAAAAAAATATAAAGAGAAAAACTAGAGAGACACACATTGGCCAGAAGCGTTATATATCGGAATTATAGCACAATGGGTCCAAGATGGTTATCAGGCCAGGTATGTGACAGTCCATCCAGCTACATATCCATCAAATTGACCAACTAATGATATTGAGATTTCCCCAGCTGTAATAATGTGTGTAAGTGGTACCTATATGCATTGTGCATTCTTTCATTCATCAAGTTTCTTGCCGGAGTCTCAGTTTAAGTGTATATCGAACCGGTGGTAAATTCAACTGCATGTACCAATTTAACATTCATAAGTGCCTTACTAGGGCCTAAACTGAATAAATAACTCTTTGATTTTGATCCATTACAATTGTGAAAAAACGTAATGATATAAGCAATGAGAAAAAAAAATGGTAAAATAAAACTAACCTAAAAGTGCACCTAGAGAATGTCCCACAAATGCAAATGTGTCCCATCTGAAATGTTTCACTACTGCTTCTATGGCGTATACCATGTCGTACTGGCTGATCATCATCCCTGGAGGGAATGGGTCTGATCTACCGTTACCTGGTAACTCCATTCCTGGAAAATTTAATAATCCTTACATATTATAAAACAAAGTATACTACAATATATAATAATTTTGACAGGCCAGTTGGTGCGGTTTCCTCAGGTTGTGGGTTCGATTCCCACACAGGACATGCATGAACATGTATGTTTATCAGTCTGGGTGAAAATATGTAGGTACTTATATTTAACGCTTGGCTCGCGGTTAAAAATATAACAAGCACATCCCTCGTGAGAACCAAGGGTAAAGTATGTATTTTCAAAAAGTAGTATATCTAGTGTATCAGTTATCTGGTTTCCATAGTACAAGGTCTGCTTAGTTTGGGTTCAGATAGCCGTGTGAGGAATGCATCAGGATATTTATTTATTTAAAGTCCCTCCCGCTACATCTGTCTGTCTGAACACATTAAACTTAGAAATTACTGAACATATTATAATACAGTTTTCACCAATAGATGGAAGGATTTACGAGGAAAATTTTGTTGTATTATTTATTAATGTTATGTGTATATTGTCTGAAATATAGGTACTTACATTATTTTATATTGCAAAGAAATTTTATCTCATACATAACACAGATTATATAATTTATTAGATTACTGTATGTCATTAGTAAGTACGAGAAACCTACCTATATAATAAAAGCCTTTTGGTAATGTTTTGAGCAAAGGTCTGAAGGTCACAGCGGAGTCCACTGCACCATGACATAGTAGTACCGGCTGATCTAAGCAGTTTCCCCATGCTAGGACTATAAAAAAGTAAACACAAACATAAGTAACTGAAATACCTTGAATAAAATGATCAAAGTTCAACTTTTAAACACTGATATTTTATGTGATAACTTACTGCATATCCTGCCCCAAGGAGCTTGTATGAACCATTCCTTTTCTAATAAATCCATTTTAAATGTATATTCATTTATTATTTATAATTATAATGGAATTAGAATAAAATAAACAAGTTGTAAAGTTCGTAAATACTGTAGTGGTGTCCGCGCTAATAAACGAATATTTGATGAATCAGAACCAGTTATTAGTATGTAGTGATATTATTCCCTTATAAACTGAGTATGATTTGTTAGTTATATAAAATCTGTGACTGTTAAACCTGGTAATTTATACAAATTCAATTTCAAGAAGTCTTGCACAACAACACAATACAAGAGAGACAGACAGATTAGTGTTGCCGTTTCGGAAAAATTAAAGTCCCCAGGCCCAGACCATGATGAAAAATTTAAAAAGTAGCTAAGTTTTCAAAATAGCCTCCGCCAGAAGTCGTTTAATATTTCCATATAGTAAAAATATGGTGTAAATAAAAGCAAATTTGTATAATCAAGCATTTATTCATAGTCATTAAATCCCCAGAGGTTTATACAAACATACATTTCGTCATCTTCAACTTCGACACCTTCTAATGGCGTGAAGTTGATGGTTCCATTGTAGTAGTTTTTTTTTTACGATTCATAAGTGTTTTGACCACAATCTCATAGATCTAGAAGGAAATTGCTCTTAAGTAAGAACATACCAATAGGTGCTTGGCGACAGATTTTCAACTGGAGGGTGGTAGCCAGCTACCACTACTACTACTACTACTACTAGGGTACTACCCTCCACCGTGCTATGGTTTCCTCACGATGTTTTCTTTCACCGGAAGCTCATGCACATTGTATTCGAACCCCGGACCTACCGGCTCGGCGTTCGATCGTCGAATGCCGAGCCCTAGGTCGTGGTTGTGACGTTGAATTTGGACGTCACTACCACTATATAGGCTATCATCACCTTATGGTGTGGAAGGTGCTCCACGTGAATTTAATTTTTTTATGGTTTTTGTAATTCATCTGGCAAGACAAGACAATAGCAATTCGTAGTATTGCTAGAAACTCCATTTAAATTTGTACTAATTCGTTTCTGAATTTCCAATATTGAAAGTCTCCTGCTTCGTCTAATTTCACTCTACTGGACTACTTACTTCACAAAAAGTTGTTAGTCAGCTTTGCATATAAAAAGTCGGTGAAAGTCGTAAATTTTTTTTAAGTCGCTAGATCGTAAAATAAAATCGCTATACAAATCCAAAATCCGCTAGATCTAGCGACAAAGTCGCTAAAACGGTAACACTGAGACAGATAAACATGACGTGATAAGGTGGGCCAAATACGTAGGTACGGCTTCCTGATGAGGAATTCAGAGTCAGAGACCTGAAATGCACGCATTTCATACAAAATCGTTTATTTAGAAGACCGATCGCGTCTACCGAGTGGACGTCTAGATATTATTGTATTTTTAGCGATCATTGTTTTACGTAAAAAAACAATGTAAGCTCAAAAATGTTAGTGTGTAAACCATGCATATGGGATATTTTGGCGTGGGTGGGAATTGACTCTGTTTTATTTTCTGAGGAGGTATTTAATAGCGACGATTCTTCTTCTTATTTAGCGCCAGTAAAAGTGCAATAGAAATCAATTCGTCGCCATGTAAAACGTGTTTTTAAGAACGCGTTACTTTACGTACTGGCAGTACCTATAGGTACATGTACATTCCGAACACAAAAAAACGACTACCAGTCTCACGGAATTCCGAATCTGAATTCCTGATCAGGAAACCTGACCAAGAAACCGTACGCTGACCGTACGTATGTGGCCAGCTTAGTGCTGCCCTGTCAGCCAATATTATTGGTAAATCCACAGGGTAAACCCTACGAGTGACCACCTTTGAGTACCTATATACCTATTTAGGGAAATTTTAGTCTAAAATACTCAAAGGTAACCACAAATCAAATACCTACCTAGTTATTTATACTTCGTAGTTATAGGTATTAAAGAATCGTATAAAGTTCAACGTTCAACATTTTTAGTCGAGAATAACTGAATTGTAAATTTTCATGATAATCGTTTTACTATTTTACGAGATAATACTTAATTTGATGTTTTCCAAATTCCATTCCATATCATTATCTAATAGTGGGTCTACGCTAGGCGAGCCGAGCCCGAGGCGATCACAAGCGGAGCACGAATTCGCGTAGTGTGGATGGACCTATGGGATGGACTTAGGAGCTTCGAACGAGCGTCGGTTTTATACGAACACAACGAACGGGATTCGAATCGCCCGCGAGCAACGCTGACGCGCATAGCGTCTCGACTCGCCTAGCGTAGGCCCACCTTAAGCAGATAGTGCTGTTTCGCTATCAGTGTGTACTTTGCACTCTGTTCTCATTTATTGCAAGGAAGTAAAAACTTATCTAATCTAACATTGCTCTTTATGGCCGTGAAAAAAAACGTCTTAATTGTAAGTGAATTTAGTTTTGTGCAATATTCGAATATTTAAAACCAATAAAATCCCTCATACCTAAGGTAGGTGCGGCACGTGATTTACCATTTTTATGCAATATTTATATTGCGTCTGTGAAACAGCGCCCTCAGCAGAATACCTTGTGAAACTAAATTATGACAGATATAGGTATCTCTCTTCGTTGCGCTATGTTTGTCTCCTTTTCACTCATGATGGATAATGTGACCTAGTGATGTGCAACTACGTTTTCTTTTTTGGTATAAAACATCGGTAGGTTTTTGTAATGTATATTTTATTAAATTAGAGTAGCTTACCTATTTTTTCTTATTTTTAGCGCAATGAGTGCTCACATGCGACTGGCAGAAAATGAAATCAGTATTAAAGCACCATGGGGCAACATTGCAGGTAAAATGGCACAGTTAAATACCATGGCGGGAGGTGTTTTGTTCATGGTACTACCTACTGGTATGGTCAGCAACGTAGCTGAACAGATCAACATTTTGGGTCCCGTTTGGCACCCTTTCGGGTACGGAACCCTAAAAAGGAAAGAAAATATATTTATTTAAGCTAATGAGTTTTTATTGTTTTTCTACCTTGGTATAACAATATATCAATATGTCTGCACTTATTGTTTAAAATGAACTATTTCCGTAATCCTCAAAATTATCAGTTTTACTGTTTTCGGAGGATATGGCTTATATTAAGTACCTACACAAAATTCTAAGCACAATGGCTAATATTACCGCCACATACATGACGATCCACCGCAGCTTAATTTATCCAATTTTGCAAGGCACCTGTAAACAAGTATTTTGTAAATGTCTGTCTATTAAATACCTATGGTAAGTATAGATCGTTTATATTGTTTACCTACATAATTATAGTTTGTTAAATTGCATCTATTCAGCTACTTACGTTGCTGACCGTACCAAGAGTAGGGCGGAACGGGAGTGGGAGATCAAATAGTACACTTTCGATCGATATATTGATATTATAAAAACAAGAAAAAAATCTATAAAATGTCCACTTTAAATCTTCTGCTTGTTATATGAAAAACAATTCGACATACAAAAAAAATAACCAATCTAATGCGACTCCACCTATTGCGCCGCAGCTCGTGGGTTCGATTCCCACACAGGACATGCATTTGTGTGCATGAACAAGTCTGTATGTCCTGAGTCTGGGTGTAATTATGTATTTACAAACAAAAAGTAGTATATGTATTCTATCAGTTATCTGGTTTCCATAGTACAAGCTCTGCTTAGTTTGGGATCAGATGACCGTGTGTGAGGAATGGATATTTATTTATTTAATTAATATGATGGATGACATATTTTTTTCCAGCACTATCCTGGGGCGATCCATCAAACCCACCAGTGATCCTCTGCCATGGCAAGCTAGACGCTTGTTCAGGTTTCAGACCTTTAGTGTCCCTACTACCTAAAAACTTCTACTACGTCAGTATTGACTTACCAGGCAATGGACGATCGGATCATTTGCCAAAAGGAGTGAGGTATACTGTCATAGACCTGGTACCAACTATAGTCAATGTGATGGAACACTTCAAATGGGACAAGTTCATTTATATTGGACATTCTTTGGGAGTTCCTATAGGTGAGTACGCCCGGCCCGATACTCGCACTTTTGGTGAAAATCGTGGGTATCTCTGGAAAATAGTAAAAAAAAAACATTTATATCTCCAAAAATAGTAAATGATCACCAAAATTAACCACCATTTTAACGTGAAATAAGAACCCAAATTATGATTGTTTAAACCAAAAAATAGTTTATTACCAAAAAAACAAAATTACACCAAGCACAAACTGGGAACTTGGATCTTCTCACAGTTCAAACCTAACCAACTGTATCTGGAGTGCCCCCAGTCAGGAAATAGCGCAACAATTTCCTCATAAAAATTAAGTGATCATTTACTAAATTAGGTTTCATAGTACAATTTAGAAGTTATTGGTCACAAATTAGTTTTGGTGGGCATTCTATTTTCTGCCATCTTTTAGATATCCACCATGTTTTACGCTAAATGTCTAACAATGCGACTGATGTTCACGCAAGAATCGGACCTCTGTCTGCAAATAATAGGCGTTAGTAAAAAAAAAGCCACAACTTACCATGTAATTATTCTAGGTAAATACTTCAATATAGCATACCCCGGTCACATAACGCGCATGGTCGAGCTAGACCCGATCCCAGCTCACCACACGTGGCCGACCACTTTAGACGGTATCAGGCAATGGTTCCACGACTATTACGGCTATTATAAGAATGAGAGATACATGAAGTATAATGGGGGAGAAGAGAATATACCGGTATATACTTATGAAAAGGTAAGTTTGATCTAGTTCCCGTTTTTCCAGGATTACGTACTTTTATCCTATATTCCATTCAAACTCATTCGGGCACTACCTACGACGTAGAGTAACGCGAACAACAACTTTTTGATTTTGATTTTTGACTGACTTTTTTGTAGACGGTGGTATTTTAGCGTACGGTGTGACAAATATAAAAATACATTTTGATTTTTAAGAATGTCTAATAAACCTTATTGCTTCACAAAAAGGTTAATCTATACAGGGTGTTATTTTGGTCAGCGACAAGCGACTCAGGAGCGATAGTACAAAAATACATTTTCCAAAAATGGACTTAATTCCATTAAATACTGTAAATGCGTTGAGAAATACCTTATTCAATTTGAAATAAAATTACCGCAAAGTATGGTCACTAGCCACGTGCACTGACTAGAGCTAGGCACAAGCCGCCATCACCCCACCCCTTTACCCCCTCGCACTCCCGTTGAGTATTACGTCTATATTTTAGCTTATTACATGATTTTCAAAATAATATTATTTTTATTATTAAAAAAAATAAAGTAAATTTTTTTTTATATTTTTTTTAGCACCAGTATCAGTTGTATTATCGACCCTGAGTCGCTCGTCGCTGACCAAAACAACAACCTGTATTATATAAATAACCATAGACTTCACAGATAAACCTTATTGTGAAGCATTGAGGTTAATTTTGCTTCATTGACATTCTTAAAACGTCAAAAGGCGTATTTTACATTTGTCACACATGTGACGTCGAATGGCGAGGTAAGGTCAGGGGATAAAATTCTACAAAGACTTTGAACTATCGGTGGTTACGATGAAAATCTGTCGCCCCGCACCTATTGGTATTCCGGCTGCTGATAAAATAATGATAAATTACAGGCTCGTGAAAAAATGATGAACATCCGAGGTTTGACGGAATCCGCCGCAGATCACATATTGGAGAGGTGCTTAGAACCGATTGGCGACGGATCGTACAGGTGATGTAATTTATGAAGCAGGCACATATGGGGTTGTCATATTATATTCTATCAATATGGAAATTAAAAATGGACTGTAGCAACATAGAAATAAGGTAAATTTTTACATTGAATGCTGGAGAGCCGTCCTAACGCGCTAACAAAAGTGAAATGTAAAAGTAAACCTGGGGGGCTAAAAAGGAAGCTAAAGCAATATTGCTAACGCAATTCATTTTTTCGAATTCTCGTCAGATCCTACGTAATTTCAATATTTTTTGGTATACTAGTCACTCATTATATACAATTCAATTCAATAAAACATTCGGAATTGATGAATTGCATAAGGTCTGCCGTAAATTCGAAAAAAATAATTGCGTTAGCAATATTGCTTTAGATTCATTTTTAGGGGGGCTTATATCAATAATAAATAAATATCCTGGGACATTCCTCACACAAAGTCGTCTATTTTTCAACACGTATCAAAATATTATATTCTTCTCTCCGAGCCGGTTTGTGTGAACGGACCTCGCGTGTAAAGAAAGTGAACGCTTACTAACGTGTTTGCGTTTACGATACTTCTCTATAGGAATTAGTACAACGCCTCTAGCGGAATACTCATGGTACTAATTTCTCCCATACAAAGCAGCAGGTTGGGAGCAGACCGCATGCAACAGCAGCGGACGACATACACTGTCGCTGCGGCAGTCGGCACACACTACCCCCCTTAGGTGTAAGTTAGTCTTGGAATAACCAGGTATTAAGATAGCCTCATCCCTTTTTGTTTATATGATATTAGAAAGTGACGGATATATTTTAATCCTAGGTTTAACTATACTTGACTTACACCTTATTTATTAATAAGACGGCACGAGTTTAGTTTCCGAATCAACTAAAACTGACGTGGGAATACATTACTTATTACAGATTCACATTCGACCAGCGCATGAAAGAGGTCACAATACTCCCGTATTCAGGAGAGCTTCTTCAAAAATTATACACGCAAATTAATACGCCAACATTTTGCGTGTTGGCCCAAAGTATGGTCGACCTAGGAATGTATGCAGACGTGCCGTTTGTAATGGACGAAAAAGCTTGGCCAAACAATAATTACAAGTTTAAAATTGTCGACGGAGGCCATGACGTCCACATTTACAACCCGGATTGTATGGCTGATGATATTTCAAACTTTTTATTGCAAGAATTTAAGGCTAAGCTGTAACTGTTGAAATAAAAAACTAAACAACATTCTTATAAATTTTATTAAATATAACAAAACATTGTCACCTATCTAACCATAGACATACAAAAGACAGACCGTCACCTTATTCGAAAGTGACAACACCCCAAGTATGCCGGGCCGTTTTGTAAATGCAAGCCGCACATAATATTATCCTAAACTAGCTGCCCGGTGTAACTGCGTTCGCGTGGTGCCCTACCCTACCCTACATTTAAACCTTCCCTGAACTTCCGCAAATATTTCCAAACCAAAATTAGCCAAATCGGTCCAGCCGTTCTTGAGTTTTAGCGAGACTAACGAACAGCAATAAATTTTTAATGAATTTAATGTAAAAAAAATAATTTATGAATGCGAATCATAAATTTTGTAAACTTTAACGCAAAAGCTACTGTACGGATTTGGATGAACTTAGGCACACAGATAGAATATATTCTAGATGGACACGGGACACTTTTTTTGACAGGCCAGTTGGCGCAGTTGGTTAAGGTTCACCTTACGCGCCGCAGGTCGTGGGTTCGATTCCCACACAGGACATGCATTTGTGTGCATGAACATGTCTGTATGTCCTGAGTCTGGGTGTAATTATGTATATTAAGTATGTATTTACAAACAAAAAGTAGTATATGTATGTATATCAGTTATCTGGTTTCCATAGTACAAGCTCTGCTTAGTTTGGGGTCAGATGACCGTGTGTGAGGAATGTCCCAGGATATTTATTTATTATTTATTTATTTATTTTTATCCTGGGACAACAATATATTCCTCAGAAACTGCGGTTGTCATTCCGTATTGAAACATCGACAGTGACAGGCTCAGTGTCGCTTGTGTCGGTACTGATTTTACTCACACATACGTAGGAAATATAGTGCTTCACTTTCGTATAAAGCGACGCTCTGTCCATATTTTTGATCAATGTAACTAACCTATAACTTTGATTTAGTATCATTTAAAAATTCACATATAACTCGAGCGAATCGTTCCGGGTTCGTCACGTGAACATCATGTGTGCCTTTCACTTTGATCACTTTGAAGTGATCTATATTAGTCTCTAAGTCCGATATAAGTTTTTCCGTATCTTCTTTCCCTTTCTTATATGCTTTTCCACCATCACTCGCTGATATGAGGAGACTTGGAGGAGTATTCTTGGAGAATAATTGGTAGTAATTATCTGCTCCGAAGTTTTGGGGAGCGGGGAATTTTAAACGGTTGTCCCATGATAACCTAAAAAAAACCCATGATACATTTTAAAGCTCAGTCTTTGGATGCCAAGACGAAGGTTTCGGGTTCGAATCCAACGATGAACTTTTGGTGAACGGAAACATCGTTAGGAAACAATAGCACGGTGGTAGGGTACTTTGTAGTACCCACCTGACTGGCTACCACCCTCAAGTTGGCACTTGAGAGCCAGTTCCTTCTAGGCTTTGTGTGCTTACCAACTTCGGCCACATCATCACTTACTAAATAAAGTGTTACAGTATTACCCAATTAATATGGCTTACCGATGTACCTGCGCAGAAGATACATTTTCAAAGCGCGGGAAACGCTATTGGTCGGCAGCTGCCGCCATGTTAGCGCGCGCCGTGCGGAGGGGCCTCACGCGCGAGTGAGACGGAACTAACAGCTGCAGTGTATTATGAACCTTATAATAGTGATCTAAGGTTGGTTATTAGTTTTAAGCATTCTTTCGTTAATCTTCGGGGCCATACTTTCTTTTCTGTGCGAACGAAGATTCACGACGCGCCATATAAGTTGGGTAATACTGTGGGCGGCCGTATCACTAAAAGTGATCTCTACCAGGCAACCTTTTATAATTTGCACAAATAAAATATTTACTAAATCTTTATTTTTATTTTATTTGTCTACATGATAAGTGATATGATGGCACAAAACAAATTTTAATAACTATTCAGGACTTATTAGCGGGAACTTGCAAAGTGTCATTGTTAAAAAATTCAAGTACCTATTTTAAAACATGACTTATGAACGGTGACTGACAGTGCAGACTATCTGAAAGTGATTTATTGTGACTAGAACTTACAACTCGACACTGGCAAAAATAAGTCCAAATAAAAGGGAATGGGCAATACTCCACCACGCGTGCCCACTGCGGATCGGTGGAGGTAGGCTAGTGGTCAACCTACTGTTGGAATTTTTCAAGCCGCCTAGGAGGCATCCAACTAGCTTAACGACTATCACAATTAAGTGATAACCGGGACCAACGGCTTTACGTGCCTTCCGAAGAAATAGAAATAGAAATAGAAATCATTTATTCAGCTCAAAATTTAAAGAGATAACAAAAAACACATAACACAAGAAAATAAAAAATAACAATATAAAACAACAATCGCTTAACCTATGTATTAATTAATCTATTGAGCTGAAACGGCCTCCCACTCAGCATAATTTTATGTATGTATGAGAAGGGAATTAGACCTTTTGCATGCCAAGAAGATGCTGTTTATAATGTCTTTGGAATGATATTCTGGAATTTAAATTCCTGATCGGTGGTGGGATATTATTCCAGCATTTCGTGGCAGCATACCGAAAACTACCACGAAATGCAGCTGTCCTGTGACTTGGACATGCAATGCGAGAGGCTTCTCTTACTGGTCGCTGTGAAAAATGTACCTTCTCATACAGATACAGTGGATTTTGGCTTTTAATGGTACCGAAGAGTAAGCAGGCAAAATGAAGCTGTCGTCGTGACTCCATATTCATCAGCTTACTTCGATTAAGATACGGAGTTACGTGAGCTCTTCGAGGAATAGGGAAGCAGAAACGAGCACAGGAATTCTGAATACGTTGTATTAATTTCCTAGTACGGGATAAAAGGCACTCACCGATAACTGTATCTGCGTAATTAAGTTTAGATAAAATTAAGGATTCACAAAAGTAAATCCTTAGCTCTACGCTCAGATATTGGCGAACTTGGTATAAAACTTTCAACCTGTAGTAACAGTTTAATATTTTTCCAAAGTACGCGCGGACTTTTCGCATTTTTATTAATATGATGTTGAAAATAAGCAGATTTCTCACTAAACATAGCCGCAATTACAATGCTTTTGAGGTCTTTATAGCATTTCTTGTCACTTTCACTACGTGTGCGGAAATATTTGGTATGAGCTTTATCCCTTAATCTTATCATTTCCTTGACGGTTTGAGTAATCCAGGGGTAACTCTGTTCTTTAATATATATTGTCTTTACAGGAGCATGCACATCAAATAAGTAGAGAATATAGGCATTAAAATTAATTAGACAGTCATTTACGCTGTTGCAAATTAAACGCTCCCATGATATGGCATCAACGTCTGCAGAAAATTCTTTAAGATTGATATCCTTGAGTGGTCTATAGGTTATCCAAAATGGAACAGGTTTAGGCTTCTTGATATTCAGTTCACATGAGACAAAAGCATGGCTACTAAGATCAGGTACATAATCTACATTTAATTTTGACACTTTAGTACTACTACAAATAAGGTCCAATAGAGTTTCTGAGTGATCTGTGAAGTGAGTTGCGCGACTAACATACTGCTTAAGATTCATGCACTGTAAAAACTCAGCAAGTTTTTTGGCATTTACGTCCTCAGTTGAGAGTAAATCAATATTAAAATCACCTAATAGAACAATATGATCGCATGCCGAAAACGAGCTTACTGACTCCGTAAGCGCATCAATAAAAGTATCCACATTGAGCCAGGGTGGCCGGTATGCTGTGCCTATAGCAAGTTTCAGGCCATTTACCTTTACGCTGAGCCACATTTGTTCCACAGAGGGTGAGATCGGACATTCAAGTTGCCGCGCATATATCCCACGCCGAATATAGAACCCAACCCCTCCTCCGCGAGAGCGGATATCGATAGAACGCGGAATATGTCGTAGTCTATAACCCGGCGGGGCAGGCGCACGTCGCTCTTCACCAGGCCTCAGCCAAGTTTCGTTGACAGCCATGATATCCACAGCGTGTCGCTCCATAGCTACAAGAAATTCGTCATGGCGGGTTCCAAGAGATCCCGGGTTGAGCAGACCAATAGTTAAGTTTTTATGTTTAATATATTGCAAAACAAATGAAAACAAAAGCTGGACGTATTTGCAATTATTTAAGCATTTCCTAAGTAAAGTTAGATGGCGCCAGTCAATATTAATAAATACAGCAAATAATATTCGAGTTAAGTCATATAAACACAAAGCCACTATGAGTTTTGAATGGTTAGATTTTTCAGATAAGTACATAATATTATACACTATAAGTCTTGAATCGTTAGTTTTTTTAAATAAGTAAGTAATAAAATACATATATATTAATAAAGTTGCACATTGCGTACACTGCACTGGACCACAATATAGAAACACACTAACAAGCAATAAGAAATATACATATTTTAAATAAACAATAAGAAACGTAGAAGTAGCATTTAAAAAATGACCAAGCGGGTAATAACAATTCTTGTTATACATACTACATAAACAACCAGAGTATAAACAATACACATTTTTTTTTACAATACAGCTTATTCTGTGACCCTCATCCATATTCCAACATATAGAACAAGGTTCGAACAATAATATGTACAACATTACAAGGACCATGACATAGCATACAATAATAAGCTCATAGTAGGAATACATAATTATAGACTCGTAATTAAATCCAATAAAATACACATGATTATGCAATGTTTTCATTATTCTAAGATAAAAAAGTAATAAACAAACATAGGTACTAACAGGAGTTAAGCCGCTGATGTCATGTACAAGTGTTTGACTATAATTAATGTGTTCATAAGCAACACGCATCCTTAATAAATAGAACCATAACATTATAATATTAATATTTGCATACTTGTAACAAAAATATTCATACAGCGAATAAAAAGTGAAATACAGAAAGTTGCTAAGCAATAAATAGACAAAGCATATACACTGCAACAAGATTAAGCAAATCTGTCAAGTAGATCGCTGCAATTGCTGAAGGCAGGTCACAGAGTCGATTGTTATAGCCCTGGTCCGATTGTTATAGCACGGAAACGCTCGATTTGAAATACCACTAGGCGGTCACCCATCCAGGTACCGACCACGACAGGCGTAGCTTAACTTTGCCGATCGATTAAGAACGGCTAATCATGCTACACCACGAGCGCTTCAAATCCCATACAAAGGTTGATTGTTTACTAATGATGAGGATCATCGATAACCATCTTATCTACAGGCCCTGGGCTGGTATTGCAAATATCTACAGACAGCAGATCAGAAAAATCCTACAATACCTCTTAGATCACTCACCTATACTGATCTTCACCAACTTGTATCAAATTCCTGGACAGTACAATATCCGCTTGCTTCTCCGTCAGTTTCCTCGCTCTCATCACAGCGGTGATTGCCTTCTCTTTACTATACACCTTGCCTTCACTATTAATACTAGAATAATTACTGTAATACTCGTCAAAGAAACTGGTGTAGAACTCCTGAGGATCGTGCACTTGGAGACGCTGGAGTGAGGGTCCAGCGTCCAGGTGAATGAACTTCTGTATTCTACCTGGATATATTACGTTGTAGAATAGACCTGGAAAAGAAAAACAAGTTATAGCAGATGTTCCGGTGCAAAATTCTGAGCAGTCCAACATTTGGCCTTCGAATGACCCCATGAAGAGATATGACGGGTGCGAGGACGTAGCACGCTTACCCAGAAAATGCCTATTCACTCTGGCCTTGAAGACATTAGGTTATAGGTATTGGGAAACACAGACCGCGAAGAGAGTTCCACTCCTTAACTGTTCGCAAAAGGAACGAAGAAGCGAAGCGGTGTCCATATAAGCAGAATGTCGACAACGTGTGGCTGGAAATTGTCCCGGCGTCTTGTTTCGACGGGGAAATGGGGATTGGCGAATTAAATTGAACAGTACTGTGGCACTATGCTATGCTTAGGTATATCTTTTTTTTTTATTATTTGGAAAAAAAAAGCTAAACATAGTCAGATTGTCCAAAAAATATATAAAAAATGTAACCTTGCTGAGTTTCTTGCCGGATTCTTCTCAGTTGAAGGCCGAGTTCCGAAAAGGTATGTCGTTGTGCCCACTGCAGATCGGTGCAGGTAGGCTATTGGTCAACATACTGTTGGAGTTTTAAAGCCGCCTAGTAGGCCTCCAAATGCCTATAGGCTATGGTAACCGCTTACCATCAGACGGGCCGTATGTTAAAAGGATAATTTCATACCTTGTTCACATCCCATAGAATGTCCGATATACACAAACTGCTGCCACTGTAAGTGTTTTATTGTAACTTCCAAAGCACCAACAAAATGAAACCGCATTATCATTACACCTGAAAAATAAAATATAGTAGTACCCAACTAATATGGCTTACCGATGTACACACGGCTACAGATCAAGCTATACATTTCCAATATAAGCTGACCTCTCATTGTACGGAAATCCTATACAATGCGAGATCAGCTTATACTGGAAATGTATAGCTTGATGTGTTGCCGTGTGTACCTGCGCGAAGATACATTTTCAAAGCGCGGGAAACGCTATTGGTCGGCAGCTGCCGCCATGTTAGCGCGCGGAGGGGCGTGACTTGCGAGTGAGACGGAACCAACAGCTGCAATGTATTATGAACCTTATAGTAGTGACCTAAGGTTGATTGTAAGTTTTAAGCATTCTTTCGGCCATGACGCGCCATATCAGTTGGGTAATACCACAGTTTTACCACATACTGTACCACAGTATTACCATCTTACAGTAGGAAATCGCCTTTGATGTTGGGCCGCGCCGCCGTTCGTATGAGTACCAACGTTGTCACGAGCAAATACGCAAGGGTTGACATTATTTATGAGTAATAAACATTCACATGTCTAGCACTGGACTTATCTAAGCGCACGGCAGTGCGCACGCCAAGTTCCTACACCACCGCCGCACGTATTAGTCAGACTTTCCATGAGTGCGTGCGAAGATCTATTTGAATAAATGATCCCACCAAAAACATAAATGTGAAAATTGGAGCCAAGTTCAATATTATGATAATTATGATGTAATTGTCGACTTCACCGACAAAAGCGATTACGCTTAATACCGTCTCGTGTGTACCTACCAATGCACACGTGTGTCATACGTCGTCTTTCAACACAATTGCGAGAAAAAAAAACTTGGATTTATGAAGTTGATTTTTTGATATGGAACATGGCGCGTATTTTATTTTTTCACGCGCCGCATTAGCTTTGCGCCCGCAGGTCGAAGCAAGGGTGAACAAAATCGACATACAGCCTATGTTAAAAATATAATAAAGCGAATACTTTCGTATTTATAACATGACTTATTGTGAATTGTGAATAATTGTTTTGACTTGTTTTTTTTTGATTCAATGGGCTTGCGTTTGGCCACTGACCCGCCCACGAGGGACAATGACGAAGCCTAAGATGGAACATGCTTACCCAGAAGAAACCTATTCGCTCTGTCCTTGAAAGTAGGGAATGCAAAACCGTGGCAAAATGAAAACCGGTTTTTATTTCGGTTATGAGACGTAAAAACCGGTTAACCGGTTTTAAACCGGTTTTTTTAATGTGCTCTCGTTTTTTTACACGTTATTTCTATAGCTCGAATTATAGATACTAACCGTGCCTAAGATGTAAAAATCGCAAACTGATGAATAATTATCAGTTAAAGGTAATGAAGTGGGTATAAAAGAAACGTCATCGCCATCTGCCTGCCGTGTTTCCAATCATTTGGGATCGGTGCAATATGTACGCTTCTTCCATTCGTCCCTTCTATCCGTTATCATCTTTCATACAATTCATCCATATCTTTTTCATCAAATTGATGGAAATAATAGTTTATTTAACTCTGTAGATTCGTTTTCATCAGAGACTCGTTTATATAGACTACACGGTTCGTTGCTTTTGATTTTATTTCATACGAATGAAATCATAAAAACATATCACGTTTGCTTGGTTTTTAATTGCTATGAGATATGATGACTTTATGTTAAAAAATAGATTAATATCAGAGATATAAGTACTTATTTAAACATTTATTAAATTATGTTTCGTACGTTATAATATTCATTTCACACGTAATATTATGAATATGGCTTATTATAGCGGCACAGCAACTTGCGTGTACACAAAAACGTGATTATTACCATACGAATGTTGTCCTTAGATAAAAAAAAAACATTACCCAGTCTTTGTTGTCGTGCAGACGGGTAAAAAATAACACCAATCAATCAGCTTGCTGTCTGGCAGATACATAAGAGCCTTCATTAACAGTAGTTGCTCCGATAGCATGACATTAATGCTGGCGTCCCGCAAGGCTCTGAATTATCTCCAACACTATTCCTCTAGCATATCAATGATATACTCTCTATTGCCAGAATTAATTGCTATGCAGATGAAATTACAGGGGACGCTCATTACACGAGCCGTGCAAATATCCCTAGTTCTATATTGGAGAAAAGGCGCGAAGGACTTACGTCTTAAATCGAGAGTACACAAACTAGTGACTCCGATTGGAGTCGACTAAACCTTTTTTTTTTTTTGGTGGGGAAATCCTCGTAGGATACCCGACCACCCCGGGGGTAGCGGCCAGGTTATGCCGGACTTTTACCGGCTAAAACCCCACGGTGGTCGCCATCTGCGCTATAGAGAGGGGGGCGGGCTCTCGTGTTGAACGCGTACCTGCTCACCCCTCCAAGCGCGGCGCTTTGATGGCTCGTCCCGGGGGAAGTGTATTACCTCCCCCCAGCACCCTTGCTGTGCTATCGCACGATGAGTCGTGACCACATCGACTCATCGCCCTCCTTGGGGTCGCTTCTGGACGCACAGGGTCCCCGCCCTGATTGTCCACGACCCCAAAGGCCCCATTTAGTCGCCTTTTACGACAGGCAGGGGAACACCGTAGCTGTTATTCTAAGCCCCAGCTACAGGGCAGGGGGTAGTGACTCCGATTGGGGTCGACTAAACCTAGTCTATTTCAACCCCACTAAGTCACACACAAGCCTGCGCATTCACCGTTGAGAAAAGTCCATTTGATGTGGCTCTTCATTTCTAGAACATGTCCCTCAACATCACGAAAAGCATTGGGATCCTTCGCATTAATATTTATAGCGAGACGTTCTGTTCCAAAGTCATCTACAAGGTATCCAAAAAACTCGGTGTGATTAAGTGAGAGCGAAGCAGTACTTCTTATCGAGACAAAGACCGCAACTATATAAGTCGCAAGTCTGACCCAAATTGAGTATTTCTGTCTTCTGTGGGCACCTGGATACCAGCTTGGGTATTTAAACTCAGTTCAGCGACGTGCCGTTAGAATTGTCGATGATCCCGAGCTCACAAGTTTTAAAGCCCCTTAGTCTGAGGAGACACTGCCTTCTTATGTGTGTTCTACCACTTTTCCAACGGGCAGTGTTCTGAAGAATTGTTTGACCTGATGCCCAGTTACCTTCTACCATCGTAGTCACCGACGGGGAGTCCATCCACACACATTGGAACCAAAATGGTCTCGTACTGTGCGGTTTCAAAGAAGCTTCCTATCGTGGACGCTCAGGCTGTGGAATGAGCTCCCCGCTTCAAAAAGGTTGAGGGTTGGCAACGTGCGAGTGATAACCGTTATGTTGCCAGTGCAAGCGTCCATAGGCTACGGTAACTGGTTATCATCAGGCGGGCCGTACGCTAGTTTGCTGCATAAGTATTGTAAAACAAAGTTTAACATATTTTATATCATAAAAACAATAATCATTATAAGTTATTTTCTTACCAGCTCAACACACTACACATCTACACACTTCAGTTCATCACAAAAATACTCACTGCTTTGCACTCAGTTTACAAAACAGCGGCAAATCTTCCTTTTTTAGTATTTCCAAACATTGATATAAAAACCGAAAAACCGGTTTTGGTGTTATGTAAAACCGGTTTTTTTAGTTGGTCATAACCGTACCGAATAACCGGTTTTTCGATTTTCGGTGAAACCGGTTTGCATTCCCTACTTGAAAGGCATCTGGCCTAGATTGTAAGAGTCGGGAAACACAGACGCCGGAAGCCACTCCCTTGCTGTACGCATTATAAATGTGAATGCAAAATGCTGTGTCCGTATTTTCGGTATGACTACAACGTACTGCTGAAAATTTTCCCGGCGTCTAGTGATTCGGTGTAAAAAAGGGATGGTGGAATAAGGTTTAACAATTCATTTAGTACAAACTTAACATAATAATCGGGATTTATCATAAAACTGTGCAGTAATGTTAAGTAATAAGCACTAGTGTGTAATAATTTGCATTATAATAGAAGTGTGCAATAAATGTCACTTTACGAGCTAGTGTGTTTTAAACGATTTTTGTACTTTTATTAAATGCCGAGCTACCAGCAAAATTGATCCCAATGAAAAGCAGCTTAAAACCCGTGTGGCCGGTGTTGTGGGAACTTGGCCTACGCACTGTCGTGCGCTTAGATTATCGGGATGGGTGAACGTACGAAACACTCACTGCGCTAGTTTTATTCGCCCTTCAATCAGCATAAACTATAAACTTCCTCACTGCCGGGGCACAGGCCTACCTTCTATACAAGGCCAAATGGGCCATCCATACTCTGATCACGAGGGTCCAATGCAGGTTAGTGACTGACCTCACAACCGTAAGGAATACTTACTACTTTATTAAAGTAATCAAGATTTTGATATTATACGATTATTGTAATCAATAATCAGATTACTTTTTGGACAACACTGCTTATAGGTCAATGGTTTTTTCATAGACCTTCTCGTACTATCAATAGGTATATCAGGTACCTATACTACGTGTCAAACTCAGATGTAGTTAAATATTATGTTTTTTTTTATTGACAAGAAGATTTGACCGGCCCAAGATTTGGCTTTAGCACCCTTACGCGGACAAATCAGCGAGCAAGCTCTCAACCGGGAATATTTTGGTACAATGTCACAGCTTATATTAATGACAAATTCAAACCACTCTCACTTTAGGGAGATACTATTTACTACGACAAGGTACCTACTAAAATGTTAAGCTACTTTGCGTTCGTTGACTGAACACGCAGAATAAATTATATAGGTCTAACTACAACAGTATAATTTAAATCAAACATATTTTAGACTACATATTGCAGGTATATAGTAGGTGGGAACTCATCTTACGAAATTATAGGAATAAATTACCTCGCGTCACGGGGAAATCTATGAAATTTTAAATCTCTATTATATTTCGTCGTTGATTTACAGTCGTATACAGAACAGTTTGTCTGCGACATTATAATATAGGTACACTGAACCCTGAGCACTGAACAGTACCTACAACATTCACAAACAAGAACGCGTCAGCCTTTCGCGGACGATCGAGCTAACTAAGCGGAGCAGTGTTGCCAGATGAAATTTGCAAGAAGCAGTAGAAATTTAAGAAAAAAATCAGTAGATTCAGGAAAAAATCAGTAGACAGTAAAAGTTGATATTGTAGTCATAAACATCGTCAGTAATTTCATGCAATTGTCAAAACATACACCAAAACTACCAACCTGTTAAGTTTAAGCAATGCAGTTATTTACAAATATAAATTAAAAACTATTCACAAATGATTTTCTTCATCTTCATACATACACTAAAGGCACCATTTACTCTACAAATACTGGAAATGAAATCAACGTTTTAACTTCTTTTTAACTTTTGAACTTTCGACATTTGTTTTTGTTATGACTCGTTTGACACTCGCCTTGTGAAAAGTGATGAAAGTATTTTGGATTCAATTAATCTTGGCTCCCATTTTGAAACGGAATGTTTAGCAGTTTGACATACTTCTGACATTTGCCGTAAAACGGCATATTTAAAAAAAAAAATTAACTGCTAAACATTCCGCTTCCTCCACTGATGGAAACGACGCTGCCACAGAGTAGGTAATAACCACTATCAGACACGTTTTTTAATAGATAGACGGATTTTGTTTTTGTATATTTAGTAGCTTGGATTTATCTATGACATTAAAAAAGCAGGTAGATTTCTCGAATTGTTAGAAATAAGTCAGTAGATCAGTAGATAGCTCTAAAATCAGGTAGATCTACTGCTTTATCAGTAGATCTGGCATCACTGAAGCGGAGTTAGCTTGGCGCGGCCGGGCCGTCCCGACACCCCGCGAGTTCCCCTCCGTTGCTCTGCGTAAGTACATTCGTTGCGCAACTGTATGTGGTAAAACTGTGACTGTACTGTACCATATGAGCTTGTGGTGTGAAATATAATATCTGTGGAGGCTTTATACAGGTCGTTGTTTTGGTCAGCGACGAGCGACTCAGGGTCGATAATACAAATGATACTGGTGCTAAAAAAAATACTTTTTTTTTTTATAATAAAAATAAAAAAATATTTTTTTTGAAAATCATGTAATAAGCTAAAGTGTAGACATAATACTCAACGGGAGTACGAGGGAGTAAAGGGGTGGGGCGATGGCGGCTTGCGCCTAGCTCTAGTTTGTGCACGTGCCTAGTAACCATACTTGGCAGTAATTTTATTTGAAATTGAATAAGGTATTTCTCAACATATTTACAGTATTTAATGGAATTAAGTCCATTTTTGGGGAATATATATTTTGTACTACCGCTCCTGGGTCACTTGTCGCCGACCAAAACAACACCCTGTATACCCTATACATATTCATTTTTTAATAACCACAAGTACAATAAATACTTATGAAAGTATTTTGAAAATAAATTTGGACAGCAAGTAATACAATAATAAATAAATTGAAGATTGACTACAATGTATCTTGCTTATAAAATATATGTGATAGACTTGTTACTTTGATTAAAGGCACAACTAATTGTGAAGCAATTTGGCAATCACATAGCTCACCAATTTGGCAATCAGGTAGCTCACAACAACAACAACAACTACTTTTAACTTAACAAGATACTTTTTATATAAAGATCCCATCAGAAAATGGGTCAAATTGCAGAACGATAACTAGTATAGTTATAAATATTCCACAGAATCCTAATTAATATTATAAATGCAAATCATCATCTGCCTGCCCTGTTCCCATTCATTTGGGGTCGGCACAATATGTATGCTTCTTCCATTTGTCTCTTCTATCCGTCATACTAGCATCCACTCCTTTCTTACCCATGTCAACTTTCACACAATCCATCCATCTCTTTTTTGGTCTTCCTCTTCCCGTATATCCATCTACTTTCATATTCATCACTAATAATAATATTATAAATGCAAAAATGTGAATCCTAATTAATATTATAAATGCAAATGTAACTTTCGTTTGTTTGATACTCAACCAAAAATCATGAAATTTGGCAAGCATTATCCCAGAAACGCCAGGTGAAACCGTGGGAACAGCTAGTATCATAGTAGCTGGCACAGTTTGTTGTCTCTGGATAAGATTCCACCTTTGGCGTCGCAGGTTGTGCTTGAACATGTCTGTATGTCCTGATTCTATGTGTAATTATGTATGCTAAGTATGCATTTACAAACAAAAAGTAGTATATGTATTATATCAGTTATCTGGTTTCTATAGTACAAGCTCTGCTTAGTTTGGGATCAGATGACCGTGTGTGAGGAATGTAGCAGGATATTTATTTATTTATAATTATAACCTATACATGGTGCATACCTGTAGGAAACGGATCAGACTTTCCGTTACCAGGCATATCCACTGCAACATAATAGAAATCATCTGGGAGCAGTTCCAGTAGTGGGATAAAGGTGGCGGCACTATCCTGTCGACCGTGCACCAAGAGGACCGGATAGCCGGTTGGGTTGCCCCATGATATTACTGTAAATTGAACATTAAACATTCTTAAGACACGTATAACATAGCATTTTCCCCAATGTTCCATGTTCTTGAATTCATACCAGTTTACTGACAAAGTTGTAGGTATAGTTCGTAAAGCAATTACCGAGAAGTACTTACAAGCTAGTTTTCCCCATGGCGCAGGAATAAACCACTCTTTTAACACTTTCTTCATAATATTTGATCCGTCGCTCTTCAATGAAGAGCAGAAAACGTTTTGTTTATCAATTTACGGTACATATCCTACACACTTTAGCAACAGAGTCAACACTTTAGTCTATCAGATTATCATTTACGAAATGGTTTTTTTTATCAGTAAGGTGATATAACTAATGCTACTCTCTGACCTAATTTGCCTCTAAATTATAAATTTAAATTTTGAAAACATATGGTTCTTGCGCGAGTTTTAGTTAAAGATTAGAGATAGAGATGCGAATGTGATGAGTGAATGATTCGTTCGAAGGCTCACTCGGTACGGTAGGGTACGGTATTCGATTCAACTATTTATTTTCGGCGGGAACTTGCAGGGTGACGTTGTGTTTTCATTTTTATTTTCATAAATTCGTGTATTTTGAGTTTTATTGTATATTTTCGGTGGTATTCTACCCAATAAAGATCATCCATGTGCACCAGTGAAGTATAATGAAATGAATTATGTGTATCGTGACTTTTCAAGTTGTCTCAAAAAGTCCGTGAAGAGTTTTAGTACAACAATGACCACCATTGTAGTAAAACATGACTTTTATGAACGGTGACTGATTGAGGACTATATGTGAAAGATTTCTTTTTGATTTATTGTGACTGGAAACTATAATATAACTCGACACTGGCAGAAATGAGCCCTACTTTGGGCTTGGTTACCAAACTTAAAAATAAGAAGAAGAAGTGTAATATTATGGTAGTTCTTTGCGGTGAATTCAATCGCATTCGCATTCAGTCGGTGGAAGTACTCATCAATATAACAAACAATTTTATTATGAGACCCAATTTAGAAATCGCGAAAAATATTAAAGCTTTTCATACAAAAGATTAACCTTTCTTAATCAAAATGTGTGGTTTGATTTTTATAAATTATTGATTCATTTGAATGTTCATTCATCATTCATATGAAATGAAATGAAATTGTATTTGCATGAACATGGTACATAAAATGGATCTTAAAATTATATATATATATCTGCATATTCTGCTATGAATTTAGCGTGCAAAAAAATTATATTTATAAGGAACATTCAAATTCAATGAATTATATTATATTATAGGCATAGACTGAATTAATTAGTGGCACAAGACGAATTTGTGGCATTTTGAGTTAGTAATGAATTTTGTCTTGTGCCGCTATTGAATTCAGTCAGCGTGATGAAGATTTTCATTCAAATAATAATTCATAATCAATGGAATAATTCTAAAGTACGCATTTTTTTTTTGTTTCACCTCTCTCAGCTCACATTAATGAAACAATCCTGACATTGACATTACTTGTATTGGGAAATATAGTTTTCAAGAATAGATTATTCTATACCTCAGTTTATTTACTTATGTCTTTAAAATACTGAGATATTTTAAAGACATAAGTAAATAAATATACAAAACTAATAAGGTAGATTAAAATTACAACAGCATTTAAAATAAATTTATAAAAGTGGCAGACACAAAGACCGACTGTATGTTCCAATCCAGAGACTAAATGTGTACAGAAATAATGTTTATTGCATGGCGATTCGGACTTTCAACCACATACCTTGTAGTCTCACAGAATTACCTTTAGTTAAATTTAAAAGTGCTTTGTTAAAATTTTTAATTAATAAGATATATTATTCGATTAATGAATTGTTTGATGACAAAATGTGATAAATACCGACATGCCATTTACCTTTATAATAATATTGTAGCTTGCTAGACATTTTATGAACTTGTTTTTTTTTTGTATATACATAATTAATAATATTTATTTGACATGAGACTTATTTGACATTTAGATCGGAAAATATAATTGTTTTTTTTTTTGAATGAGTATGACCAACATTATTATTACTTACCTTAATTTTTTATCTTTGTTATAATTCTCATCTAGCATTGTTTTAATTAATTTCATGTCTTTTAAGCTTTGTCATATTGACGACATTTATTTTCAATTTTAATATTTGCACACCGCACAGATCGGTAGAGTAAGTTTGGAACCATTTAATTTTTAACACCGCTATTTTGTATTAGCATTACCCTTATTCTCGCAAATAAAATTAATTTCATTTCATTTCATTTAAAAATTAGGCCCACTCGGCATTGTTCCAAATATGCTGGCAGCATTTCCTCGCTGTATCGCAATGCTGATACGTTGTGCGAAGAAGCTGCCAGCTCTTCGGTCGGTGGTGACCACTAATCTTTAGAGACGTAGACATTATTCATTTGAATTTGGTATTCATCAATGACTACTGCTATGCTCGATGTATTTTGTCGTTGATTTGTTATATTATATTTTAAGTTTAAAAAATCAAGAGGCTGTAAGAAAATAAAACCACTGATATTGCATCTTTTGGTAAAAATATTTTGTTCTTAAATTTAAAAACGTTTCTATCAAATTTAATTCACAATTTTGATTTTGTCATTACTTCTGTATTGTCATAATGATAATTAAGAAATTCTTTTATGACGGGTGTTAAAGCTTCCGGATTTGTTATATGCATATCGTGTCCTCCCTCGAATATTACGCGAGAATAGTTCGGGATAAATTCTTCACATTTTTCAATAATGTTTGAAGCAAACTGTTTGGCTGCTCGAATACTGTTTTGTTCCGATGCTTCAATTACTAAAGTAGGATTTGAGTTCATGGATATTATGTGGTAAAGAATATCTTCTGATATAGGGGCAGTACCAATTTTTTTCATTCTTGGCTCCCACGATAGCCTGTAAGGAAAATAATTATATATAAAGTGTTCAGGTACACATACAATTAAAATAAGTAAATCAAACTATGTAATTGTATGTTTAACTTACTTAAACATTTTATTGGTGACTGGAATCAAGCTCCTGGACAGAATGATTTCAGCTTGTTCTTCTGATAAGCTCCTACTTCTCACTAACAAATTTATCGCTTCCTCATATGAATACAGCTTAGCATGATTAGAATTCCACCTGAAAATTTATTATTTTATTATGTTTTGTTATGTTTATGTCAAAATGTGTATGTGAAAATACCTTACTATTGGTAAATACCTTACTTTTGGTAATGTTCATAGTAGTCATTATAAACAAAATTAAACCAATGTGTTGGACGGTGGTTCACGAAGTAATACATGGATAATGGCGGAGCGGGGTCCAGTTGTATCATTTTCGATATTTTTGTTGGGAACAGATGATTATAAAATAAGCCTGAAAATTTAGATTTGTTTGTTGTTATCAGCATCCAGTACATCTTAATTTTGCAGACGGTTCCATTTGGCACAGACTCTCCTCTCTAAGATAAATACAAACCTATGACACACCCCATCGAATGTGCCAAATAAATGAATCTCTCCCATTTCATATGTTCTACAACTTTACGAATTACTTCAACTATATTGAATAGTGATATTACGAGCCCAGGTGGAAATGGATCTGATTTTCCGTGACCTGTTAAAATGAAAAAAAAGATTTGTTCGCTTGATTTGATTGTTTCGCAAAAATACAAACTTATTAGAATGAAAAGAGCTTTACTGACCTGGCATATCAAATGCAACATAATAATAATCATCAGGTAATTGATCAACTAGTAATATGAAAGTTGCAGCACTATCCATATATCCGTGCGCCAATAATACTGGTTTATTAGATGGATCACCCCATGACACAACTGGAAATAAAAAAGAGTTATTCACTGTCTGTGTGCTCATTTTACACCCCATCCCTAACATCTGAGTTTTTTAAGAGCTGCTGTCATCAATGTGTCAGATGGTGTCAGCCGTCAGCTGTCACCTGCACTGACAAAAGTAGGTAAGTGGTAAACTTTTGGGTGAACTATGACCAATCTTTTAGATATTCTGACGTGATTTTAAGTAATAAGAACTTATGATTATGTACTTACTTGCTATTTTCCCCCACAGTGCGTCGGCGCTGAATTCTTTTACCACTTTTTTAGTCATTATCACTATCACTCTTTATCAGGAAAGAATACTTTTTTTAATTTGTCGCCAGTGTGATACGTAGGGATACCTATAACTTATTTAAGCGTTTCATAAGCCATTCAAAGGAAATTGAATACTAATTTATTTAAATAATGGATTTGAAACTACCTATTCACAATAAGTACCTAAGTAGGTACTAAAATTCAACAATTATGTACCTACTTAAATAATACAAGTTCATGCTGGCGTAGTAAAAAAATATCTTAAAACTGTTGACTCATTATTAGTGATGGCGTGAGACTTTATCGATAAATTTTAAGACGATTAATATCACAATGTTCGATAATTGTTAAGTTTAGCTTAGAATAGACTACTTAACCGACATCACTTGCATTACAAAGCTGATTTTTATGAGATTGAAACAAAAATGCCCTTATTCCCGGTAAAGCTGGTGAAATTGCTGGGTGATTATCTTATCTTATGGAATAATATTGCAACAAATAAGAGATGCATAATTTTCTATTTAATTTTTTTAATCAATGGTGCCGATTCTGTGGTATATCGCACTAAACTAATTTTAGTCACATCTCATCTCTTTCTTACGAACATTATTGAAAAAGGATAGAACATATTTTAAGTTGTAAAATTAATCTTTGCCGTCTTATTTTGCGTGTATTTAGGCGTAACCACGATAGATGGCGACTAAATTTATATTGAAAACAAGCATTGGACTAATTTGACAGGACTAAATTTCTTATGTCCTTTGTTAGAAAGAGACATAGTGAGATTAAAATTAGTTTAGTTGTGAACAACAGAATCAGGGCCATTGTTTCTTGCATTTTAATAATAAATTACGCCAATTTCAAACATTACTAAGCATAGTGACTTCTCCAACTATAAATCGAAGACAAAGTTATCATTAAAATCATCGATATCGATGATTTTAATGAAAAAAAAAAAAAAAAAAAAAAAAAAGTCGTTGATATAACATATTGCCGCTCATATTTTTATCGAAAAGTTGCATATAAGACAATATTAAAAGCTTCTTCTGTGCTTCATGTGAAGTTTAGTGTCAAGTGCAATACACTTATTGTTATTCATGTGATTTATTTCGGATTAAGAGAAGAAAATTAAGACAAAATACTAACAAAAGAATTACAATTTGTCTAAGAACATTTAACTACCCTGCAAGTATTTATTTTTTTAATTGTCAGGCGCTACCACTGTCACCTTGACGTCCGTGAAGTTGACACTTCTCATTGTGGGGTTGCCATCAAAAGAAAATTTCCACATTTCGTTGGAAAATTTATAATTCGATACTTCTCACTTAAGTTTGTCTGCCATCATGCCGAGATCGCCACCTAAGGATAACAAGAATACTACTACTCCCGTCCGACCAGTAACAAGCAAGGATAATAATGTCACTGGTAGATCAAACAAGCGTCAAGCTTTTTCGTCGCCTGATCTTGATTCTAGCACTTCACCGACCTGTGAAAACATAAGGGAGATTGTCAAAGACGTCCTTAAAACAGAGCTCTCGAGCGTAGCTGCTCAGATAAATCAAAATCTATCTTCGGAAATTCGAGCCATCAAAGATGATATAAAGGAATTTAAAGAATCACTGACCTTTATTAGTTTGCAGTACGAAGACTTGTTGAAGGAACAAAAATCATCAGGAGAAATTATTAGAACATTACAGTCGCAAAATGCAGTAATGGAGTCTAGTATCAAAGATTTAAATAGCCGGATCAACCAAATTGAGCAACGTGCCAGAGCCAGTAATCTAGAAATACAATGCGTTCCGGAAGCAAAAAATGAGAACCTACTAACTATTATTAAACAAATGAGCTCTCTGACTGGTTGCACACTAGAAAATAATGACATTGTTCATTGTACTCGCGTGGCTAAATTAAACTCTACAACTCAACGTCCTCGTGCAATAATAGCTCAACTTGCCAGCCCTGCGATCCGAGACAAATTTCTTGCAGCGACTATCAAGTACAATAAATCGCATCCAAACGATAGGCTAAACACTTCGCATATTGGAATAGCAGGAGACAAAAAACCAATCTTTATTGCCGAACATCTGTCTATGGCAAACAAAGCCCTACACGCAGCTGCGAGACAGACAGCAAAAGAGAAGAACTTTAAATTTGTTTGGGTGCGTAATGGAAAAATCTTTATGCGTAGAAACGAGGATTCAGACTACAGACTTATCAGAGATATAAATTGTCTTAAAGGTATTGTTGATTAGATAGGGCTAGAATTTTGTAAGATTTTTTCATTTATTTAATTAATTTAGAAATGGCTTCTTCACTAAAGATATACTATCAAAATTCACGTGGTCTACGTACTAAAACGCATACTTTTTTTCGTAACATTTCAAGCTGCAATTACGATATAATAGTTTTAACAGAAACGTGGTTAAACTCAAATGTATATGATACTGAGCTTTTTGATAGTAGGTTTTTGGTATACAGAAGGGATAGGGAGTCATCCTCTCTTACCAATAAAAAGGACGGCGGAGGGGTCTTGATAGCTGTTTCGAAAACAATCACTTCTAAACGGTTGTCGTCTTTTGAAAGTAAATGTGAAGATTTATGGGTCAATCTAGATGTAAAGTTTGGAGATGTAACAAAAAATCTGACAATTTGTGCCGTTTATTTACCTCCACCTGTTCAGCGTACAACTATAGAATATTTTCTTGATAGCTGCAACCTTGCTGTTGAACAAATGCAAGATTCTAACTTATGTCTCATAGGTGATTTCAACTTAGGCTATTTACAATGGAATTCACTTGATGACAAAAACAAATTGAATCAAATCCCACTTCAAGGGCAGCTGTTACTGGATTTTATTGAGACAAATAATCTTACGCAGTGTAACCATATTTGTAATGTTAATGATAAGATACTTGACCTCGTTTTGTCTGATGTACCAAATTGTGTAGTATTAAATAATTGTAATCCATTAAGTAACATTGATCCACTTCATCCGGCCATAAATATCCACCTATCCAATTATCAAAAAGATAATCTACGTCCAAATACAAATACTCGGAGACCTAATTTTCACAAAGCCGACTATAGCTCTATTAAAGATTACTTCTCCAATACGAACTGGCATACACTGTTTGAAAATAGCAGTGACGTTGATGAAATGGTTGAAAGATTTTACACCGTAATAAAAAAAGCTACCGATAGTTTTGTACCATTAACAAAACCAAAAAAGGGTGTATTTCCAATATGGTTTACTAGAGGTTTAATAAGGCGGATTAATGAAAAGGAAAAGCTAAGACGAAAAGTTAAGATTTATAGTAATCCCATGGACGCCCTGTCATTGAAAATTTTGAGTAAACGTTGTGATAATTTGGCAAAAGCTTGTTTTGATTCATATATGCAAGATATTGAAGCGAATATTGTAAAAAACTCAAAATACTTTTGGTCCTTTATTAAAAGTAAACGTAGCTCGAAGAGTTCTTATCCTGCTAATATGACAGATGGCACGATTACAGCAGTGAAGGGTGATGAAATTTGCAAATTGTTTGCTGAATCTTTTTCATTAGTTTATGAACAAGAGAGGTCATTACCCACCTGCCACTGGATGGAAAACACCAACATCAATGCTGATAATTTTTCGAGGCTACAACTTGATAGGTCAGTCATCACAAATAAGCTGAAATCTTTAGATATAACTAAGGGGCCAGGTCCTGATGGAATCCCTCCATCCTTCATATCGGCATGCTCTTCTGAATTGGTTGCTCCGCTCTTTTCTATTTTTAATAAATCTTTAGCATCGGGAATATTTCCTAAGAAGTGGAAAACAGCTAAGGTCGTGCCAATCTACAAATGTGGTGACGATAATCTAGTTAGAAATTATAGACCTATTTCAATTTTGTCTACATTTGGTAAAGTTTTTGAAGCTCTTATTTGTCCTTACATACAACACCATTTCCAAAAATTCCTTACGATACATCAACATGGGTTTGTTAAATCACGTTCTACTTCCACGAATCTAGTCTCATTCACTGAAACACTATCTGAAGCTTTAGATAAAAGTAAGGAAGTGGATATTATTTATACCGACTTCAGTAAGGCTTTTGATAGAGTTTCTCACTCCATATTAGCTCAAAAGTTAGAAAGTTATGGATACTCGGGACCTTTGCTGACTTGGTTAAAATCTTATCTCGAAAACAGGGATTTTTATGTAGTGGTAAGCGGTTTCACGTCTCCTAGATACATGATATATTCAGGTGTTCCACAAGGCTCTCACCTGGGGCCAATACTATTTAACATCTTTATTAATGACATTTCCACCTGTTTTTGTAACTCCATTCCATTCATGTACGCTGATGATCTGAAGTTTTTACGGGTAATTGAAGTTAGCGATGATGTTGTCCTTCTTCAACAAGATCTGAATAGCCTAGCAGAGTGGTGCAAGTTAAATCGGATGACACTTAATTTAAAAAAATGTGTTACCATGAAGTGCACCCGAAAAATCAATATTATCTCATCAAAATACCACCTAAGTGGTCATTTTTTGGAAAATGTTGATAGTTTTAAAGATCTTGGAGTAATATTTGATAATAAACTTACTTTTTTGCAACATACAGATTCTATTATTAAAAAATCAGCAAAGATGTTGGGGTTTGTAATCCGGAATGGTAAGGATTTCCGCAGCCCCCGAACCAAAATCATACTATTCAATGGTCTTGTGCGAAGTATCGTCGAATATTGTAGCGTAGTTTGGCGACCACATTATTCCACGCACTCACTCCGGATTGAACGCATTCAAAAAAGATTCTTGTATCACCTTACGTATTCATTGGGGAAGTTAAAATCAGTTAAATCTTACGTAGACAGGTTAACATATTTTCAAATGAATAGTCTTAGTAAGCGCAAAGATATATTGGATCTTTTATTTTTGTACAAAATTTTAAGAGCTCAAATTGACTGTCCCCAGATATTTCAATGCTTCAATTTCAGAGTTCCAGTCCACTATCCTCGTAAAGAAATTACACCTTTGGTCCCCCCTTTACGTAGAACTGTCATGGGAAGTAACTCACCCATACCGCGACTTTGTAAAATTTACAACAGTGTGAGCTCAGCTACAGACGTGCATGCAGACTCACTGTCGGTATTCAAGAGATGTATCATTGCCTCGGTAACAAAGTAATGATTCCCTTTGTTTAGACCCTCTGAATAACTCCTAATTATTAATTTTAAGCAATTGCTGTCTTGTTGTTGTCTTGTTTTATTTTATTTTTACTTTATATAATGTATAATGATTGTGTATTTGTCTAGTTTTATTATGTCAAGTCTTATAGATGTATATTGTTTTATCATATATTAGTGTAAGTGGTGTTTACCTTTATTAGTTGTGCATTTGATCTTGTTATTTTTATTTATAATGTTGAACTACAATGTGTTAGTGTACCAACTGCTGGTGAACCTTAAATAAATAAATAAATAAAATAAAAATAAATTTACAGTACTTTGATTATCACTAAGCTTTTGTAATCTAATCAAGGTAAGTAGGTACACCATATCTCCTCACAACACTGGGATAATCCTAATATAACAGCAACGCGCAAGTGTTACCCCTTTTGTTGCAGGCGTATATAGGCTACGATAACTGCTTATCATCAGGCGGGTCGTACACGTGTTTGCCACATTAGTAGTATTAAAAAGTCCCCAAAATTAGCTAACTACTTAATCTATTTTCATTATTTTTCCCTGTTTGTGACTTTGTTGTGATTTGTGATATCGCAGCCAACGCGTCAGCTGCGTTAGTGAAGTGAGGGAAGAGTGAAACAACCGCGAGAGTGAGACGACACACATTCGGAAATAAGCATGATTGACTAATTGAAATAATTTTAATTACTTGCTCTCTTGCTATTCTTCTTTCCGGTTGATCTACCTACTGAATTCCAATTGACCCATAATATGTTGTTTCATTACTAATATTATGGAATATCCTATTACCCTATAAACTCATTGACAACCTAACATAACCTTTAGTCGTGGACGCAGTTACGTTAGTACTATTCACTATTATTTATTCTGTAACGCAGTCGAAGACTTTGATCTCTCTGGTAAAAAATAATCATGTTTTATTGCTAGTGAAGTGAACTGTTTGTTTACATTATTAGTCGAATAGTCTAGTTTCAACAAAAAATCAACTTTCGAATACTATTACCCCTCCGCGCGCCTTATACAGACCGTTTGTGTTTAAGGGGAACCGCGGCCATTGTGCGCGAAATGCCACTGTGACGTATAAGACACAAGGTTTAATATTAACTGTCATTTAGTTACTGTTCCATATAAATTTTAACTCTAGCAGGTCTTTCTTGGCTGGTCGTGCGCGCGACCAGTTACAGTATGTAGACTATACGAACGACGCACAATCTCTTAGCCAAGTTCAAACATCAACAAGGTACCCCGAGTGTAAAGAATTGACGCTTACTAACGCGTTTGCGTTAACTATAAATTATAAAATTAGTATGGGAGAAATTAGTACCATAAGTATTCCGCTAGAGGCGCTGTGCCAATTCCTATAGAGAAATGTCGTAAACGTGTTAGTAAGCGTTTACTAACGTCAAACGTCGTCGCACAAGTGGAGGCGACGGGAGAGACTAGGAGCGGCGTGTGCGGCGCGGACGAGGCCTTTCAAAGTGGAAACTAAAATTCTAGATGGAGAACTTAAATAGATGCGACCGGTTGCTGACTAAGTCATTTTTGACAGCCCATAATATACATACATCCTACGACTACGGTGAATTAAAAAGATATTAAATTCTTACCGGTCACATATTTTTTTTTTCATTTTGATGAAGATTCGAGCAGCGCCTCTTGTTGATAGTTGAAGAATCACAATATTTGATAAAAATGTTTCAGTAATCGCTAGCGAGTATCAATAAATAGTTTTCTTAATATACTTCTATGCTCAAAATGCCTGTCAAACTGTTGATCATTCAACCCAATTTGAACCTTAAGTTCACGTTTTTTTTAGCATGGAGGTATCATAAGAAAACTCCTCAATACAGTAGGAAACTGATGAATTTATCATAGTTGTCGTAAAATTACAATTAATTTCCTTGCAAATACATTTATAGGTGCAAGAAATAGTAGTACCTAAATTTATTGAAATAAAAAAACTATAAATCGGTGGCACAGTTTTAATCATGATTAAACACTATAGTAGATACTAGACTAGCCATTATTGTTACTTCTATAATCGGTTTATTTCTACTACAATTTATCAATTAGTAACTTAATTCATAATCGAATGGTTTGTACCACATCTCTAGAACTTTCAAATCACAAGTGTCACCGAACTCATAGTATCTGAAAACAAATTATAAGTACAAGTTCCACAAACTTATCTGACCGGCGCTGTTATCGCATTTGGTAGAGCAAACAACCGATCGCGAATGACAGGCAGATTGACATTTCATATCGCCGTTAGTTCCTCTTTTGGCCACCGATCCCGATAAGTTTGTTGCGATGCATTTTGAGAGGCCATTCCATTGTATAGTTCAATCAATAAATCTTGATACTTGGTACTACAGTAACATAAAAGTTTGGTAAAAAAGAGGGCGCCAAATTAAATAAATCTTTGTTGCTGCTTTTAAATGGTTTTGCAAAATTTTGAACGTAAAAAAGTTATCCGTAAACTTCGCTCTATTGAACCGGTTTCAATTCGAAAATTATTGAAACTTCTCGCAAAAAAGTTACATAACCTTCTGTTGACATCGTGGATTTGTGGTCAAACCATTACCACAGCTATTACTTTAATAAAATATCTTATATTTATACATTAATAATATGCAATGCAAATTAATTCGCCATATTTTGGCAGGGGAAATACAAGAATCATGGCTAGATTTGTACAAAGAAATAAAGATTTTTAGAGACGTTGAAATGACGTTATTATTGATCCTTGGTGCCTAAGGAATAACTTGAGGAATTTAAAACATTTTTAGATCCCCGGGATAAAAATGCGAATTTCTATGCCGTGCCGGCGAATCGTGACCAAAACCATTATATTGTTCTTATGTTTCGCGGGGTTAAGGCGGCGATATATGTGAATGGGCTTCATTTGGGCTACATTAAAACCATTTTTCTCCGTTATCTGTATAGAAAAAAAAAATTAAAAATATAAATTATAATCTACATGATACAAAGCATATCCTCTTCTTTTCAGAAAATTAAAAATACAATTTAAAATAAGAGAAAATAAAATGCAAAGTACCCTCTGTTTTCAAATATAAAACCTTTTTTCTCCTAAAATATAAATCATAAGATTTGTTTTTTGCCATTACCATATTCGAAAATGAATTACCAAGGTCACCTTCAGCTTATTTTTACAAATATTTTTTCTAATAATTTCTTAGGAATTTTTCTTCGTTATCAATACTCGAAATACGTGTGGGCGACCCCTCTGTCGTCCAATAAATCAGTGCGGGACGAGACACTGTGCTGAACGGACCTATGTCACTTTTCTCCGTGGCTTTCAAAGTCCTGTGGCTGGCTTGAAATCAATTTGTTATTTTGTCGATTCTTGGTATTAGGCGGGTTTATTGGTACTCCCGTGCGCGATAAATTGAGACCTGGCGCGGTGACGTTATGGTGTACAGCGAATGCCATCCATACTATAATAATAGTTAGGTTTTTTATTAGTAGTGTTTTTGATTTTAATTTTAATGTTATAAAAAATTGTTTTAAGCTACAATAAAATTAAAGATGATAATAATGTTATTTATACATTATTATTATTAATATTATATCCCACCTAACTTAATAATATTATAAATTTGAAAGTAAGTTTGTTTGTTTGTTTGTTAGGCCTTTACGCCACAATTACTCAACGGAACCTCATGAAATTTGGCATGCAGATAGCCTATGATATGGAAAAGGACAGTTTTTTTTTATTTAGGTTAAACAATGTTTCTATTCTGTGTTATGAATAGTTATTATTTTATTGACATAACAATATTATAGTACCTGGGTGACCGAGCTTTGCTAGTTTTTTTTTTGGTAAATCCAAAAGAAGGAACTTGAAAAAAAAAAGGGAAAAAATAATAATCATCTGGACTTGAACCGAAAGCGTTTCGGTTTCGGAACCGCCCGATTTACCACCTGAGCTATTGTAAACTTGTAGATTGTGGGAATTTTACATTTTTGATGTCACACAACACAATTTATTATTACTTTTCCTTCTGACTGTTTTTTGTGTATGTCATATGTAACAGTGTATGTAATTGTGTTGTGTTTCCTCAAAATAAATGTTTTTTCTTCTTCTTCTTCTTCTTCTTTCTTCGTATTCTAATAATATTCGAGCAGTTTTTCATTGCCTGAAAGCACGGATAAAACAACGATTTCTAAAAATTTTCACTACCGTTTCACTACCGTCACATGGGAGTAAGGTGAAAAATGTATTCACTGTTACTTTTTTGTTATACAATAGTTCTTGTAGTAGTGAAACGGCCAAGCCACATATTTTGACTACGGTGTGTAGAGTTTGTGAAGTTAGGGCTTGTAGAGTAAGGGCAAGTAGAGTTATAAGCTTGGCTCTCCATGCGATCTGATAACTTTTTGACAGTGCAAGCTATATGTCTTGGCAACATTTTACATAAAATGTTTTTGGTGGGATTTCACTTCTTTTTGTAAGTTACGATTGTTTTTTTTTATTTTATGTTTGAAATTTCCAAGTTTTATATTTTTTTTGTTGATTGTGTACTAATACAAGCTTACAAACCAAATTTCAGCTTTCTAGGACTTCCGGAAGTACCCTATGAGCTTTGATGATCATCAGTGAGTCGGTGACGAAATCGGGGTTTTTAGGTATCAATAAAATCTAAAGTATAAGAGCTATATTATTGAAACTTAATATGTTTAATAAATTTACAATTCACATCATGTCCCGAGAATTTTGTTTATCTGGTATAATCCAAACCCAAGTTATGAGGCTTCAAAAAAACGACGAAGCTCTTCGAGAAAAGGAAGGTAGTGCCCTTGCGCTTCGCTTGGCTGTCTTGGCGGGGGGCACTCCCGTGCCCCCAGATTTACCAACAAAAAAAAACGAGCAATGCTCGGTCACCCAGGTACTAATACTGTTGATATAATGAATAACTGCTGTAATATCATTAGAATACGAAGGTCAATTTCGCCAACATTCACAAGCTTATAATAGCTCAGGTGGGAACAGGCGGTCTCGAAACCGGAAGATCACGGTTCGAGTCCAGATGATTATATAGGTTTTTGTTTTTTTTTTTCAATTTCCTTCGTTTGTGAGAAAAACTATTATGATTTACCAAAAAAAAAACGAGCAAGGCTCGGTCACCCAGGTACTAATACCTGTAAACGAGGAATTCTTGTATATACAGGGTGTTGTTTTGGTCGGCGACAAGCGACCCAGGAGCGGTAGTACAAAATATATATTCCCCAAAAATGGACTTAATTCCATTAAATACTGTAAATATGTTGAGAAATACCTTATTCAATTTCAAATAAAATTACTGCAAAGTATGGTTACTAGGCACGTGCACAGACTAGAGCTAGGCGCAGGCCGCCATCGCCCCACCCCTTTACTCCCTCGTACTCCCGTTGAGTATTATCTCTACACTTTAGCTTATTACATGATTTTCAAAAAAAAAAATTTTTTATTTTTATTATTAAAAAAAAATAAAGTATTTTTTTTATATTTTTTTTAGCACCAGTATCATTTGTATTATCGACCCTGAGTCGCTCGTCGCTGACCAAAACAACGACCTGTATAAGGTCCTAATAGTGAACTTCCTCTTGAGGGATGAATGTATAGGTCATTCATTAGTAATCAAAAATAATATTATATACATATACATACATATATTTTTTTAAAAACAGAGGGAATAAAAAATTCTTTGTCTTGTATGGAGTCCCAATGCAAGTCAAAGAAAAAAAATTTTTAATCCCTCGGTTTTTTTTTCTTATATATGTATTTATATGTATATAGGATGACTGGTAATTAGTAAACGATACTAAGACACATGATTATACTCATGATAACAAACAGCTTTCCCAAAGAAAGAAATAGGGATAAACAACAAATTAAATAAAAATGGTATATTCTTATTTTTGTTAGGTTCTAAAATTAAATATTATGGGCTCATGTGCCATATCAATTAAAAATAAAAATCTTTGGGAAAGTTGTTTGTTATCATGAGTACAATCATATGTCTAAGTAACCATCCTATATAGATATATACAAGAATTCCTCGTTTACAGGTTAGTACCTGGGTGACTGAGCCTTGCTCGTATTTTTTTTTGGTAAATCATAATAATTTTGTCTCACAAACGAAGGAATTTGAAAAAAAAAAAGAGAATAAAAAAATATTAGAGTCATCTAGACTCGAACCACGGTCTACCGGTTTCGGGACCGCCCGTTCCCACCTGAGCTATTAAAAGCTTGAATATGTTGGCGAAATTGACCTTCGTATTCTAATGATATTACAGCAGTTTTTCATTATATCAGCAGTATTAGCACCGAGCATTGCTCGTTTGTTTTTTTTGGTAAATCATAATAATTTGTCTCACAAATGAAGGAAATTGAAAAAATAAAAAACATAAAAATATAGTCATGCGGACGCGAACCGCGATCTTCCGGTTTCGAGACCGCCCGTTCCCACCTGAGCTATTGTATGCTTGTAAATGTTGGCGAAATTGACCTTCGTATTCTAATGATATTACAGCAGTTTTCTATTACCTGCAAACACGGATAAAACGACGTTTTCTGAATATGAATCCTAGCTAGATCAATTTATCGTCCCCAAAACCCACTGCATACAAAATTTTATGAAAATCGTTGGAGCTGTTTCCGAGATTCAGATTTATAGGTATAGGTATATATAAGTATTTACATATATACAAGAATTGCTCGTTTATAGGTATTAGTTGTTGGTAGTATTAATATACTCTGAGGTATTAGATTATTATTAGATTAGATAATACGATTGTGATAATTAGCCATATTTAGACATTTTGAAATGATTATATGTAACTCCGAATGTAATTTGATAAAAAAACTGCGATCCAACCAAGTGCAAATAAAAAAATAATACCGACATCTTTACTAAATACCGGCCGTTTGTAAACGGGTGAATTTTGTAATTCGCCTGCAACATACACGCGTACGAGACGCGCTGCGCGTAATTATTGTCGGGGGTTGAGGTGCCCCCGCACCGGTAACGCCCATTCGAGCAAGGTCAACGGCGTACATCCCCACCTTAATAAAATATTTCAAGTATATTATCATGTTGCTGGTAATGTAATGTCAACATTGGAAGTGATTCAAAACTCTCTAAAATGTTTTATTTTTTTGTACAAATAAATGTATGGATCTCGCCATGATTCTTTATTTATTTGAATTTTCTTTTCTTCACTCTAGAGTTCTAGACCACTCTGGTCGTCCTCATGACGTGTGATTTGTGGTGGCGTGAACACGCCGCCATTCTCCCTTAACTGCCCTTCTGGCACAGCCGTGTTGATTGATACCCACTTATTGCGGACTTCATTTTGTCGGTTCGTCTCATTGGTCATCCAAGAGTGCTCTGGTGCCTTCTACCATGCACTACTAATCGCTATATGGACACATTTCCGACACCTGTCCAAAGAAAATAAGTATGCGATATTGCACTAAGTTATTATAATTTCGATTTCGTATATTGAAATAAAAAAGAATCTCTCACAAGACGTATTAGCACATAATCTAAGTTTATATAATTATTGCTATCATTTACATTTAATATTGCGCTCCATATGTTATTTTTTGAAAGAGGCATCTCTATGTTGTGTAGATTTTGTAAATTTATAAGACCCGCAATGTGATTTTTGTCATTGGTCATTTTATTTTTTGCGATATAGTTTGTTTCATCCGATCTTCTTATTTCTTTGATGAAATATGTTGATCTGGAATAAAAATACAAACATAAAGTAGATACATAGTATACAAATAATTAGGGATATGTAAAAGGAGAATTTGATAAGAGAGACACGTACTGTTTAAACCGCAAGATCAAGAGACTTATCCCCAAAAGAGATAAAAGAGGGGATCGCGAGTCAAACCGTTGGGTAGAAAGCTATAAATAATAAATAAATAAATGTTTATTGCCACAACAGATTTACAATTTATAAAACAATAACATAGAGAGAAACAGGAGAGTAAGTTGTCACAAGTTACTGGCAAGGCCCAAACTAAGCATGAGAACATGCTTGTATCTTGGGACTTAGAGTGCGATATTTATAGCATAACATAACAGTGGGGTTTTTTGACAATAAAACAACCAGCAAATAAAAATGCTAAAATGAATGAATGAAGAGCTGGTTGATAACTTGTCTTTAAAGACCGAAGTTTCCAAAGCTTGAAACAATGAAACCTCTTCCTGCCCGTGATTAGAGGCTGGGTGAAAAGCTTGAATCAGCTCCTTCAAACGAACTAAGCTTATGAATGGTTGACCCAAAGTGAGCCAAAGTGCTTACCGGTCTCTATAACATCTTTCGAAATTGATCACCCATCCGTCAAAATCTGTGTACAGGCCGTGTAAAGCAGACGCATTACTTCTTGTTGATTCTGGAAAAAACAATATAAATAATTGTGAATCATGAAGGCATAAAAGGGATGTTTTCCTTAATATGCCATAGGGAGGAAATGGCGATCTCGGAAATATAAATATAAATAAATATCCTGGGACATTCATCACACACGGTCATCTGATCCCAAACTAAGCAGAGCTTGTACTATGGAAACCAGACCAAGTAACACATCAAAGCAGTATAACGGCCGACTTACAGCATTTTTGTATCGTTTTAGCATTTTGAATTAGTTGTATAGTAACATTACAAACGTTTATACACCTACTGTAATGCTTATTTGGGCACAAATTATACAACTATAGATCCTAAATAGGTTCACAAAAGCTGTTTAATTGCATTACATGCGCATTATTGTGGTCAAGGAAATTGCCAATCGCATTAAGGAAGAATTATTGTGGTCAAGGAAATTGCCAATCGCATTAAGGAAGCATTATTACGGTCAATGAAGTTGCCAGTCGCATTACAGATGCATTATACTAACAATATTATTGATAACGAAGATGTTAATTGCATTACAAAAGTATTAGACTAGCATTAGAGTGTAGTAAAATAATTATTGAAGCTACTTTAGTGTTCACAGTTAGAGCTTAAAAATCATTGGAAAAACATCTCTAATACCACTGAACAAATTTTATAATACAATTAACGTTGTAATATAACTACCTTATCTCGCAATATAATATGGACGAATACGATTAAAACTGAGTGAGTGACACCATATTTGTTTGCATCAAAACAACATTTATATTTCTGGGTAGTTTTTTGCCTCTTTTGCTATTTCATGCCTTCAAATATCTGCGCAATGTAGTTTACTGTAAATTTGTATATAAGTTTCGTTGAAAATTTTCATGCGCCTTCGATATTTTGTGGTTTTGATATAAAATGTGATATAAAGATATGTGTGAAATAACCAAAACAATTGTGTATTCCTAGTATAGAACGAATTTTGCATAATTAATATAATAGTATTGATTAGATAGTATTAAATTAAGTTATATCAGTATTATATAGGCCTATTGCTTTTATAAATAGGTCCAATTAATAATATTTTTTGGTTATAAAATATTTACAAAATGGTGTCGGCCTATAGCAGCCTGGTGAGCCTTTAAAAAGGCTAATTAATGCCGCCAGCAGTATAAATAGTCACACGTGAATAATTATTAAGCCAGAGGCCAGAGAGAAGACTTTTGATGAACCACTGTTGTGCTATTGTCTATAAAGTAGTTCTATATGGGTTCATCGGTATACCAGTAGCATTTATGTAGACTGAAATACTGCCATTACTTAAACGCAATTTTGGGGATCCTTGAGCAAAACAATAAAACCCATTTCAGAATGTTTTTACGAGTTGAATCCGTTCGCCAAGAGTTGATAAAAAGTGTTGCTTGTTGTGAACGCATTATCTACATAACTTTTCCTGCGCGTGCCTTTTTAAAACGATGGTGCAGTCAACAAAAAAGAAATAGGTTGTTTCATTCGAGTACCTATTTCTACCTATACTAAATTACACGTACAATGAAATCACAACTTATTTTTTTTATTAGCATATAACAAGGTTAGACAACACATACACTTAAATATATAATATCCAAACGCCCACCATAAAAAATTGCTGATATTTTGTTGATATATAATATTGTGCTTTTCCCTAATATGGCCGACAAATGGTTTTACGAATACAGTAAAATGAATGTACATATATACTGCTTGACGCATTACAATAACTCACGTGTATTTGATCAAAGAGCTGTTAGCTATATAACAGAAATCAGTTGATCTTTAAAAATGCAAGCATTACATTGATTCACGTTTATGCTGTTCAGCAGTACTAAGCTTTTATGTACCACTTAAAAATGCTATTACACAACAAAAGACACTAAAAACAGCTCAAAGCTGTAAAACGGATTTACGGTGCATTATAATGGTACAAGTTTATGCTATTAAGCAGCATTAAGCATTATCTTACTACTTAAAAATGCTTTTGTAGACCCCAAGGCACTAAAAACAGCTGAAAGCTGGATAGCGGATTTATATGGCATTATAATGTTTCAGGATTATGCTATTAAACAGCATTAAGCATTTATTTATTACTTAAAAATGCTATTGTAGGTCCAAACGCACTAAACACAGCTGAAAGCTGTACAGCTGCTTTGTGGTTTGCTGCACTAAAACTAAAGGCTATACAAAAGCATTTTGATATGCCACTATCCAAACGTTATATAATGTAAAGCATCTTAATGGTTTTGAAATGCCTATATAAAGCGTCAAGATGTTCGGTGAGCTTATATAAGAGTTTATACGAACCTCAAGTTGTACATAAGTTTACTATTCGTTTGTTAAAATGCTTCCTGTGTTACTTGGGAGATAACTGATATAATACATATACAACTTTTTGTTTGTAAATACATACTTAATATAAATAATTACACCCAGACTCAGGACATACAGAAATCTTCATGCACACAAATGCACACAAATGTATTTTGTTTGCAGATGACACAACTGTTGTAATAGAAAATAAGTCGCCCAATATGATAGAAAGTGACATCAATAATACGTTACAAAATTTAATAAAGTGGTTACATACTAATAATTTAAAACCAAATCTTTCTAAAACTAATATAATGCAATTTGGTACTCACAAATCAAAACCCTTAAAACTCAATGTAATTCACAAAAATGTCAAAGTTCAAGAAGTTGATGAATCAAAATTTTTAGGTTTCACCTTGGACAAATACTGCAACTGGAAACTACACGTAGAAAGTGTATGTGAGAGAGTATATAAATTTGTATATGCATTAAGACATATAAGACAAACCGTATCAATGGATGCGGCTATTTCTGCTTATCACGGATACGTGGGATCGGTTCTGCGATATGGCTTAATGCTATGGGGTAACTCTGTTGATTCCAATAAGGCTTTTATAGCCCAAAAATCATGTATTAGAGCTTTATGTGATGCTAAATATAGAGATTCTTGTAAGCCATTGTTTAGGAGATTAAAAATACTGCCTCTCCCCTGCTTGTATATTAAGGATATATGTCTTTTTATAAAAATGTACCCAAATCTCTTTGAAAAATATGCAAAATCATTAGAATCTCGACATAAATTTCGATTAAGAATTCCAAATTGTAGACTACAACTTTTTAAAAATAATGCATATTGTATGGCAATCACAATTTATAATAAAGTTCCTGACCGTTTTAAAGAACTTCCCATCAGTAAATTTAAATACATTATTGACAAGTGGCTAATGGAAAATTTATTTTATTCTGTGAATGATTTTTTACATGACATTCCAAATTATGAAAAATGACAATTGATATGTAATAGTAGGTAATTAAATAATAAATTGTAATTGTATTGTATAGTAAATATTGAATTTAATTGAATTTTCCATAATAATAATTGTAATAGGTAATTTTTAAATTTATTTTAATATTTGTACGCCGTTTTGAGCGGTATATTTTTGCTGATACTTAAATCTTGTAACACCTTATCATATATTACGCAAAATTGTGACAAATAAATTCATTTCATTTCATTTCATTTCATGTCCTGTGTGGGAATCGAACCCACGACCTGCGGAGCGTAAGGTGAACCTTAACCAATTGCGCCAACTGGCCTGTCATAATAATAATAATATTAAATAAGTATGTCCCATACCTAATGCAGCAATTACCTTCAGTAAATGCATTGTGTATACCGAACCGGTGGTAAATTCAACTGTATGTACAACTTATCGTTCATAAGTGCCTTACCATTACCAGGGAGCCAATTCTGACCCACTCGAAAATGATCGATCGAAAAAACTACGAATTCGAACATTTATCGAGTGTAAATCACGTTACGTTATTCTTTCAAATTTGGAAGGAAAACCAGTAAACTCGAGCTTTGATTGGTCGGGATCGTTCGAATTAACTCCTCACCTCGAATCCAGGGGCCCAATTCTCACCCAATCAAAACTGATCGCTCGATCAAAAAAAGCACGAATTCTAACTTTTACGAACGTTACGTTATTCTGGCAATTTCAAGGCCGGCATATTTAGAAGGGAAACCAGTCAGCTAGAGCGTTAATTGGTCGGGACCGTTCGAATTGACTCCGCCCCTCGAAATTTTACAGTCGAATAGGACTCGAACCGTAAGTTCGATTCGAAGGCTAGTTCGAGGGAAGTGAGAATTGGGTCCCAGGGGCCCAATTCTCACCCAATCGAAACTGATCGCTCGATCGAAAAAAGCACGAATTCTAACTTTTACGAACGTTACGTTATTCTGGCAATTTCAAGGCCGGCATATTTAGAAGGGAAACCAGTCAGCTAGAGCGTTGATTGGTCGGGACCGTTCGAATTGACTCCGCCCCTCGAAATTTTACAGTCGAATAGGACTCGAACCGTAAGTTCGATTCGAAGGCTAGTTCGAGGGAAGTGAGAATTGGGCCCCAGGGCCTAAACTGAATAAATGACTTTGATTTTGATTTGAATTTTTCCGAATCAGTATTAGAGACACAAGTTATTCTTAACTCTCAACTGCCTGTGAAGAACTTAGTAGGTAATAATTTAGATTTTGGAATAACTAATGTATGGAAAAAATGTGTGCCAGGCAGGAGAAAAAAATACATGGATGCTGACGGATTTACTTGAGTTGATCGCAAAACAAAGCTTGAAAGCCTATCGCACTTCTATCATTCACTATTGTAGGTATGTTTTTTTGTTATTTCTACGTTTTTTTTTTACCTTCTATGCTAATGTTATTTTTGTCTTTGATTTATGACGTCAAATAAAGTATTGGCCCTGATTCTGTTGTTCACACTAAACTAATTTTAATGTCACTATGTCTCTTTCTAACAAAGAACATAAGAAAAGGATGTAAGAAATTTAGTCCTGTCAAATTAGTCTAATGCTTGTTTTCAATATAAATTTAGTCGCCATCTATCGCGGTTACGCCTAAATACACGCAAAATAAGACGGCAAAGATTAATTTGACAACTTAAAATATGTTCTATCCTTTTTCAATAATGTTCGTAAGAAAGAGATACTTCTCATCTCTAAAATTAGTTTAGTGCGATTTACAACAGAATCGGCACCATTGTTTATTGTTTGTCTAGCGTTTTTGATATCAGTCAATCTAGATAATCTTTTGACCTTGGAGGTCCACGGTTCAAAGGTTAAACTTCATTTTCACATGTCTCAGTTAGTTAGATCCTAGAACGGAGATATTACGTCAGCAACTAACTAGTATTATTAAAAAGAGTATAAAGTGTTAGATGGCTTATGTCCCCACGCCACAGACCAGGTCAGAAAGGAGCACGAACCTTAGCTCAGGGCGTTACTGAGGTAAAACCAACAACAAAGGTACCTATACATATTGCTTGGTTTTCACTGAATCATATCCAAAGTCTAAAAATATTCGGAGTTATTCAAAACAGCCGGGTGCACGATTTCGGGAGCTGCATGTCAAACTTCCTTTCGGAAAGAGAGTCGATTAGTACAGGACTACGGGTTTGCGGAAGAATGAGAATAACATTGTAAAATTAAAGATTAGATCTGAGTAACGCCTTATTTAGGAACAGACTTGTCAATTGGAAATACCCCAACATTTTTGGCTCAAATTGAAGGCAACTTAAAAACATGGTCAAGTAATACAATAAAGCTGACATACAGGTACAGAAAATATTCTTATTTAAATACGTAAACAACCTTCATAGGTTCCGAATAATTGAATATTTGCCAAGCCACTTATTCGAGTCAAAGACCTATCGTAATATTGTAGTGTTGACAAATTATCGATATAGCATATCGATAGAATCTTTACAATGAAAGGTTTGTTACTAAAAGTAGTAGGTACAAGTTAGTAAAAATCTTTTCTAAAACCTCACCAAAGGCAAGAAGGAGGTTGCAGTTATCAGAACGAACAAAAATTACTAACCTACACGAGACACACTTTATGTAAGCGCTGATGTTTTTACGATTTCGCCATAAAATTGATTTCATAATCAAAGTATTTTCATCCCATCATAACATTTTCTTACAACTTAACATGATTTTATAAGAAACTAGCTGGCCCGGCACGATTTCTTTCGTGTGGAGTTCTACCCTACTCTACCCTACCCTACCCTAACCTAAAAAAAAAGTATCCTATGTCCTTCTCCTGGTTCTAAGCTACCTCCCCACCAATTTTCAGCCAAATCGGTTCAGCCGTTCTTGAATTATAAATAGTGTAACTAACACGACTTTCTTTTATGTAGGTAATCTCGAATTCTAAAAGGTTTATATGTATAAGCAACGTGATCAGACTAGTAGAAACATAGTGCAGATTGCATCGCATTACATCAAATGCAAATGATGCAACTCTGGCAACATTCTCAGCACGCTCTCCTATGGCAATGATCTACTTACTTCTATGAAGACTAGCTTTTGACTATTACTATCCCATAAATTGTTTTTGTATACGCAAAACCGTATTTATTTACTAACGATCTTTACAATCAATCAGGGTTTAAATTCAACATATCGAAATTTGATTAATTAGGTACAGTAGTACCCAACTGATAGGGCGCGTTGTGAATTTTCGTTCGCACAGAAAAGAAAGTATGGCCCCGAAGATTAACGAAAGAATGCTTAAAACTTACAATCAACCTTAGATAACTACTATAAGGTTCATAATACACTGCAGCTGTTAGTTCCGTCTCAAGGATTTTTTTCATATCCGGATTTCAAGTTTATCATCACATATAAATCCGGATTATCCGGATTTTTCGAATTTTGGTAAAATTTTATTGCAATCCTTTGTAATTTTAAATTGTAGGCGTAGTTTTATGCTAAACTATTAGTAGTTTGAAGATGGGTGTTCTTTTTTATTGTTTTTCCATTGTTTTTGAATAAAAATTAAATAAAATTGGAAATATTCTAAAAAAATAAAATATGGACTTGCGTTTGGCCACTGAGCCGTCATTAAGGATAATGACAAAACCTAAGTTGGAGCACGCTTACCCAGATGAAATCTATTCACCATGGCCTTGAAAGTGCCTAGATTGTAAGAGTCCGCATGACAGGTATGTCAACAACGTACGGGTGAAAATTTTCCCGGCTTCTTGTGGTTCGGAGTAAAAATGGGGATGGTGGTTGGAATAAGGTTGAACAATCCCTGCACACACCCTCCAAATATCTCCTGTAGAAAACCGATTAGGCAAGCAACCTTTCTTCGATCGTCGAGGCTCGTGAGTTACGTCCTAATTAAAGTCTCATCTCCGATGAGTGAGATGAGATGATCTCTTGGTGGCATTAAAAGTGACCAGATTGGCATTGCCCCAATCGGAGACTGCCTGTAAGGTCACGTTCAAACGCTCTACCATGGTTTCTTGCAACAATTCGCTCCAGGCTCGCGCGCTGGAAATATAGACAACGATGCTATCTTCTGCGTAACCAAAAAGATTTTTTGTTGAAAAAATGAACTCACTATCGTACTATTCAGGTGCGAAAGGGCTATGACCACATGAATAAACCGTTCGCTCAGGAAATTGGAAACCCAAGCCTACATACCACCAGAGACTCCATATCAAGGAAGCTTACTTAGAAGGCTGGTGTGCCAGACACGAAATAAAAAAAAAAGTGAGATCAGCCGATGTACAAAATGCTTTCAGCGGTAACCCATCTAGAACTATAATTCTTGATATTACGTTGTGTAGAGTTGTTACTCGCGCCGCGTCGCCTCCATCTAAGACTCGCTGGCCGACTTAGCTACTAGCTAGATAGATGAGCGGGAGCAACTAGCAGCGTGTGAGCCGAGCGGTTTATAGATTTTAGTATAGACCTTATAGGCACCGTGAACAGACACGGCAACGCAAACGCACGAACTAAAGCGCAGGAGTTTTAAATATTATGCGGATTTGTGTGTCAGAGTAATACTGACCTACATCTACTGGATATTCAATGATGAGAATTGTAATTATCAGTTAGTAGTTTTCGTTAATCTTAAACAAAAAGTATCAATTCTTCAATATGCTAAATGAACTACTGGTCGCGAATCACTAACATATCTATCCATATTGTTCTATGAAGGTAAAAAAAAAACTCGAAAAATATCAAATTCGAAAAAACCGGATTTGATTCTGAATATTCGGATTTATAAATAGGCCCAAAAATCCGGATTTTTCAGTCATTTTCGAATTTCGAAGTATCCGGATTGCAATCCCTAGTCACGCCCCTCCACACGGCGCGCGCTAACATGGCGACAGCTACCGACCAATAGCATTTCCCGCGCTTTGAAAATGTATCTTCTGCGCAGGTACATCGGTAAGCCATATTAATTGGGTACTACTGTATCTATTGTTTGTCTATCGATATCTTCACTACCTACAAGTACTTTACTGAGCAACACTATTAAAATAAGCTACAAAAAACTTTTTCCTGACTGCGGTGAGCAAGTCGCCAGAATTCCACGAGGTGGCGCTGTCCTAAGTAAGTACAATGGTTGTTCCTTTCGCTACCGGCACAGGACCTTTCTGGGTGTTGTGAGGGATGGGAGCGTGCGAGTGATAACCCTGGTGTTGCAAGCGTCTATAGGCTACAGTAACCGCTTAACCTTTGCTTGTTTGCTACCTTATCGAATTAAAAATTTTTTTTTTTTTTATACCACTTAGGTGGCAAACATGCATACGGCCTGCCTGATGGTAAGCAGTTACCGTAGCCTATGGACGCTTGCAACACCAGGGGTATCACTCGCGCGTTGCCGACCCTGAAGAAACCTCTTCACACCCTTTTTGAAGAACCCCATGCTGCACTCCATTGGGAAAACCACGGCAGGGAGCTCATTCCACAGTCCGAGCGTCCGCGGAAGAAAACTCCTTTTAGCCCGCACAGTAAATTACTCTTAAATACAAACTACGAATTTTGTGGCAAGTATTTGTTGATTGTCGTATCGTAAATTACAATATAATACCTTATGTAAATATGTTTACATAAGTTCAGGTAGCTATCTACCTAAAGTCATACAAGGTTATCAAAGATTTTTTTTGTTTTGAAAATAATGCGCGACAATACTTTGTTTCTTAAACATGCAAATAGCCATGATTGTTTTGGTCGTAGACGATGAAACGGAATAAAAATAATCGAAAATTATGCCATCTGTGTAAGATCGAAATAAAACATTATACTGGACGTAACGAAAAGGGGTGAATACTACATCAGGTACAGACTAAAAAGTTTCGGCTCAAAATAAATTACTCAAATATTGATACCATATTTTTGCTTTCAAGTTTATTGAATTAAAATCATTACCAAAATGTCACCGCTCAAAGAGGGTAATAATTTTCATATTGCGTCCCTAATAAAATTTTCTCATCCGCGATCTGTGCGCATAGTACCAAAAAAAAACCGGCCAAGTGCGAGTCGGACTCGCACACGGAGGGTTCCGTGTAATATTAACTAACTCTGCTATGAAAAAAAAAAACGCCAAAAATATTGAATGAAAGGTAAATTGCGGTTTACGATTTATGACGTATTAAAAAAACTACTTACTAGATCTCGTTCAAACCAATTTTCGGAGGAAGTTTGCATGGTAATGTACATCATATATTTTTTTTTAGTTTTATCATCCTCTTATTTTAGAAGTTACAGGGGGGGGACACATATTTTACCACTTTGGAAGTGTCTCTCGCGCAAACTATTAAGTTTAGAAAAAAATGATATTAGGAACCTCAATATCAATTTTGAAGACCTATCGATAGATACCCCACACGAAGGGGTTTGATGAAAAAAAAAATTTTTGAGTTTCAGTTCTAAGTATGGGGACTCCCTAAATTTATTGTTTTTTTTTTCTATTTTTGTGTGAAAATCTTTATGCGGTTCACAGAATACATCACTTACCAAGTTTTAACAGTAGAGTTCTTATAGATTCGGAAAAAGTGGCTGTGACATACGGACGGACAGATAGACAGACAGATAGACAGACAGACAGACAGACAGACAGACAGACATGACGAATCTATAAGGGTTCCGTTTTTGGCTTCGGAACCCTAAAAAGTGATTACTGTAATGGATGTACCCATTCTGTTACACGGTGCAGTTATTTTTGATACTTTACAAGTAATTTAATCAAATTACTACTGTCATAAAAGTGTTATTACTTTTAACAGGAAAGTCAAGCTCAAGCGTTTACTCGAGAAAATAAGGCTAGATGTAACATCTTACACCTTGGAAAATTATATATAGACAAACTGGAAAGATCAAAGCCCGTAATCATGAGTAATTAGTCATTATTACGTAAGATTAATTAATATTAATGATAATGATAACTTAATTGAATCCGACCGAGATGTTAATCGTATTCTCACTCTGAAAACCCCTTCTTTACTTATTACATCATCATCATCAGCCTATAATGTCCCACTGCTGAGCACAGGCCTCCTGCACACAAATGAGGGTGAAAGGGAATGGGCAATACTCCACCACGCGTGCCCACTGCGGATCGGTGGAGGTAGGCTAGTGGTCAACCTACTGTTGGAGTTTTCAAGCCGCCTAGTAGGCCTCCAACTAGCTTAACGACTATCACAATTAAATGATAACCGGGACCAACGGCTTTACGTGCCTTCCGAAGCACGGAAACGCTCGATTTGAAATACCACTAGGCGGTCATCCATCCAGGTACCGACCACGACAGTGATAGCTTAACTTTGCCGATCGATTAAAAAGGCTAATCATGCTACACCACGAACGCTTCATTACATAGATACTACAATAAATCTTTAGTTCTGTCAATACATAATTGCTAAATACATTAACATGATTCTAAACTAAATGACACGACATGACATGAAATAATTAAGTACCTATTTAACTTAATTATTTCTAAGGCAACCGTACAAAATGTTATGAACATAATACATTTACAAAGATACCTAATTTATATATATCAATTTAAACGAAACCGCAGGATTTTGGAACTTGAAATTGTTTACACAGGTTACCACAGAGTTTTCCAAAATGCATCCCCTAAGTGGGTGTCGTAAGCTAGCTTATGATTAATTGTACCCACTTACCGTTCAAACAATCCATTCCCAAAATATAATCACAATAATTGTTTATATTAAATTCTTGTTTATAGGACGCTGATGTTGTTGTCCACAAATGTCGATAAGTAAACAAACACTGCGCGTACACTTCGAACGATAGCGAGAGTCCAACGTTTACTCGCTAGTGATGCGATGTGACTTATCGATAGATTTAATCTTGATTATGATGGGACAGCAATACGTGCTTTATTAAAATAACATGAACTTAGGTACTAAAGTGAGTATTTGTTTTTTTACGTCTTGACTCAACAGCACAACCAATCGTGACGGAACTTGGCACACCGGTAACCTGGAACAGCATATTAAATAGATCCCTTGGGAACGCCGGAAGAAAACTATTTTTTTAATAAAATTCACGACAAACCTTTGTAAGCTCATATTATTATGTCCGGTCGTGCATGGAGTGTACTACTGTCATCTCTGAGATGGATCTTCCACGTACCAGCTGGACGCCCTTGATTGAATAGTCGTGCAAAGAGACTCGTCGATGATGTTCCGCTAGCTGAGGAGAAACTAACGAGCCTTGAGCATCTATAGGTTATGTTTATTGGTCTTTCATAACATATATTTTGCACAGGAACTGTTTATTATCTTATCATAGACAATATTTAAAGCTGTCAAATAATGTATTGTCTTTTACGGGTAAACAGGTTACCAATTTTGATGAAGACTAAATTCACGTAGAAAACAATAAATCCTTTAAAAAATTAAATCCTTTTCTTATGTTTATAGTTGGAAAGAGATGCCTAGTTTGTTTTGTAATCAATATAGGTATCCCCAACTTGAAAAAAGAACATCGATATCGATATAAAATACCACAAAAAAGTCCAACATAAAAGTATTATCGTAAACATCGCAGACCTATTCTGTAACCGGTTGCCGCGGATTTCACTTGTAGTTAGCCAATCCATTGATACATAGTTGATATTGCACCTAATTTTGTAACTTTGTATCGTTTAATCAATACGTTGTTACCTAATGTGGCTTACTTACATAATAAGTATGTCGAGATGATGTCGAGTCTTAAACATTTAATTAGGATGAAAAAGGATCAAAATATTATGTCGTAGTTCTTTTTGTCTATGAATTGAATTAATATGCTAAAATGAACTTTAAGTAACTTTGTATTGCGATATAAATCTTATTCGTACGCACTATGTATAATGAAATTGAAAGGTGCGTACAAACTGCGCAATCTAGTAGAATGAATTGCAAGGAAATGTGTATGGAAATAGAGTGTAGTCATGACTACATAATAGAGAATAGTAACTACCTACCTACTGACGTAGCATAATTATTTATTATTTATTTATTTATTATAGTAACTAAGTAAAGTTAACAAAGTTCTTTGTTAAAAATGACATTTTGAATACAAGCTTTTTTTGAGTGACTGTACTTTTTGTTGACTTTACTTGCGATAAAGTACTCATCAAGACGAATCAAACGAGCCCAAACTCGATGGGATTATGTGGTTTCATTACGGAGTTCCTATGGCTACCTTCCAGCTCCATCATCAGATCAGCTCCACGTCATCATAATATTTCATTGTCACGCAATTTGCATATTCGTGCTAATTTCAGCTAAATCGGAAACCGGAAAGTGGGTCAAATTTAACTTGCAAAATTCCATAGACAACGGAACAGGTGAAAGTAAATAAAAGCTTGTAAAAAAAAAGGATGGCGGGAGAAGACCCATAGCTTTTGGCACCGCGTACCACCCGCGCCGGCTCACAGCCAAGGCTCAGATTAAAGACGTAGCCAAGGTATGATGCAGAGACAACCGAGAATTTAAGAGATTTAGGTACTCCATCAGACACAACTAGCGTTTGGCTCACGGGGCTGCGACGCTGCGGTGCACTAAACTTTAACACTAAGAACCTTTCTAGATAACAAAGGCCTACAACTCCTGTTGTTTATGACTAAACTAATTTAGTCTCAGTATGTCTCTTTCTAACAAAGAACATAAGAAAAGGATGTAAAAAGAATCATGGCGTGATTTGTACCAAAAAATAAAGATTTTCAGAGACGTTAGAATCCTAGGTGCCTATGGAATAACTTGAGGCATTTAAAATATTTAACCCCGGGATAAAAATGCGAATTTCTATGCCATGCCGGCGAATCGCGACCAAAAGCATTATGTGTTGTTATGTTTTGCGGGGTTTATAAAATATTTCAAGTAAGTTGGTAGAACTTTATTTACAACAAATATGTACAAAATACAATCTATATATAGAAAATTTCCTCAAGCCTGCCGCTGCTTCCGATTAACGGCAGGGTTCCCAGAAGGCTGGCAGCGTTTCCTCTTTGGATAGCCAAGCTAGTAAGTATATTAATATGTTGCTGGTAATGTAATCTAAACATTGGAAGTGATTCAAAACCCTCTAAAATGTTTTATATTTTTGTACAAATCAATATATCGATCTCGCCACGATTCTTTAGTCCTGTCAAATTAGTCCAATGCTTGTTTTCCTTGTTTTCAGTATTTTAGTCGCCATATATCGCGGTTACGTCTAAATACCCGCAATCGAAGACGGCAGAGACTAATTTGACAGCTTATAATATGTTCTATCCTTTTTCAATAATGTTTGTAAGAAAGAGATGTGATGTGACTAAAATCAGTTTAGTACGATTTACAACAAAATCGGCACAACTGGCGACCTTATTTACGCGCAGGAGTTTTGTACGTTCTCAGAATCTCTCTTCTATGCGCATAATATGCTTAGGGTTATACCATTTCTCTTATCACATTTAAGTATGTAGACAAAAAAGTATCAATATTCACTTGTAAATGAATACATATCAGAATAAGGCGGTAAGATGCGGAAGATATACAATTCAATCGACCTTCGTAATTATATTTAACTACTCTTAAAACTGGTCAAAGGTCGTTGCATTTACGTGACCTTTTATTATGTACCTACGACCGAAGGGAACCTGGTAATTCTGACCTGTTACCCCTTCTTCCTACCTCCCAATTCTCTCATTCACTTAGCTCTTATGTACTCCTAAGTCGGTAGGCAAGCATACGATACGATCCGCCTTATGGTAAGCGCGTACTGTAGCTATACTAGTAACAGACGCTCTAAAGCCGACCACGCAAGACCAAATCGAAATACACTTACGCGGCATAACCATGGGAAGCGGTTTGCTGTCCCGGCACATCCGACGCGACGTAGTTATTTCGTCGGCGTCCGGCCAATCGGAGCGTCTGTTACTAGCATTAGACCATACATACAACACCAGAGATTCTCTACTTATGATACAGCCGTTTTGGAGAAAAATGGTAACAGACGTACAAACTACAAACACTCAAACATTCTCTTAATCCAAGAATAAATCAGTGTCCGGACAAGTTAAGTGTAAATAAGTAGGTAGGTATATTATCTTGTACAGGGGCCGAGAAATAATTCGGACACTTCCACCCATTGGGATCTATTGTGGCCCCTAGATAACTTACTCTTCCCCAGTCTCGTTGAAAACTCTTTTCATGAGTTTTACAATGAGGCTAGGAGATATGAGCCTATAGTATTCTGGTTTTGGATATCCGATCCCTAGGAGACTCATTCGCTTACCAGCCAGTGCATCGCATGTGCACAGAAGGTGCTCCATGCGTTCCGTATGTTCCCCACACAACCTGCAAATGGGTGTGGTTAGACCCATCTTCATGAGCATGTCGTTGGTTCCAAAGTGCCCAGTAAAGGCCCCAAGCAGATAGCGGATTTGCCCCCAAGTAGGTGCCTACGGTCGGAGTATCGGTAAAAAAATAGAAATGATAAGATTTGGTGCAAGTAAAAAATACGTAATTAAAGATTACTTTAATTCGTCTTATTATCAGTCATGAAACTGATTACCTCTCATTGTACGGAAATCCTATACAATGCGAGATCAGCTTATACTGGAAATGTATAGCTTGATGTGTTGCCGTGTGTACAAGCTTTTAGGCCGTTCCGTGGGATGCTTTCGTTGAAGTTGCGTTAGCCATGAAGGGCCCCCTTAATAGGCCACTAGACTGTATTAAGTAAGGCTATGGGCCTTGCTAGACAGGTACACTAATATACAATCGAATATGGCAATTTAACTAAATCGGATTTGTTAATGATTTATTAGGACCTATTTTGGACAAGTCAATCAATGACAAAAGTTTTTGTTTGTATCTTATTCTCTGCAAAAAAAAACTCAGATTTGAGTAAAATTGTGGCCGCTCTACAAAAAATCCACAGGCATTGAATTTGTATAATAATTCAATGTCCACAGGCTTTTTGAGACTACTTGCAATGTCATGATATAAGATACCTCATTTCGTTTCACTACGCTAGTACTTTAACTAATCTAAAATACATTGTGATACATGTGCTATGTTGGTCATTACAGACGTGGCGCGCGAGGCGGTAGCGATAAGGGAGCCGAGAGTGAAATGATCAATGCACACGCGTATCATACGACGTTTTTCAACACACTTGCGAGGAAAAAAATCTTTGGTATTGATTTTTTCAAAATAATCAACCTCACAGCGAAAACGTTAACAAATATTTATGAAAAATGGCGCGCAGGATTTGGTTTGACAGCGATGCGCTTTCAAACCCTATTACCCGGTTAAATTATGAATACTTGGCCTACAAAATATTACTTGCAGTGAGATACAATCTTAACATAATCGGGATAATAATTATTAAAAAACTGTGCAGTCATGTAAAGTAGTGCGTAATAAGCTGAATTATGAAACTAAAAACAGTGCAATAAGAGTCACTTTACGAGCAAGTTGGTTCCGAAGTTGGTTATTATTTAAAAGAAATATTGTAAGTAAGTACTGTAAGTAGGTAATGACTGTAAGATTTGTAAACTCTTAAGTTGACTTCAAAGTCAGTCAGACTTCAAAAATCCAATGTACGAAGGCAATACGTAGAAATCAAATCCAAACTATGATTTAATGCTTCTAAAATAATAAACCAATATTTATTTAAAAGTTTTATTAATACATTTAAAATGACTAGATAATTTAATTTAGTTTGCCAATTTACACTTTAAATAACTAAAATATACCATACCTTATATTATAGTTATGTATTTGTTTTTGTTAGAATGACCAATATCTACAAGTTTTTGAGAAAATAAATTGAAAACAATATTTCAAAAATTAGGATCTTCCCGTCATGGAAAAATTACACAATAATCACAAAAATAAAATAAAGGCAATAACTATCACTTCACTTTATAGATTGAAGTTCACTGATGACTTAATTTCACTTTTCACTTAATTCCACATATCACTTAAATGTCATCGTCGCGTTCGTCGGGCCTATGCCGTTGGAGGACTGCCAGTCTTTGCTGTGTTACCTCCAGGTGGTGCTTCCGCCATTTTATACGACGATTTTGGAACCATACCTTCACCTGGAAACAGGGATGTATTTGAGGACCTAGATGACTCATTCATTTTATTTTTAAGAATATACAGAATATTTGAATAGCGGTAACACAGAGACTAGCGATTGTTTCAAAACGAGCAGAAACAGGTGGAGGGTCGGGGCCCCCTTTCTCCAGCGTTTGAGATAATTGTTTTCCCAAAAAAAAAAAAAAAAGTTTTTTTCTTCCAAAAAAAAATTGGTAGACTTATTTCAAAACAATTTTTCTAGAATGGTTTTTCACTTTCCAAAGAAGAAAGGAAGATATTTCTCCTTTTTTCAATGTTATAACATTAAAAATTAAATGTTTAATCTATTGAATAAAGTGCGCTGGATGTCAGGCGCTTTGTGAAACAAGTTTTGTTTTTTAATATTAGTTATATTATGATATCAATTGGCGCCCCCTGAAACTAGCGCCCGGGCAGTGGCCCCGGTTTGCCCGAGACACGACATCGCCCGCCACGGCTGTGGTCTTGAAATCCTAACAATTCAAGTCATTCAAATGGCGAAGAAGAACTTCTAAAGACTATCTTGGTGACTTACCTGTGCTTCAGTAAGTTGCAGTGCATGTGCTAGGTACAGCCTCTCGGGTCCCACCATGTACTGCTGCCGTTCAAACTCAGCTTCGAGCCTCTCCAGTTGTTCTGGAGTGAAGATCGTTCGTATCCTCTTGCTTCTTCCTGAACTGATGGCCAAGAAGGTGCTATTAGAAATCTTACGTAGGGGTTCATAATCCTATTAATATCATAATGTGAAAGTGAGTTTGTATGTTTGTTTTTTACCTCTTGACGCCTCAACGGAACAAATATTTGAGATGAATATAACCTGGATTAACATATAGAATACCTTTAATCCCGGGAAAACATATTAGATCCATGGAGAATGCGGGTGATACCACAGGGCGAAAACTAGTCAAGATAAAGACAAAGCTATTCTTATTCACTTGTGTGATACAATGGCTTTAATGGATCACCATCTCGCCGCGATCCGTTAATAACTCAAAATGCCTGAATTAGAAGAATGCCGGCTGGACACTTGGGCGTTAACTACCATTATAACCTTATTTGTGTTACATCCATATTATTGTTTTAAGAAATGGCCTGATCTTGAGCTAAAATTCCTGACAAATCAGGTAAATGCCTAGCTATGTAAGGGTAGGTGCCTGTATCGTCCTATAGTAAGCTTAAAAAACGTTTACTTAAACTGCTAAAGTAAAGAATGGGTAACTCACCTGTTAGAACATGATATGTTGTGATTCCTTGGCTTCATTTGCCCAACTTGCGGCCTCATATCTGGTCGCGGGCTGTCTGTGCAACGTTCATATTATTAATTATCTAGGTATCAATATATTTAAAGTGTGTCTAAAAGAGTTATGAATATGATAGTGGATAGATATGGGGGATTATATGGGAGTGGATATACTGAAAAAGAGATGAATGGATTATGTGAAATATGATATGAAGAAGAAATGATCCGAGTGAATGCTGATATCACAGATAGAATGGAAGAAGCGGAGGTAGGTACTTATATATTGCGCTCACTCCAAATATTATATATTAATAATTGGGAACTGGGTAGGATGATGATTATAATAAAATATACCAAACAGGACGCAGCTACGCTCGTAGAGCTGCCCGCAAAATCTTTTTTTGCTTTCCCTGGTATATTTCGAAGATGCAGTGAAATCATTTATAGATTAATAATTTGAATCCACGCGTTTATTATTATAAATTATTATAATAGGCCAATCAAATTAGATACAGTCCAGAAGGTCTCGGGTTCGAATCCTACAATGAGCTTGAGCTTTCGGTGAAGGAAAACATCGTGAGGAAGCCATAGCACGGTGGTAGGGTACTTTGTAGTACCCGCTTGGCTGGCTACCACCCTCGAGTTGAAAATCTGTCGCCAAGCACCTTTCGGTGTGTTCCGACAGCTGCACTTGACAGCCAGTTCCTTCTAGGCTTTGTGTGCTTACCAACTTCGGCCGCATCATCACTTACCATGGTGAGATTGCGGTAAAACACAGGCCATTAAACAGTAAAAAAAATCGTCTGGAATCTGGAGATCGTTTTAATACCTTAATTTGGCCCTTAATACGTGTAATCTGAGTTTGCGCACTCCCAGGAGGTGTGCATAACTTTTGGGAGACACTGTTGAGGATTTCAGTTGGAAGCAATTTTCCAGATTTCTAACTTTTGATTTCGGCTTTACCACTGAACCGAATTTAAATTTTTAGATGCTCATTCGAAGCATAATTTAAATCTCTTTAATATTTTATAGAATGACATTTTCCGTGCGTAACGTTTTCAAGCTACAAGCAAAAAACTAAAAAAACAGCGAACAATACGCACCCAAAAGTTATGCGCACCTCCTGGGATTGCGCAAACTCGGATTACATAAATTTAGGACCAAATGAAGGCACTAAAACGATTTCCAGCTTGCTGGAAATGAATTTTTCGAAAATATCTAGTTTGATATTTTCTTCTAAAAATCTTTAGCGTAAATATGTTTTCATAAGAGCGGTCGTCTATTCTTCCAAATTGAAGACACAATTCAATTTAAAAATGTATATGATAAAATAATGGTCCCTATACCTACACCGGTTAGGATTAAACGTACTTACAAATTATTAGAGAGATTAAAGTGTATCATTGCTCAGTTAATACGGTGTAATAGGATTAATAAAATAAAACAGTAACGTCACAGCACAGGCCTAATTTAACTTTTAATATCACCGACGGAGGGTCCGACCCTCCAGTCATCCCTGTTAACATCAGATTAGTCTTTAATCCCCTCTCTTTAGTATAAGTTTAATAAAACGTGTATCTATCTATATATTATGTCACGATAATTAACCTATTAATAAACAAAAGCTTTATTATTTAGCTAGATTTCGGCTTTAGAATAAGAATTCCATAAAATAACTTTAGTTAAAAAAACAAGTTATTGATGCCACTTCAGATGGCGATTTTACAGATGGCGGCTACTAAACCCAATGAAATTCAATATTTATTAATGGAACTTTTTAATGAATTTCCATAATAAATGGTACTGAGCCGCTTTTATCCAGTCGAGCGAATAATCTATTCAGCGTTTTTGGTGTTGGATCGCTACTTCTTTCATTTTGGTTAATCTTTCCAATCAATGACCATTTAGAAAGATAGAAAAATAATTTATTTCTTCAACCTTGCAAAAAATACAATTTATTATCTACAGAACAAATTAAGAAAGTAGCAAGACTAAATAATCTGTGCGCCGCGGAGTAGAAGTAAGGCCCCGACACAATATATACTTGTGGGAGCAACATTGGTACTTTGTGTGTAAGTAATTATTATTGTAATTTAAATATAAATCCCAGCAAATTAATGATATTAAAGATTAATTAAAAGAGTGAAGCTATAGCTACGCGGTTACCTAGTAAGATTTTGTGATTCTCGATGCAATATTCATTTCTACAAGATTTAGTGTTCGCATCAAGTTTCAGTACACAAGGTACCGCAAACTAACGAAATACTGCAAGTAAGAGATAAGCTACCTGTGTTTTAACCACAATATCACCATGATGAGTGATAGAGTGGCTGAATGTGGTAAGAACATAACATTTAGAAGGAAATGCCTCTCAAGCGTAACTGCCTGAACACAACAGACGTGCAAACGGTCAGATGGCGACAGATTTTCAACTTTAGGGTAGTAGCCAAGCGGGCGGATGATAGAAAGTACCCGATTACCGTTGAAGTATTACTTTACACAAATAATACAGCTATTGGCTACATATTGGAAGAGCTTCAGTCTTAAAACCCATATATTATACATAACATGACTGCAACTATTAAGAGACTTATCAGCGGAGACTACGGATGATTTAGTTTGTCATAACTATAGCCGACGGACAGTCGCTCAAACAAAAATGTATTTAGGATTCCGAATTGATAGTTAATTTTTGGATTCCGGTACGAAGCAGGTATAACGTTTAACTGACTGTTTTTTAAAATACATTTGACAGATAAACAACTTATTTATTTTATCTTGTGTGTTATTATCATTTACTTTTTATTCGAATAAAGGATAAAATCAACTAAGTTCTTTCTAAAAGCTCATATTACATGCCGCCATTCAGTGTCTTTGTATAGTGAAGTTAGTTTTGGATTTGTGGCGAAGCAGCCATATAATCACTGAGAGTACGGGACTAAGAACTTATTGTAAAGATGTAGTATAAGAGCCGAAAGTAATGGTAACTCTTACAATGCTCTAATCTTACCTTGCCGTAATCCCGTCGGCACACCGACCATATTCCTGCAAAATCCATCGTTTAACCGTTGCACATCGTGACCAGCATATAAATAGTTCTGTAGCTGTCTCTGATTCTGCTGCAGCCTCTCTTGAACGCTCAAATTTATCACATCATCATCAGTATTCGTTAGACCTAAAATGGCGGCAATTGTAAACGATTTCCCCGCCAAATTAGTCCCTTTTCCTGTCAGATCGACACCAAATGCCGATTGACTGCTATCGCCATCATCCAACGTCGATACGGGTGATGAAGATCTGTCGGCATTTTCGACAAACCGATCCGAGTGGTTAACGATATACCCGTCGGCATTGTATTTGTCTTCGCCGTCGGATATTGCAGAGAGTCTATCCACATTCTGCTGGTACGCCGACACGGCGAGGAGATCTGTTAAATTTGATGGATACATCGCCGGATTTTGTCTCTGATCCATCATTGTAGTGTCTTTTAATTTACTTTATAAGAAATATATTTGGGTTTTAACATTTTCTGCCACTAAACTTCACACAGATTTGCACTTAATTTGTTGAGTTAATTATTTGAAACTGTTTATTTTAGTTATAATTATGTTTAATTGAGAGTTAATTTTGTGGTGACATAAAATGACACGAGGGAACACACCGAGTACCCAGACGTTATTGCCTTGTGGTTTATGATTTAAAAACGGTACAATTTAAAATTCGAAACGAGGGCGGGGCCCAGACGTCAAACGATTGGTTTGGCGTGAAAAAAATGACATCGCATAGAGCGGTCAATTGAGGGTGCATGATTACCGATTTGGACCGCCAAAGGGGGGTGAGGTTCGAGGGTTGTGATTGGTGGATTTTGCGCATGCGTGTATAAAGGCGGGGCCAGATTTAGGGGGTGTGGTTCCGCAGTGATTTGCGGTCGGCAAAGCCTTTGATTGAGGCTGGGACGGATTCAGATGTTTCCTATTTCTTTTATTGCAGAGGTATGGATTTGGTTCTATGGGTAAAATTTTCAAATTAAAAGGACAGGATATTTATTATTAAGATTATTAGGATAGGTTGGTTAAAGTTCTATATCAGATATTTTTTTTAAATGCTTTCATCTTCACTGCTAAGCGTTGATAAAACTTAAGTCACAGTGACTTAAGTGGAATATCGGTTCTAGCCAGTTCTAGCAGGTGTTTTTTTGAGTGACAACTATTTACTATCTTTAGAATGGTAGTCAGATAGCTAAAATGAGTTACCTGTAGTTAAAAGCCTTTATTTAAATACCTATAGCAGTTACAAGTCCGTACCTGTATGTCTTGCACTCCCCGACCCCCACAACCCCCTCCCACTCCTGAAACAATTTAATATCATAATCTGTGCCCGATACTTGTAAAGTCATGGAGTAAGAAAGTTTTTGGACAAGTTATAAATATTAGAAAATTAATTTACATTATTTTATTTACAGGGCAATTGTTGTGTGTATTCGTAGGATTGCGACGGTACGAAAATGCTCTTTATCACATTAGGTCATAGTCAATTTATTTATTTTACTTTATTAAAAGCCATTTATTCGATTTAGGCACGGAATAGGTAGGTTAGATACTTGATATTCCAGGTTTAGGTTGCTCGATACTTATGAAAATCGAAGCTACTATATTTACCGTGACTCGGAAGTCAGTCTAAAAAAACTCAGCAAGGTTACATTTTGAAAATATCTTTTGTTCAATTTGACTTAGCAAATACTAAATAAACAAATACAATATTTAATGCGGCCATCACTTATTTGCTCTACCGCGGCTTCCATGGCAATTTCATTTTTGTAAGAGCCTTTGCTGATGCTGATATGATGATGAACAGAAAACCTGTAGCCTACTAGAGGTACCTATTTGTTACAACTCAACTTTGAAAAAAATCTTTTCTATATTTCGTTCTTCTGCGATGAAGCAATTTAATATAATTAACAAATATTAAATACCGTACGTCATTGTAAAAATTTAATTTTATTTAAATTAACGAGTTACTGTTGTCTCAAAAGCCATTTTCAAGTTATGAAAAACGGAATTTAAAATGCTATTACGAAAGAAACTATTATAAGTGACAAGTGAAATTAAGTCATAAGTGAAATTATTAAGTGATTTGTGAACTCTGAATCGTAACCGCTACCACCCGCTACCAACACTAACGCGGGTAGTGGGTAATTATTATTTTATTATATTAATATGCATTTTAATAATTAATTTATTACATTTTCAATATTATCCATGGGATATAAGCCCAGTCTGTGGTGCAGTGTAAGAATTGAATTGCAATATATTTCAAATCACATGAAAGCGTCTACCTGCAGTCTGCAACTCACACATGAACGATGTCGTATGCAATATTAAAAACTTAGAACGATTCCTGATTTATTTGTGCTTTTGGATTGGCAGAAATTGAATAGATCGAGTAGGTATAAAGATTTGTTTGATGAAAGGCGTGCGACGGCGACGCCATTGAAAGGTGGCGTGAAATATAGGCGTTTTGCTTCTATAAGCTTATCCCAGGGATGTTGTACAGAATACACACAATGGTACACATAAATGAAAAAGATGGTACGTACTAACCTACAAATTTTAATAATCTTTATTTTATATCTTTAAAACTACGCATCGGATTTTGATGCGGTTTTTTTAATAGATGCAGTGATTCAAGAGGAAGGTTTATATGTATAATACATGACATTGCATCCGTGCGAAGCCGGGGCGGGTCGCAAGTTAAATATATAGGTACCTGAGTGACCTAGCTTTGCTCTAAAACTCGGAAAAACGCTGATCCAATCGATAGGGTCTATGATAAGGATAACGTCTCTCGATTTTTTTTTAGTCTACTTTTTAAAAGTAACACCATTTTATGTATAAAATAAATAGATAATCCGACAACAAACAAACATACAAACAATACCTGTCGGTATTTCATAATCGTGAGTGGTATTAATAAAAGCGAGCTTGGTTGGAGGGTGAGCGAACATGACAAAAAGTGTATAAAATTGTACAAGGGGCGAGACCCGCAAGCGGATGATGCGCTTTTTGATCCTTTGAGTTCCACCCCTCCAGTATTGTTAGGGTTGTCAATGCAATGATTTTATAAAAAAGGCATAATTGAAAGTCTATGTTGGATTTGTCATGCTGAACAACTTTTGATATGTAACCTAGTCTGAGTTGTTGAAAGAATATTTTTCTTTTCATGTATATTATGATTGATATGTATGGATTTTTGACAAATATTAGGTTCTTTAACCCGTTGTTTCTCACGAGCATGGAACAATTAACCTATAGAAGCGCAATAACGTTCATTTTGGTTGAACTAAATTCCGCCAATTTCCCACCGCCGACAATGCGCGCTGATTGGTTAAGACAAGGACGCATGCACTCTGATTGGCCAAGTCAAAAACACACGATGCAGCGAGTGGTCCTTACTGTACAAATTCAGTGACAAATCACTGACTAGTTGTGGAATTATATTGTTCAGTATTACTACTCTATAGGGATATTTCCTCGATGCTCGCGAGAGACGCGCGTATTATAACAATTGATGTCATTGTTATTTTTTTAACCGCGAGCCAAGGTATTAATATTGTTATGCCCATTTTCCTCAAAAAACTAGGAATTATTCACATTTCACCAAAAATACAACAAAATAAAGCATTTAAATTCATTATTAAGTTGTGACAACCCTATCAAATAATAGTGTCAACCCGCGCCGTCTAGCCAGGGCTGTCCCGGGATCGGTGATTAAAATTCCTTTCCTCCTAATATCCCGGATCATATATTAAGTGGCTAAATCGGTGGAACTGACGTCGCAGCCCTAATGCAGGGCTTTATTGCCATTTTATTGTGTTTATAGTTTACTTTTCTCGTGTCTATGATTGTTTATACTTTTTAATTTAAATAATATCTAATGTGATGTTTGCACAGTGGAATGCTGAAGCAAAGTGGGTTGTGTGAAGAGATAAATACGAAGGGAAGCACAGCATATTGGTTTGTGATACTCGCCTGGCTGGCTACCACCCTCAAGTGTGTCATCCGGCAGCTGCATCATCATGTAGCTGAAGATGGTAGGTTAAGTTAGTCTGGCAAACGAGACACTCGATTTACCTACAAATGAAACTTTTTATATGGCAATGCAAAAAAGAGCGTAAATGACTTTTTTATGCCGAGCATTTCATCCTAATTTTGGGGTTGCTTTAATGTACTTTTTTTCAAAATGCGCTTTTGCTTTCATACTCAGGTCGGTTAACTAAATCTGACACGTTCCACATATTTACACGTTGTGCTTGTGTAGTGTCTGTCCGTCTCACTCGCGCGCGGTCAAGCTTATGAGCTAGAAGGAGACGATTATTGTTTTGCTTTTGCTACTGCTCATAAATATAGAGTGGATTTTTTTGCATTCGACCTTTAGAATTGACTGACTGATTAGAAGCAATAATGTAATAAAACATACTGTATCGTGAAATTGCATATGTGTGAGTACTGTGCACGTGCCAGCTTTAGTTAAATGACCTGTATCAATATGAATAATTATTATATCACGAAAAATGCTTATTACATTTGGATTAATGAGTTGACAGTTCCTGGAAATCTTTTTTTTGTATATGTATAGGAATCCCATACGTGAGCCAATGGGTCTTCAGATCATTTTTAAGGTTCCGTAAAACTAAGGGGTGCCAAACGGGGACTGTTACTAAGCCTCCACTATCCGTCCGTCCGTCTGTAACCATAGACCTAATTCTCGCGTCCTTCGAAATAACCTTCGAATCGAACTTACGCTTCGAGTCCTATTCGACTGTAAAATTTAGAAGGGCGGAGTCAATTCGAACAGTCCCGATCCGACCAATCAAAGCTCGAGTTGACTGGTTTTCTTTCAATATGCCGGTCTCGAAATTGCCAGAATAACGTCTCGTGATTTACACTCGATAAAAGTTCGTACTTTTTTCGATCGAACGATCCATTTCGTTTGGATGACAATTGGCTCCCATGAAAGAAACTTCTTTACGGAACCCGTGGTGTGAGTCTGACTCAGACTCGTACTTGGCCGGCTTTTTACCTTTTGGTTACGGATCCCTAAAAATTGCCACATTTATGTTTGTAAGAGCATCACTTGAGAACAGATCCGCAGATTTGGCTGATGCCTTTTTTGTATCAGCACTAGGTTTGTGTGAAAGATATTTTTTTGGAAAATCTACCGGAAAAGTCGGTAATTTCCCTCATGCGACGCCGGGCACGGACGTAATAATTAATTAATTGAATAAGTGATAAATGTATCAAAGTTTAATCCGACATTTGAATTAACCACAAATTCAATGTTCAAATTATCAGACTCCAATTTACCTCTATTATATTATATTACAGGTGGTTATGTAATACATAACGATTATAACGGTGCAATAACGATGGTTATAACACAGTGTGGCATACCTCACTATCTCATTATGTGCCGCGTACCTACTGAATCATGGCTGGAACAGGGAATCATGGAGACGACAAATTATTATTAACTTTATAGATAATAATTATTTTTATAGAGTTAGGAATAGAATACCCCTAGTGTTGCAAGCGTCCATACTACGGTAACCGCTTACCATCAGGCGGGCCGCATGCTTGTTTGCTACCTTAGTAGTCTGAATAAATGTAGGTATCACCTACCCGCAATTTTGCGTTCTTGTGGTAAAAAGTAGCCTATGTGCATTTCCATGACATATGTAGGTATGATACCTGCGTGCCAGTTTTAATTATGTTTAGTTGTACCGCGAGGCATTGAGGTAACAAAGAAACAAGTTCACTTTCGTGTTGATATTAGAACGGTAGGATTATAGAATTTGTGGCAGATGCACTTCACAGCATACCTTACCTTGGTGAGATTGTAATAAAACAAAAGTATATCATTAGTAAACTAGCTTCCATCCCGCGGTTTCACCCGCGTTCCCAAGGGTTAAGAGCACTCAATTTGCCATACTTTTCATACAAAACCTCTGTACTTATTATGGCCTTTTTAAACATTTTTCGTTACATGTTTTGAACAAATTAGTATCTTGTGCACTATATCTGGCCGTGTATCTAGGCGAAATAAAAAAAAGTGTAAAACAAATTCAGTAAAAGTCTCCGAAAAACAGCGTTTTTGCTCAAATTTTACCTGACTTTGGCCATATCTAATGTACCTATAAATTTTAAAAGTACTAAAAACATTTAGATACCAGGCTTGCAAATGTATTGGAGATTCTAAATAACTAACTTTTTTTCACAAACTTATAAGATTTTTTCACAAGAAGTATACGCCTGGGTCAAGTTTTATGATATGCGAAATCATGAATGACGACCTAACGAAGCGGCCGCGAGTGATCAGCGGAATTTACCCGACGACAGCATCAGAGCCGACTGATAACCGACGGCTCTGATGCTGTCTCTCTTTTTTCGCAGTCAAACATTACGTTGGATGAAACAACAAGCTTTTAGACTATGCTTGCGTTGAAGTTGCGCCGGCCACAGAGGGCCGCCTTAATACAAAATCAGTCACATTATTTCATGCCACATTTTTACATACACAATAGTATAATTAAAGGCCCAAACCTACTCAACATCTTTCACTATTCGACAAACTCGCGGAGTACCCTCATAACGTCGCCCAATAAACCATATTCCTTTGTCAACGGCCAATTTGTCATCCATTGTAGGCACGCGCCGTGTCCTCCCCTTCCCCACCCCTCTTTCACAACCCCGTCTACCAATAATGGGCTAAAACATGTTGTTCAAGTGCCAGCACGCGTCCGAAAAAACAATTAAATATTTTGTCTATGGCACAAGCCGCGCAAGTGTGCAGTGACAGCTTTTGAATTCGAATTTCGAAGGCTGAATTTGTTTTTTATTTGCCTAATGGGCGGTTTTATCTGATTTTAATATTATGATAATAAATAATTATACGTTTTTTTATGTTTTTAATGGTTCATATTTCTTTTGGATGGATCTTCTTAGATACCTCGAATTCTTTCGCTACGCTAAAAATCAATATGATAAAAATTCTCAGAAAGTATTAGAATGTTTGTGCCTTAAAATAGCATAGACAAATATTGTTCACGTCACAGAACTGGAGTGGAATGTCATTAATAAAAGCGTACCTAATACCTATGTAAACCAATTACGCGGTTTTGCGTTATTAATTCGGCGAACAACATAATAATTAATCAAAGCTGACAAAACGGGCGGGCGGCATTAACCGAAATACGTCGAGAGGCAGTAAATGAGACGGCACGGAACCTCCGTGAATTTTGGATGCGGTATATAAGGCTGATACTGTATTTATATCTAGGAACGTTAAAAAATACAGTATGGCGCTAATGGCTAGTACTATCATAGTTTCTGTAGATTTTATCAAAGATACGTTAAAGAGAATATTATAGATCTCATCACGCTGATTCCGTATCGAGTATTTGAATAAAATCTAATATACGGCAAAGAATTTAAAACGTCCAGAAGGATAGTCGCCTCTATGGGAACATGAAATAAACAAGCCAGAATTGACAGTATTTGACAGTCTGTGTAGTTTGCATAGGGTGGCAGATAAAAATGTTTTCCCTTAAATGGGGGAATTTATAAATTTCGGTCAGGAGATATTTATTATTACTAACTAAATATTACATATACATAAGTATATGTACATATTAGGATTTTTGAGGGCGAGAAATCGATCTCGCTAAATCTCATCTCTGGGAAAACTATTGTCAAATATTTTTCTCTTTTACTAAAATGTGCCGAGTGCCGACCAAATATAAGTTTGGTTCGGCGAGTATAGAACCTTTAGGAAAACTAAAAATAACATAAAATTATGTATCTATAACAGACAACAGTACATAAACGAATGTGCGACTAATGTATACTAATGTTATCATTATTATGTAGCTTTTGTATTACTCTTTGACAAGTATAAAAATCCGTACTGAACTCTAAAATTATTTGGCTATCTGAAATGAATTGAAACGCCAAAAAAATTATAAAATGTCCACTTTAATTAAATTTTGAAGACTATTTTTTATAAAAGAAATTAGTTGTCTAAGTACATACATAATGGTTGCAACATATTTTCTATTTAATTAATATAAAAACATTTTGAGTCTAAAATAGATGATAAATATATTTATAATCTGTGTAAGCTCTTGTACTATATATCCAATAAAATTAAATTTATTTATTAAATCTGGTTGTGCAGATAATATTTAATGAGGAGTTTTCTCATGATACCTCTATGGTCAAAATACCTGTCAAATCGTGAGGTTCGAATTATCAACAGTTTGACGGGTATTTTGAGCATAAGAAAACTCCTCATTAGAGCAAAATTAATCAGTAGAGTAGTACAGTAGTACCCAATTAATATGGCTTACCGATGTACCTGCGCAGAAGATACATTTTCAAAGTGCGGGAAACGCTATTGGCCGAATGCTGCCGTCATGTTAGCGCGCGCTGTGCGGAGGGGCGTGACTTGCGAGTGAGACGGAACTAACAGCTGCAGTGTATTATGAACCTTATAGTAGTGATCTAAGGTTGATTGTAAGTTTTAAGCATTCTTTCGTTAATCTTCGGGGCCATACTTTCTTTTCTGTGCGAACGAAGATTCACGACGCGCCATATAAGTTGGGTAATACTGTACTCGATATCATCTTTTAATAAAATGTGGGAAATTAATTTTCATGTTGTGGCAACCTTCCATAAAACATGGCCGGAAAAGATTTAAAAAAATTAAAACTGGCGCTCTCAAACGTATATTTCTAAAATAAGTTTACGTAATTAAAAATGACGAAATCGCAATACTAACACATGGAAGGTTAGTTTTCCTTGGTTTTATAAGTGTTGTGACAGTATTTTAATACGCAAGTCGGCATTTTTTATTTAAAATCAGTACAGCGAGTATGACGCAGTGACAGCCGTGTGCAGTACGAACTGAGAGCGATTTGCTCAGGAGACCCTCAAGCGGAGTGAATTTAAATGTCATGCTTTGGTAAGGCGAACTAGCCATCTGGGTAGAGGCACGATGCCTATATGAAAATCTTTGATATACTTACGGTTGTTTTAGTTTGGAGGTCAGAATAGTAAGCTTGTAATGTAAGTAACAAATAATTGATGTGTTATCATATCAGAAAGCCCAACCTAAAACTATACTTTTTCAACGACAGCGATAGGACCCACTCGCTAGTGGCGCACACTGGTGGACACAGGTCAGAAACGGTAGGCCATCACTGACTTAACGACTTAACCACCGATAAAATGATCCTACCTGGCAAAGCTAGCAACTTTTTTGTGAGCGTTAGAATGCTATCCAACGAAATTAGGCGCCAATAAAATTCTCGTCACTTGCTAATATTATCATAAAATTTTCCCTTTCGCGATATATGCGCCTAGTACAAAGAAGTCGTGTGAAATTTATAGATATACTCTTTCTGTTAACTTACACGTTGTATAGATATTATTTTAGATAGATATATTAACATAACTGTATAATTAAATTAAAGTATCTACCTAAATCAACAGTATGTTCATAACTCAACACTACGTACCGCCTACCCACAACAAATCATATTTTTGCGAGTGAATACAGCGCGGCCGCCGCGGAATGTAATAATTACCCGAGTTTGGCTCCTCGCTCCCGCGTCCCGGTGTTGCCAGCGTAAAAATGTACATGTTTGTGGTAGGATAATAATTTATAGGCAATGATTTTATATATAAAATACGAATGGAGGTAACAAGGTAGCTTAAGCCCTAACATAAGTATAGCATGAGCCCTGATTCCCTTAATCATAGGGTAACTTAACATAATCATAACAAAACTAAAAGGGAGGGAGATCATAAGTAACATAATACTTGTTAGTAAATAGTACTTACTTTTTGTTATGCACAATGTTTAAGCAGGTACTAGTATGAAATGAAATATTTTATTCAAAGGCATATTTATGAATAGTCAAACTCTAATGTACGGTTCGGAAGGTTCCTTCTGCTTTGAAGAGCCGGCAATAAACTCAGCAATCCTTACTAATATTATAAATGCGAAAGTGAGTTTGTTTGTTTGTTTGTTACGTCTTCACACTTCAACTTCTGAACAGATCATCATGAAATTTAGCATGCAGATAGCCTATGGTATGGAGGACATAGGCATACTTTTTATCTCGGCAACGCGAGTGAAACCGACAGCTAGTTATGCTATTTGCTTCCATGTTGAGTTGACTTACTAGCAATGATTTATGCATACACTCGTACCAATTTAAGTTATTACTGGTACCTAATATTCCTTAAACTTTGCTTAGGTACACCAAATAAAAAAAAATTACTCACTTAGTACAATCTTTCAAAATAATTCAATCGAATCAAAATCAAATAACAACGTACATTAAAAACAAATAAAAAAGTGTTTAAAATTCAATAAAAATCGCAGTAAATATGTCACTCTTAATTTATATATGGTATAAAAATATTGTTTGCTCTAGCAACCCCACTCCGGTATGCTTTACCGCGTCCGCACCGATGTTATTGAATATTTTTATTATGAATGCGTCGAGATCAAAGGCCGCTTTACCAAATTATTACATCGCCGAAACGTTTGATGTTAACTTTTCAATAACTATGTTGTAAATTAAAACGTGGCTGCGTTTAACCGTGTGGGGAGCGCTTTATTTGAAAATTCTTTATGTTACGTGTATTAATATTTTCTAAACAACCGCAAAAGACTAGAGATATTTCTTTTCCAGTTTATAATCTACTCGCGTGCTAAATTTCATCAAAATCAAAATCTAAATGTCATTTATTCAGTTTAGGCCCTAGTAAGTCACTTATGAACGTTAAATTGGTACATACAGTTGAATTTACCACCGGTTCGGAATACACTTAAACTGAGAAGACTCCGGCAAGAAACATCACGTTGGTTTGGCAGTTTGAAGCGTCAAGAGGTAACAAATAAACAGATTCACTTTCGCATTTATTATATTACTAGCTTTCCCCCGTGGTTTCACCCGCGTTCCCGGTATAAAATGTAGCCGATATCCTTCCCCATTCCATAATTTATCTGCATGCCAAATTTCGTGATAATCGGTTGAGTAGTTATGGCGTGAAAGCGTAACATACAATCAAACAAGCCTACATTCTGGCTGGTCATGGCTGGTCTGCTTAAATTTGCCATTTATTTATTTACTTATTAAAAATAGATTCAATATACTTTGTAGTTTTTGCCGCCGCGCCGGGGCACGCAATTGTCAGTGCGAGTAGAATGTAATTATTACGTAATGAATCTAAGTTTGTTTTGAAAAGAGTAATTGCTGAGTTTATTGCTGGCTCTTCTCAGTAAATGCAACCTTCCGAACCGGTATTAGAGTATTAGAGTCACACTTTTCATAAGTGCCTGCGAAGGTCTATTTGAATAAATGATTTTGAATTGAATTTGAATTCGCATTTATAATATTAGTATAAAAGTATATCTAATAAATTATAATGTTAGTAAGTAAGGATTATAAGAATTTATTTATCAAGGCCTCAAAGGTCCTGATAATGATAACTAAAGTACGAAAGTACAAACTTACATACAAAGCAAATTACACTTCAACGACGTCACTCGACATTCAAAATTAGAAGACCAAATAAAAAAAATATGTTTGTCAATGGTTTAATGTTATAAATAGGGGAGGGCGACATGAATGGACCACCTGCATCGAGTCATCGAGGGGACATGTCGTTACTCATACATGAAAAAATAACATTGAATAATTAATAAGTAGCAATATCTGCTTAAATAAATGTATGTAGGTCTTATCGTAATTATGAACAAATATTTTTTTTAGTTTATGGAGCTACTTTAATTATAATGTTGCCACAGAATTATTATTTTCGATTTGTATTATTAAAAAAAGCCCGACTGGTAACCAAGCAGGCATTCCAAATACCTTATCTGCCTACCGCATTAGGAAAAAACAAAGCAGTTCATAAATAATTTCTCATATTTAGGTTTCTTATAATCTGTTCAGCAGATGCATAAATTTCGGCATACCGAAAGGCTCTGTACTGTCCCCATCATTGCTTCTGTTGCATATCAATTATATTGTAATTGTGACAATCAATCCTACCAGCGCTTTCACCGCTAAGGAAAACCCATTTGCTGTGACTTCTCCATGTCCTAGTCCCCACCCTCCTACTACAAAGTACCCTGCCACGGTATACTAGAAGAACCATGACAAACCGTAGTGTCCTCACGATGTTTTTCATTATTGAGATGCCAAGCTTCCAAAAAAAATATCTGATGTATTCTGCATTTTTCAGAGTTGGTGCCAATAATCTTGTAGGTGCCAACTAACACAAGATTTTTAAATACTGATTGTCTCCTGTACATTCTTTTACGAAGCTTTATTAGAAGCTTTTTTTACTAAGCATTTGGCGGTAGTCTTACATGATAAACTAGAAGCCCCCGTTAATCACAAGTGTAATTCTCAACTTGTTCATCCAGTCACTAGCCCCGAGGCAATATAAAATAACGAGCGAGCTAATCTCCGATCGGTATAAAGTGCCGCTGGGGGGCGCCACTCGCTCGCTCGCTACCCTACATTACAATTGTTATAAATTTCTGTCTCTTTTTGCACAGGGACGGATTTGGGTAATGGATATTGATCAACCAAAATGCCCAAGGACCAAAGGCTCCAAAGGTAGTTAAAGCACAGAATATTCGATAGTTAAAGTATTTGAAGAATGATAGGGTTATTCCGCCGGAAATACGGAAATGCCAATCAGTTGACACTGCATACATCTTTGGAATATCAATACGCAAGTATCGATATGGCAATTTGCTTATCTTAATACCAGGTGGAGATTTCGAGATGGCATATTTTCGAAATCTATGTTGGGTTAGTCATTCTGAACAACTTTTACGATGGTACAAACACTGAAATCTCGAACGATGTTCCATACTAACGAACAACCTTGCTCGATCATAATGAATGAAAAAAAATTTTTTTTTGTTCCATAATAAAAGTTATTCAGAATGGCTAACTCAACATAGATTTCGAAAATATGCCATCTCGAAATCTCCACCCGAATCAGTATGCTTGTTTGCAACCTTAGTAGCAAAACATCCATATTTTATCAACATTGTTATCTCATACCATCTCAGTGTCATAAGGGGCGATTCTACTGGTGAGATAGAGCAAACTATATAATTTCTGGAATTTGAATAGCTCTGTTACTTTTAGCTTTCCATCACTGCATGGTTTCAACCCTGCTCTTCTATTTCCCCCCTCATATGAGTTGAATTCTGAAAATGCTTTTATTGGACGTTATACAATAAAGAACTTGTGAGCATGATTTCAACTTTTTACTAGACTAAAAGCTTATTTCAAGTGACTATATTGAAATCTACCCCGAAAACTCAGTCCCTAATATCGTCCTTACCTAAATACGTCCCTGTACGTTGGGAATGTTCGGTATTTAAATGAATCGGTGCGGAGGGGGACGTCTCCCTCCGACTGTACCGATCTGTATTCGATCTTAACTTTACTATTTAGTATAAGGTGGATTGATAAATCCAAGGATAGTCTAATATTGGTGTTGTCTATGACAAAATGCTAGTTCCTGGATTTGAATTTCGAATATACTTTGTTTGCTTACCACCTGCAACTACTAAGGCCGGCCGCATACTACGCCCGCCGGAAGGCACTTTCCCCATACATTTTGTTCTAGACCCCGCATACTATCCGAAAATTCTGACGTGTCTGACGTCCAAAAATGTATGAGCAAGCGGGCGTCCGAAATTTTCTGACAGAAAATTTCTTATAGTATGCGGCCGGTCTAAATGGTGGTGGCTCAGGGAGCCTTGCCACAGTTGCCACCCTTCTGTGGACCACCGACACGGACAAACTGAGAGGCAGATTTGGTACTAAGTTTATATGAAGAACGAATACAGTAAGCAAGCTTTTTATTATGAAACTATTTTTTCGGTTGAATTTTGACCACTTTTTGGCCACTATACCTAAACTAAATTATTTATCCATTACATATTTTTTTAAAAGACTCCTTAATGGGTTTGCAACTGGTGTCGCTTTAATTTTTTATTCAAAGTCAATACTTTTTAATTTATTTCGGTTTTTATAAAAACGTAGTTTTTTTTTCGTTTTGATAGCTGACCGACGAATAAAGACCCTTCAATTGTCACTGACCGGGATACGCATATCATTAACAATGTTTGTCAGCAATAGTTATTATGATGATCTGATCATAACCATTTTCACATATAGGTACTAGGTACTTCGAAAAGGACCTAAACTAGACCTGATGATACACACAAAACATTACACTGCGTGGGAATCGATCTTTGATGTGTCAGTCATCTAACCAACAGGGCATTTCCTGGTTAAAAATATGAAGCATCAGACATGATACTTTACCCTGGTAATTCCGGTTTAATTCAGCGGTTTTGCATGACTTACCAAAACCGTGTCAGAATTTCCTGTACTATAACTGGAACACGTATTTGGTAAAAAATACCGTTACTCGCCGACTTAACTGAGTCATTAATTTTACTCAATAGTTTACAGAACACGAAAACAAGGAGATTGAATTAATAAAATATATAGTATACTCCGTGACTTTTTATTCGTCTTAGAAACGCAGCCCACATAATGTACCCAATGAATAGGTAGGTACTACAATTTTTTAAAATTAATGTTTAGTAAGTACGCGAACGTTGTAACATTATTAGCTAAATATACTACAATAGGCGCTCGCGTAAGCGTCGTATTGAAGTTAGTCGATGTTTAGAAACCACACTAAACTTTAGGTATGGGGTAAGGTAATGTCCCTAATCCACCACGCAGTCTCATATGAGAGATTATACATAAGAAGTTTAGCATAACTTAATTTGGCATTTTGAACTTCACACGTTTTGATAGTCTCAGGAATACGAGACAGGTTTTCCCCGCGCTATTTTCCTGGCTCAGAGGTGCCAAAAGACACTGTGCCCGCCGGGTAACTTCACAGACCAAAGCCTTACATAGCATCACGTAGACCCCGGCTTATTTTCCTTTGTAAGAAAAATGACGTGACAAATATTTAAATTATATAAACAATCCTATCAATATCTAAAAATAATTCAACCGCAGTCTGCGAGCAATATTTACCTATTCATCATTCAACAGTTTATCTCGTTTTTAACCTCAAATAACCCGTTTCGCGGTCATCGATACGGTGTTGCCAGTTTTGGAAATTTTCCCAAGGTGTGAGTAAACTGGCTGTGTGTTAAAGGAAAACATTGCAAGGAAACCTGCATGCAAGAGAAATGAAGTTCACTACACACTAGATTCAGATTGTACAAAAATATTTAAAAAAATGTAAACTTCCTGAGTGTCTCCGATGGCTGAATTCCGATCAATGACTTTAGTCCCATCGATTTAAGTAAGCCTAGTAAATTAGAGTCCCACTTGTTCTCATGCTCCCTACCACTGCTCTATGGTTAGCTCAATTTTTTTTCATTTTTCAACTTATTCGACATCACTACTGCATTGTCACAGCTTCATGGTAAATACTGAATGAACCACACAAGGAAGCACATAAGTTGTCGAGATCTAAGAGGCCCGTTTTGACAAGAGGGTGTCTCTTCTTGTCGCACTATGTTTGTCTTTTTTTGACACATTGATGTACATGGACTGTCAAAACGGGCCTATTAGATCGCCAACTTATCCGTGCTACATGACAGCTTTAATTTTGTAACTGATCAATATCATTTATTGCAAGTAGCTTGGGGACTCAATATAAAGAGCAGAGTTGAGTGTGTAGTTGCAATGTCCCTACAGATGCATCTGTAGCCTGTACGTGCCTTTTATTAATCGACTTAAAAAAAAAGGAGATTATCAATTCGACACGTACCTATGTATCTAATATTATTATTGGAACTGCAATATATTCACATGTGATAATCTATTAGGGCTTCCAAACAAATATACAAAATTTCAATGGTGTATGTATGTATGTTTATCCAAGCATATCTCCAAAGATATTAATCGGATTGTAACCATTTTTATTGGTTTACATTTACTACAACTTAGGGAACAGTGCAAATTTCATCGAAATCGGTTAAGTAGTTTTCAAGATATGGACAAATATGTGTGACGGTCTGGCTTATTGATACGAGCTACGGGTGTGGTGTCAAAGGAAAAACACCTCAAATCCAGTGCTAGTGCATTTAAGAAAAACTTAAAATGACGAAATAAAAAAGGAATAAAAAAAAAATCGTCTTCAAAATGTTTTTTTTAAATTACTTTTTTATATCGTCATTTCTACGTATTCCATTGAAAATATTTCGCTGACTTCTAATCAGTGTCATATTAGAATTATTTCATACATTTTGAAGAAGATTAATTTTTTTTTAATTACTTTTTTATTTTAACGCATTATTTGTAGGTCGATACATAAGTCATCAGCAGCGATGCGGGTAATATGTGGAAAAAATATTTTTTAACTGGTAACACCAACACATCTAGCGGTGTACAGCAGGTTTTCCGCGATGCGTTTAATTTTATCCTATTGTTTTTAGTTATAAAAACGGTTTAATAACATACACACCACTTTTGTGTCGCTTCAGTTTGAGTGATGTGCTTATTTATTTTTGAGTAACAGTGACGCTAAACAAATTATTTGTGTTGTGTTTTTTTTATAATATAAACTTCATTGAAAATAGGACAGTATTTAACATGTTTTACGGTCTAATATTCTTTGCGATAATGGGTAAGCTTTTTTAATTTTTTAATAGATTTAATTCAAATGTAAGGTTGTGACTCATCGGGACCTAAACTGAAAAAAAGAGGTTTTAGTTTAATTGATTTATTAGTAATACATTTTTAAATCGATTATTTATGTTTGTAAACTTTTTTTTTATAGGAAAGTAATAGTTCTACCTACCACCGATCATTCTCGGTGGTATGGTAGGATACTTTGCATTGTTATATATTTTTTAGAAGGTCCGTTTATTTCATGTGTAGTTGTGGCAGATAATCGTGTTTTATAGTGACGTGATTAGGTTCACACATTCATACATATAATGGCCCTGATTCTGTTGTTCACAACTAAACTAATTTTAATCTCACTATGTCTCTTTCTAACAAAGAACATAAGAAAAGGATGTAAGAAATTTAGTCCTGTCAAATTAGTCCAATGCTTGTTTTCAATATAAATTTAGTCGCCATCTATCGCGGTTACGCCTAAATACACGCAAAATAAGACGGCAAAGATTAATTTGACAACTTAAAATATGTTCTATCCTTTTTCAATAATGTTCGTAAGAAAGAGAGGAGATGTGACTAAAATTAGTTTAGTGCGATTTACAACAGAATCGGCACCAATAACAGACTTCGTGGTAGGGTACGTTTTTCCCGACCTTGTTCCGTTCCCGGGAGGGAATGTATGCAGGTTAATAATAGGGTCTCGCTGGGACGGGACCCTAAAAGTCACCTGTGGATTTTGTTTTACAGGTAAAAATAACAAAACTTAAAAAATGTGTATCTTCAGAGATTCGTTTTATCTCCGAAAATACTATAATTTATATGTAACTATATTTTTTTAATAAATTTTAATATCAACATTATTCTCGTCAAAAAACTGTTCATGGTCAGCTTTTATCTGTAGTTGAGAAAAAAAAGCTAATTTTGGTCGCGAAATTTACCGATACAGAAAATGTATTTAATACCTACCTACTTAGACATTTGCTTTATGATTTTATGCAATATTTTCGTGTATCAAAGGTTTTGGGCCTGGTGTGTTCCGACAGCTGCACTTGAGAGCCAGTCCCAGGTGTTCTGTGCTTACCACGTTCAGAAATTTTGTAGTCAAAAGGCAGCCATTTTTTTTGCATAATTTGTTACAGCCATCGATTTGTTGAGTTTGTGGTCACGCAAAATCAATTCGATATAAGTATAATTGTATTTTATTATCGTTGTTTATCGCGAAACTTGGTATACATATACATACTTAAATAAAAAATTTAATAAAATATATATACTTGGTATGTTTATTTTTATACACGACACGTGTAATAATTCTTACGGCACAGCGCAATCATTGAATAAGGGATTCCCTTACTCATGATGGTTTGATGGTGATTCAGTGATTCACGTAGTATCGCATATCCTTAATCTATGACGTAGTATGTAGCCTCAAAATTAGGTACTTATAAAATACTAATCAGGCACCACAGATATTTAAAAAAGTCCGATATATTCTCGCTAACAAAAAACTGTGTCACTCGAGTCGGCCACCACGCTCTGTACGTACAAGCCGGCACGCACACATTCACACATTAGTTGAGCGCGAGTAATCGACTCTGTGTAAACGGCGACAGAGTCTAATTTCCCGCGGAATAGCCAACTAATGTGTGCGTGAGAGGTGGCCGACTCTCATAAACACTCTGTCGCCGTTTACACAGAGCCGTTTACCCGCGTTCAACTAATGTGTGAATGTGTGCGTACCGGCTTGTACGTACAGCGTGGTGGCCGACTTAAGAATGCGTACCAAGCCAGAAAAATATGGCAATGTCAGATGAAACAAACTTATGTCTAATCTTCGCGTGGAGATGAGATGAAGATAGCGTGTTTCGCGGCACAAAAATGAACGAAGCGCTTCTTATCTAAATAACTCGTAAAGTATAGAATATTAAAAAAAATCGTTAGTAGCAGCCCTAGGCCATATGTTAGTGATATTATTTATCGATTTTTTGTCTTAATTAGATACACCATGAACGAATAAAACCGAATATTCATTATTATTAGAGGTAGCTTTGTGATTTTTTTCTATCGAGGAAATTTCATTCCATTATGTTTTTGCTCAGATAGAACCCTCGCGTATATAATGAAAATACCCATATAAAAATATTTTTTCATTTAAATACTATTTACTTGGGTAAATTTCAATTCTAAGATTGTTATTTTGCTTTATACGCACCCTTAAGCGACACAGTTTTTTGTTAGCGAGAATATATCCGATTTTTTTAACATCCTTTGTGCAATGTAATACTCTTTAAAATTGGATTGTCAAATATAAAAGATTATTTAAATCAAAAGCACTAAGGAGTATTGATATCAACTTCGATGCAAATCACGCCTAAAATAAATTTCTACCCCTTTTTGACCCTTCTTATCGGATGTCTACGTCATATAAAGAACACACCCTCCAAGTTTCAGATCACTACGATCAGCGGTTTAGGCTGTGCGTTGATTCTCAGTCAGTAATTCAAAGCATTTTATATGTATAGCTGTACAGATCCGATAGGAATAAGTTAGTCGAGGAGGGTTTTCCGACAGTACATATTTTGGCCACCCAATGAGGAAATGCTGCCAGCCAGCTGCAGCGGGAATCTTGCCGTTAATCGGAAGCAGTTTTGAATTTTCTTCATATATTATTTTCACATATTTGTTGTAAATATGTCAATAAATAAATGGAATTTTTATTTCATTAATCTAATAGTGTCCTGACTGTTTCATGCCTTTGTCACAGAATCTCACAAAAATGTCTTTGAAATTCTAAAGAGGAACATACTAATACTATTTCCTAACACAACAAATGTTATAGAATCTTAAGAATATGTGATGTGAATATTCGGAAATCCCTGCTGAGGTGACAAACCCGCTACGTGAGTCCTACTCTCTCTTACCCGGTTTTTAGGGTTCTTTACCCGAAGGGTTCCAATGGGTCTCAATGCAATAATGCGAGCTTTCGACATGCTGCTGTCACAGTACTTTCATTGTAACAGGTCACTATATAAATAAAAATTAAGAGATGTTTGTTCGTTAGCTCATTACTTGAGAACGGTCGGACCGATGTGTGAATTAAGGTTTTTACACAAAGAAATATTGGAAATGTTGTCCGAAAAATCTGAAAGTGCTTTTTCCTTGGGATTTTTAACAGAACAACGTCTGTCGGGTCAACCCTCGGTGAACCAGTTAAAATAAAAGCTGGCAGGAGTAGCCAGCTAACATTTTCATTGTTGTGGCCTTCTTGGTACCCATATTTTCAATGATTTCTGACTGCAACTCATACCTAATAAAATTCAAATCGTTCCGAGAAATTGAAATTAATCACCTGACTCACTATGGTATTAAGTGAAGATGTTGCTGGACGTGTTACTCATACCAATTCTAGTAAATATATTTATGGATTCTAACCTAAAATAGTGGTCAAAATTCAACCAAAATTAAGTTTCATATAAAAAAGGCCTTTTTGCACTTCTTCCCCACATAAACTTTAGTATGCCAAATCTCACACTCCTCAGTGCATGCGATATGGCTTAGATCGTATTTATATGTACAGTGCGGCCACCGAGAGAATGAATTTTAGACTGTTAATTTTGGCCAAATCAGGGAAACTGCTAATCTGATTATGATGGGACTTTCACTAAGCTATGCCTAAGAAAATACTGGACCTTCTTGTGACCCATCACAATTGGATTAGCCGTTTCCGAGAATAGCCCAAAATCGTATCCTTTTAGAGGGTGGATTTCAGGAAATCCTTATATACATGCACCCATGGCTCTAGTTCCATTGCTTTACAAAGCATGTTCTGTCAGTCAGTGCTAGCTATAAATTTGTCTGGTGCGGCCCCTAGGTTTAACTTTCCTGAACACAAAATACCGCAAAAAATTACTGAAAATGTATAACCAACGGAACCCTTTGCGTGCGACTCAAACTCGCGCTTGGCCGGTATTATAATTTTTATTAGACAGATTAAGGATATATCACAGACTCCTAATAGTGTTGTGATGAATCATTGTTATAATAGTGTTGTAAAGTATATATAGTAGTCACGCATGTGTTTTCCTTGAGGAAAATGATTACATAAATAACTATCTGAGGAATAACCAATATTGATAAACAACAATGATTGAGTGAACTATGGATGATAGATAACCTCATTTGTGGCGGTGATTGGTTAATAGGAGAAGGGGGGAATGACGTTTCGCGTAACCGGTCATTGATGTCAGCTTTAGGCTGGTTTTCCACCAGAGATGTGCTATGCAGCTATGCTACGAGGATGTAATAGCTAAGCTGTGAAACTATGTGACCGTTTCCACTGATACTATAAGCTATAGCGGTGCGAGTAAGATGTGCTATGAAGATGCGCCGCCGCAAAGTAACGGTGCGAGGAAGATGCGCAGCTCGAGCTATGCGATGTATCGATAGTATTGAAGCGGCGAGGGCGGCGCGGTGTGTGGAGAGGAGCTACTACTTCTACTTTCTATACTATGTCTACTTTCAGCGACAAACGCGGGCCTACTGTAGGTACTCTGCTCTGCACATAGCTACACCACTCGCGACCATCCATAGCACGCATCCATAGCACGTTTCCACCAGTGCTAAGCTATGTGCACCAATGAATATGATTGGTGGATATCAAACGCATCCATAGCAACGTAGCATAGCTACTACTACGTTAATAGCGTACTAGTTGATAGCCGACTGCAGGCAGCAGCAGCTTCCTTCGGTAATACGCACGGCCGGTCATCTTCAAATTAAAAAAGGTGTTATTGCCATAGACAAGCGCAAGCCCGCATTTTGACATAATTTTGACATTACCGCCGTCCCTTTACTTCACTTCCTCCCCCCGCGGTAGCCATCGGCGTACCACAGACTATGGAGAGATGCTCGGCGTACCTATCTGTCATTTTTGAAGGGCGGCGGCCTCCATTGTTCACTTTCGTTTCAATCTCAGGTGTCAATTCATTACAGTTTTTATGTTGATCGAGTGAAGTTTTCTCCGTGCTTTTCCTCTCCATTGAAACTGTGATACATTTTACTTATCGTTTAGGCGGTGTTGTATTCCAGATTGCTACGTCCTCTTTAGTAGATTGTGGTAATAGGCGGTGTCGCCTCCATAATAACATACATAGAATAATAATAGAATAGAATATAATAGAGTAATACATAGAAACGAAAGAGAAATACTGTGACACGTCGCCTCCTGCTACTGGCTGTACCCCGATAGTATGAGAGAAATTAGTACCATGAGTATTCCGCTAGAGGCGCTGTGCCAATACCTATAGAGAAATGTCGTAAACGCAGTCGCGATAATAAGCGTAACGTCAATTCTTTACACACGGGGTACTGAAGTCGGCTACGAACTTGTACCTTTACTGTTATTAAAAACATAGGTATATAAGCTCATTTGAAATTGGCAGTCCCTAGGTTTCTGAATTTTGAGATAACTAAATCGTCAATACTGTCGAACTTTACTTATAGCTTTAAAACGAGGACAATTTCACCACACAAACCTGAACTGTAAAATCCACCGTTATATTTAAGACTGCGTATAAAGCAAAATAACAATCTTAGCATTGAAATTTAACCAAGTAAATAGTATTTAAATGAAAAAATATTTTTATATGGGTATTTTCATTATATACGCGAGGGTTCTGCCTGAGCAAAAACATAATGGAATGAAATTTCCTGGACAGAAAAAAATCACAAAGCTACCTCTAATAATAATGAATTTTCGGTTTTATTTGTTCATAGTGTATCTAATTAAGACAAAAATTCGATAAATAATATCATTAATATATGACCTAGGGCTGCTACTAACGATTATTTAAAATATTCTATACTTTACGAGTTATTTAGATAAAAAGCGCTTAGTTCATTTTTGTTCCGCGGAACACGCTATCTCCATCTCATCTGCACGCGAAGATTAGACATAAGTTTGTTTCATCACAGACATTGCCATATTTTTCTGGCTTGGTACGCACTCTTAATGGCTTTTACTATAGGTACTTACAGCGTCGATTTGTGTATATTATGATTATTGTACACGAATGACCCGGAAGGACGGTAATGGCCCTGATTCTGTTGTTCACAACTAAACTAATTTTAATCTCACTATGTCTCTTTCTAACAAAGAACATAAGAAAAGGATGTAAGAAATTTTGTCCTGTCAAATTAGTCCCATGCTTGTTTTCAATATAAATTTAGTTGCCATCTATCGCGGTTACGCCTAAATACACGCAAAATAAGACGGCAAAGATTAATTTGACAACTTAAAATATGTTCTATCCTTTTTCAATAATGTTCGTAAGAAAGAGATGATATGTGACTAAAATTAGTTTAGTGCGTTTTACAACAGAATCGGCACCAATGTATTTCGAGTGAAAATTAAATGCAATATTTATTCATTCAAATAGGCCTTCACAGGCACTTAATGTATGTTCTGAGTCTAATACCACCTAATGCTCTAATTCAAGGTTTGGAGAGTACTAGTAGCTTTTGCAGCTTGATGGATTTTATCATATAAGGTTGTGGCAAGTCCCTTAGGGGGACGCCAACAGATAGGTAGGTAGGGTTCGATTAAATGAAACAATGGAAATTAGTCCAATGAAACATTTAATTGCCTAAAATTCTGTGGCCGCCTCACGTCCAGATTTCACAGGGGGTACAGTTTTTAACAGGGGGAACACTGGCCTGAACTAAGGTAGAAGTAGCAGCTTCAGTTTTCGCTTCGGTCTGGTCCAGCTCCCAGGATGTCAGCGGGAGTAGGTAGTCCAGGCAGGCAGTACAGGAGGTAGGTCCCTCAGCGTTCCACAGCTAGTTATCAAGCTGCATAGGTAGATGCAAGGTAGGCGTAAATGTAGACGTAAATCCTGGAAGGCCAGAAACAAAAAGGCTAAAGCGTTTGCTGCGCAACTGTGTAGGTAGGTTTGAATCTAGGTCACAGTGTCCCTGACAAACAATAAAAAGGAAGCAGCGCTAGCATGGATAGGAAAGATAGAAAGCTAGAACACCTTACAATGGAGAATCAGATAGATAATACATGGGAACTTACCCTAGCGGGATTCCACGTGATATTAAACTAGATACAAAATTCGAAGCAAGTGACGCAGCCGTCACCTGTGAAGTCTCAAAGCGCACTGGCCGTGGAGAATTCTCGAACTGAACGACTGGGCGTTGGCCGCCGCGCCGGCGCAGCTCGCAAACCCGTTAGATTTGTTAGGGATGCGTAGGTGCGGGAACCATCATCATTAATACGTACTTGTAGATTCCGTACAATAATATTTATTAAGTATTTAGATTTTTAGGTTTTATTAGTTTAATAGGTTATATTTAATTATGTTTTAGAATAAGTTGTAAATATTATTTTGATTTAAGTGTAATTAAGTTTTATTAAAGGTTTTCTAACTATACTTATATTTATTTATGTAACTTGCAAGTGCAACGTTACAGTACCCCGCCAAAAAACGAAGGATTTTGCATACTAGACTGCAAAATCCGACTACTACCTATTATTTCATACTAAACTTATCATTACTCACAGACTACATTCTATACTTCACGCATCATACCATCTTCTTTCATAACATCATCAAATCTTACTATTAATGACTTGAGATCCTTACAAACAGAGTATAATTAGTAAATTTTAAGTTATACTCAAACAATAAGTTAGGTGTACTAAAATACTTATGTTTCTTTAGTACACTACAGTTTAGGTAATAGTTTTAATCTAATTTTAAGGCTAGTATATAGGTTTTATTTTATTCTTTATAGTTAATAAGTTTCATATCTTTGATATGCCAGGAACCTAGTAGTTTTCCAGACATATCTGCTAATTCATAGACCAGAGGAGACTTTTTATCAATGATTTTACATTTTATGAATTTAGGAGCTAATTTTTTTATTAAAATACTTGTCTTTATCACTTTGATAAAAAGTCCTTTTCCAGATAACGTCACCAATATTAAATTCAGCAGGTCTTCTGCGTAAATTATATTGTTGACAATTCCTACTATGAGCCTGTAGTAGTAGTGATTGTACTTTATTAAAGATACTAGAAAGCACACCAATATTCTCAGCGTAGGAATCTCGAGGTTGAAAGATGACGTCGTTATCGTTCTCAGTATCGATATAATGTGAACCACAAGTAACTAATTCACGCCCGTACACTAGAAAGGAAGGAGTGTAGCCTGTTACCTCGTTTACAGAACTATTCACAGCGAATTGGATTTTTGGTACAAGTTGATCCCAAATACGTTGATCGTTAGAAATAAATGTGGAGATAGCAGTCATAACAGTCTTATTGTAGCGTTCAACTGTATTAACATGAGGTGAATACTTAGGAGTGAAGTGTAATTTAGGTACTTTATATTTTTCAAACATCTGTTTTAACGTAGCACTTATAAATTGTTTACCGTTATCAAGTATCACAGTAGAAGGAATGCCATGTATTAGAAATACTTGTTCTTCTAAGATCTTAGTAACAATTTCTGCAGTCGCGCGCTTGATTGGAAATAATAAGCAATACTTACTAAAACAACAAGTCACGACTAAGATGTAGCAGTTTAGTTTTCTAGTAGGCGGTAGAGGTCCTACTAAATCTATGCTTATAGTTTGAAAAGGTCTCGAACAGTGTTTGGGCCGACCCATTTCACCTAAGGCAGCGTGGTTTTGGTGTTTATGTGATATACAGGTATCACAGGATGTTACAGCTGTTACTACGTTAGCGTGCATACCAGGCCAGTAGTACCTAAGACTGATGCGCTTATAAGTTTTAAAAATACCAAAATGACCAGCGGTTGGTTCAGAATGGTTTTCAGATATAATTTTTGTTCTATATTCTGCAGGAACAACTTCTTTCCACTCGAACTCTTTATTTAGAGGATGATGAGTTTTCATGAAGCGAAATAAACGATTATTCTTGACTAAGTAGTTTGGAAAAGAGGTAGGAGAATTTTGAGAACCATTGTATATGTTTAGATACCATTGATCATTTGTAGTTAATGTAGTGTTTAGATTATTATCAATGGCTGAAATTTGGCAAACGCGAGACAAAGCATCCGGTATAATATTATCAACACCTCGACGGTGTTTCATTTCAAAGTTAAATGCAGATAGACGAACACCCCACCTAGCTAAGCGTCCAGTAGGGTTATTTAGATTAAGAAACCACTTGAGTGCTGAATGGTCTGTATAGACAGTAAACTTAGTACCATTATCGAGATAGCATCTCCAGTGTTCCAAAGCCACCAAGACAGCAAGAGCCTCTCTCTCAGTGATGCTATAGTTTTTCTCTGGACCTGTCAAGGTTCTACTAGTGTAGGCGATAGGATGTTCAACTCCGTCAATAGTCTGCGTTAGTAATCCTCCAACACCATAGTCACTAGCGTCAGTGTGTACTTCGAACGGTAGGTCAAAGTTAGGGCATGATAGGATTGGGGCAGATACAAGAAGTTCTTTGAGTTTAGTGAAAGACTCCTCAGCTTCAGTAGTCCAAAGAAAAGGATTAGATTTTTTATTAGTAGAAGTTAGCTTATTCAAAGGACCAGCAATAGAGCTAAATTTAGGGACAAATTTACGGTACCAAGAAGCAATTCCTAGAAATCTTTTTACTTCTTTTTTATTTGTAGGAGTAGGGTAATTTAAAATGGTGTCAATTTTATTAGGATCGACGTGAAGACCTTTAGAATCAACAACATAGCCTAGATATTTAAGTTCCGTACGGAAAAATACGGATTTTTCGTAGTTAATAGTCAGATTAGCCATTGTTAGTTTCTTAATTACTTTTAAAAGCAGGGAAATGTGATTTTCGAATTGAGCCGAGCATATGACGATATCATCGATGTATACAAAGACTGAGTTTTCAAATTCAGGCCCATAGAAAAGAGTATCAACAAGTCTTTGTTGAGTAGCGGGAGAATTTGTCAATCCGAAGGGCATAGTCACAAATCTAAAGGTGCCACGATGAGGAATATAGAATGCAGTTTTATTCCGATCATTCTCAGAAATAGGCACTTGCCAGTAGGCCTTAGATAGGTCTATGCTACTTAGGTATTTAGCATTTTTTAGGTTATCTAGAATTTCTGAAATATAAGGTAATTTATATGCGTCTTTTTTCGTAACAGAATTTAGCTTACGACTGTCTAGACAGAATCTGAGCTTGCCATCCTTCTTAGGAGTTAATAATACAGGTGAAAACCATGGACTCTCACATTCCTCAACGACACCCAGCGACAGCATCTCGTCTAGTTGTTCAGATAAGATACGTTGTTTTTCAGGCGAAACGCGATAGTATCTTTGCCGAATAGGTAAGGCATCGCCAGTATCAATAGTATGTGATACTAAGTTAGTTCTACCTAAACCACGTTTTTCAGTTGAGATATTTTTAAACTGTTCTATAATGTTATCAGCAGTAACTCGCTGACATTCAGTTAGTTCATTATAGGACTGTAGTATACTTTTAGCATCAGTTACAGTAGTCACATCACCATCATAACTAGTAGCATCGTGCAGAGATATAGAATTTGAAAATTTAGGAAATAGATTAAATTTTGTCCAAAAATCAATGCCTAGAATTAAATTTGATTTAACAGTCGGAACAACGTATGCTTTTAGTAAGTGAAATTGGTTTTCAAAAGTAACTGGAAGATTAATGTATCCTATAGAAACCATACTTTGTCCACCAGCAGCAGTAAAAGTTCTCACAACATCGTTATTAATGACTGTATGACCTCGTGAAATTAAATTTAGATGAGCATTATTACCTAGAATAGTTACTGTAGAACCAGAATCGAGTAAACCGCAGAGGTTTTTGTCGCCTACTTGGATAGCCGCGTAAGGACGAACATCATCAATAGGTTTTTTATCGAAGATTGTTGTAATGAAATAACTAGAAAAGAAAATTTTAATAGTTGAAAGCCAGGCTTTCCAATCCTTTTCATCAAAATTTTTAGTTTTAGTAGAATCAGTAGTTTTAGTTAAGTTTTTTACCTCATTTATATTACAGCAATCTTCAGTAGCTAGTTTTTTTGAATTAGATTGAGATTTACATTTAGGACATTCAGGGTAAGTGACATTCATTGTTCCACATTTAAAGCAAATGGGGAACCTATCAGCTTTACATTGCTTCAAAGAGTGTTCAGAGTTACGGCAGCGAGGGCAGAAAACATTTTTAGTATTAGAATTAGAAGAAGCAATAGCAGCTACACCTGAATAATTAGTATTATTTGTTGGTTGATTTTTATAGTTATATTTCTTGTTGTAAAAATTACTATTAGATTTATTAGAATTGTAACTATTGTATCTATTTTGATTATATGTATTAGATCTGCTAGTACTAGGTTCAGACGTTTTTGAAAATGCTAGATCAGGAGCTAACGTATCAGTAGACACTCTAGGAGGTTCTTTAAATTGAGAAGTCAAAGACTGAATTTTTTCAAAGTTCTTACAAATGGTTCTTAAATTATCGATAGAATTGATAGTTGAAGAATTAGAAGCTAGTACGCTAGAGTAACACGGTCTAATATTGTGCATTAAGATGTCTAATTTCTCTTGTTCAGAAATCTTTTTAGTTAGCCTGGAAAATAATTCAGACATTTTAGCAAAATATATAGTAATATTTTCAGAATCACCCTGTGTTCTGTTTCGTATCTCAGACAATAGCCGGTAGTCGAAATCAAAATGACTAAAATCCTCAATCAGTAAAGAAATTAACTCATCCCAAGTAGTAACACTGTCTTTAATACTACGAAACCAATGTAACGCATCGTCCGTGAATATTTCCGTAGCATAGTTCATTAATTTAGAAGGCGATATGTTTCTAGCAGTACTACACTCGTTCACTCTCTGGACAAATGCATGTACACACGTTTTGCCGTTAAATTTTATTTTTTGTATATCATTTAAATGCGAGCGGTCACAATGTATCGTTACGTTTTGTACAGAGTCTAGCGACGACGATGTCTGTTCAACGTCTACAACAGGCTCACAGCTAGGAATCGGATTAGCCGATTTATTAATAGTAAAAATTTTATTAATCAAGTTCGTAACATTTTTCGACAAAGCCCTCACTCTTTCTAAATGTTTAGAGTCCGTGCAATCTATTCTTTTTAGACGGTGATATAGATGATTACCCAACGCTCTAGTGCGTTCAAAGAGATTTGAATCGTACTTCTCCTCTAACGATTTAACTCGCGATGTAAATTCACTTAAGGAAGTGCTAACGCCAGAAATATCAATATCCGGATCGATTCCAGATTCACAAATATCAGAAGTAGGTATAAGCGGTGTTAATTTATTTATTTGTTTACGTAATCCAAGTACGGTTGATGCAGGTTCCTCGCCTCTAATGAGTACTTCGTAGGTTAATTCGTTTTTGTTTAGCAAAAAGAATTTAATAGTATGAGTTCCCATGATTAACTAGACGATTTACTTAAGTAGTTAATGAATATAATGAGAAATGAATGATTGGTGTTCTTTACAAGATGAGAAAATAAGCTTATCTACGATTAGGTGATGGTCAAAGCAAATAAAATTAAAATTGAAATGTTTTTTTTTTTTTTTTGAATGAATGAAAATGAAATGAAAACGAAAAGATGAAAGAAACGAAAAGGTATGAAATGAATGAATTTAGGTATGCGAACTGTTACGTATAACAAACAATAGATTTAATTTTACAATTTAGTTTTAGCATATATTAATTATTATCAGTAGGTAGGTACTAATAATAACGGTTTAGAATATTCAAATAGTTACTATATAACAAAATTACTCAATCATTAACACAATTAGTAGGAAGATACTAATACGTAGCAGTTAACAATGATAGGTAATGAAAAATGAGAAAAGAAAAAATCAGGGTAAGCGGTCACATAAAAAAATAAAATAAGATAGTACGTACCAGTTCGCTATTCTGCAATGTCACCTTCACGTTCACAGTACAATATGTAGGTAGATAGATGATTGTACTAGCTGCTGACTTCTGGAATAATCTAGACGTGAATAGGCCACTAGAAACACACGTAAAGAGCGCCACTGTGGCAAGTCCCTTAGGGGGACGCCAACAGATAGGTAGGTAGGGTTCGATTAAATGAAACAATGGAAATTAGTCCAATGAAACATTTAATTGCCTAAAATTCTGTGGCCGCCTCACGTCCAGATTTCACAGGGGGTACAGTTTTTAACAGGGGGAACACTGGCCTGAACTAAGGTAGAAGTAGCAGCTTCAGTTTTCGCTTCGGTCTGGTCCAGCTCCCAGGATGTCAGCGGGAGTAGGTAGTCCAGGCAGGCAGTACAGGAGGTAGGTCCCTCAGCGTTCCACAGCTAGTTATCAAGCTGCATAGGTAGATGCAAGGTAGGCGTAAATGTAGACGTAAATCCTGGAAGGCCAGAAACAAAAAGGCTAAAGCGTTTGCTGCGCAACTGTGTAGGTAGGTTTGAATCTAGGTCACAGTGTCCCTGACAAACAATAAAAAGGAAGCAGCGCTAGCATGGATAGGAAAGATAGAAAGCTAGAACACCTTACAATGGAGAATCAGATAGATAATACATGGGAACTTACCCTAGCGGGATTCCACGTGATATTAAACTAGATACAAAATTCGAAGCAAGTGACGCAGCCGTCACCTGTGAAGTCTCAAAGCGCACTGGCCGTGGAGAATTCTCGAACTGAACGACTGGGCGTTGGCCGCCGCGCCGGCGCAGCTCGCAAACCCGTTAGATTTGTTAGGGATGCGTAGGTGCGGGAACCATCATCATTAATACGTACTTGTAGATTCCGTACAATAATATTTATTAAGTATTTAGATTTTTAGGTTTTATTAGTTTAATAGGTTATATTTAATTATGTTTTAGAATAAGTTGTAAATATTATTTTAATTTAAGTGTAATTAAGTTTTATTAAAGGTTTTCTAACTATACTTATATTTATTTATGTAACTTGCAAGTGCAACGTTACAAGGTGGTTGAAATGACATGGGTCATACATACATAATATTTTTCCTCCCATCAACATACACACTGACCCCGATAAAAACATCTGTAAATCTTTTGTTTTTTACTGTGTATAGGCCTGTGTTTGACCGCAATCTCACCATGGTAAGTGATGATGTGGCCGAAGGTGGTGCACACACAAAGCATAGAAGGAACTGGCTCTTAAGTGCAGCTGTCGGAACACACCGATAGGTGCTTGATGACAGATTCTCAATGAGGGTGATAGCCAGGCAGGTGGGTACGAAAAAGTACCCTACGCTATGGTTTATCACAGCCTTAAAATCGAGTAAAAAGCTGACTGGCATTATGGCGCTTAAAAAAGTTGGTAATAATCTGTGGGAAGAAAAAAAACTGTAACCCGACTACGGAAAAAAATATTATAGGGCAAGTGGGCAAGAGCCCCAGTTGGGGCCACTTTAAGGATGTTTAATGTAAATAAAATTCGCCTTTAATTCAAAAATGAGTATCGTGTTGATTTAAAGCATTTTATTTATTTATCTTTAAGGTTTTGTAGAAGTGTGTGTCGAGAGACAAATATTTTATTTATTATTAATTGTTTAAAGATGAAAGACCTGTAAAATCACTATAGATCCAGTTGTGGCCACCTATTTCCACCTAAGTTTCCAGGTAGAGAAATTAATTGACTGTCAAAATAACATCAAAATCAAGTTCCTAGACATTCAATTAATATGCTTCAATATGAATTCACTTTTAAAATTGCAAATGGCCACAACCGGGGCACTAGCCAAAACCGGGGCACCTGCCCTAATTAATGGAAAAAGGTTCAATTTTAAATGTAACCCTTCTACGGATAAATAAAATAAACTAAAATGTAATAAACAAGTTAGGTGCTTGCTATCATTCTCTTATTGAGTACGAGAAGTCCGTTATGTTAAAAATTCCTGTTTATTTAGTCCTATTGAAGAAATCTTTCATTTTCACAGCGACATCACCCGTTCTTACTCGGGACTTGCAACAGGTCGAGACTGTCACACCTTGTGGGTACGTATTACAACACAACACATGACCTATATTATACTATATACTCTATAGATACAAGCAACGTTGCCAGACGTCCCGATTTTGGCGAGACGTCCCGATTATTGCCCAAAATTAAATGCCCCCGCGCGGGACTGACTCAGTCCCGCTTTTCGGATTTTTTTGCCATTATATTACAACATACCTAATTGAAAAAAAGGGGAAAAATCTTCGAGAATCGATTCCCGTGATGAATGAACTATTAACATACCTACAAGTTTCTACGGAACCCGCACTAGGCCTGTTTTTTTTAGTATGTCCCGGTTTCGGTGATAGAATCCCGCTTTTTTACTCAAGAGGTTACAAAATCCCGCTTTGCACGAAAAAAAAACTGGCAACGCTGGATACAAGGTACCTAGCTCATTCATTAATTTATATTGATGATAAAAAGGTCTGGAAGTAGTTAAACTCTGCACATTGTTCATGCACTAAAGGCATGTAGTCTCTATATTTTGTTTAGGTTTTTTTTATACTACAAAGTCGGTAAACAAGCGTACGGCCCGCCTGATGGTAAGCGGTTACCGTAGCGTATGGACGCTTGCAACACACGAGGCACCACTCACGCGTTACCGACCCTTCCTCCTCCCCAATGAGCTCTGGCGACCTTACTCACTTGCAGGAACACAACGTAAAGTTATTTGTCTGCAGTATTCTGTAAGGTGGAGGTACTTCCACAGTCGAGCTGCTCGTTGAGCGAATAAACGCTAAGTTCTAACCTCTCTTAACAATCCATTTACTTATATTAAACTTTATTTACCCAGTAAAAAGATGCACGAATGTCGCGACGGTACGTGCATTCCCTTCCACGCGGTGTGCGACGGGCTGGTCGACTGTGGCGATGGGAGTGACGAGACACATGCACTCTGCAGGGGATCCATGTGAGTACATATTTTACTTTTGATACACTAGCCTTAAATCCAATTTCTGATATTCCTTTTATTTCTATAATTTCTTATCATTGCGACTAGATCCTATTATTCCTACTAGTTTCTATTATTGCGACTAGTTCCTATTGTTCCTACTAGTTCCTATTTTTTTTTTATTATTCCTACTAGTTTCTATTATTGCTACTAGTTCCTATTATTCCTACTAGTTACTATTATTCCTACTAGTTCTTATTATTTCTACAATTTCCAATTAATCCTTCTATTTCTTCTATATCCTATTTTTTCCTATTATTCATAATTACACAATTTTTTCCCGGTATAAGCGCGATAAAACACAATAGTTATTTCCTCAATGTAATATTAGACACTTACATAACCCGAAAGGTGCGAAAGCACCTGAATAATACGATAGTGAGTTAATTTTTTCTAAAATTCTACAACGTAGTCTACACACCTGGATGTCAAGAACGTGCTAAGCATTTTCTAGAAGTTGTGTTAATGGTATATTTTTTAAATATGTTTTCCCATGATACTTACCGTACATAATAAGATTTTATAGAAAAAAGATTTGGAAGGAAAAAAATCTCAGGTGCGAAAGGGATAAAGTACAAAATCCTGTATGATAATTTCCAGATGTCAGTACAACTGGTTCAGATGTACGTACGGCGCGTGCGTGGACGGCACGGCTCCCTGCGACGGCGTGCGCGACTGCGCCGACAACTCTGATGAACTACTGCCCAGGTGTCGCAATGAGACATTGGAAGATAGGTGAGGACCTTACTCTCTTAGGCCCTTTCATAAGTAGCTCACACTAGAATAGGCTAGGGTCTTCAAAAATTCTATTTAGTACATCATTTACATTATCAAAAAAAATTAGACATGTATTTTTTCTTTTGTCAATCGAACAATTTACGAAGATATGGGAGCCAATTCTCAGCCAATCGAAATTGATCGCTCGATCGAAAAAAGTACGAATTCGAACTTTTATCGTGTGTTAATCACGTTGCGTTATTCCGGCAACTTCGAGGCTGGTATTTTTAGAAGGAAAACCACTCAACTAGTTCTTTGATTGGTCGGGATCGTTCGAAATGACTCCGCCCCTCGAAATTTTGCAAGTTCGATTCGAAGGCTAGTTCGAGGGAAGTGAGAATTGGGTCCCTGGTGTGTTGAAGTTCCGCATGACGTTTCTCCATGGTACACTTTTCACAAACAAGTGACGTCTCGACGCTACTCCTGAAGCTTTGACGTGCTTTACACAGGGCACTAACGGTTAGTAAGGCGTTTCTAACTAGTTTCATGTGAAGAGAGCCACGTTTAGTTACTAGTCCTTATCACTTGAATTAGTAGCCATGGGAAGGAGCTTGGAACAAAATTGACAAGATTTGAGTATCGTCGTACCATTCCCTATACAATACACCCTATACGTTATTTAGTTAGTCACTAAATAATTTGTAAACAGTCTCGTTTCTTTTGAGGAGGTAGCCACGTGTAAGAAACGGCTTAAAATGTTAATAGAAGGGAGGATGGTGGGGGTCAGGTTGTACCGGCAGATGTAATAAATGAGGGTAGTGTATTCTGGAATGAAGACTTTAAAGCGATAGTAGTGAGCAGCGTCGTCAGGGTACGCACTGAGGACTTAAAGAAAAGAAATGGTTAGGTTTGTATGACTAAAGATGGTAAGCAAATCTCACAAAGCCGAGAAGAAATTGGTTCTCAAATGCATCTGCCAGAAAACACCTTGTGACAGATTTCCAACTGGAGGGTGGTACTGGTAGCCAGGGGGTACAAACTGCCCTCCCACCTAAGCAAAATATCATTCACTTCTGTACTTAATCATAACTGTTAAAAGAATAAAATAGTCAAATTGTCCAAAACATATTTAAAGCAACCTTGCTGACTGACTTGCCGGTCCTTTTCATTTAAAGGCTGGCTTCAGAACCGGTGGTGATTTCAGTAGCTTTGATCTTCATAAGTTCCCTACTAGAGCCTAACGTCACAGATTAAAGTGCTAACGTCCTTGACTTTGATACTTATTATCCAGTTATGATTCCAGCGGGCGGTTCAGATGTGGTGACGGTAGTTCCATCCGGTCATCGGACCACTGCGACGGTGTAGTCAACTGTCCGGACGGATCGGACGAGACGGTCCGGTCGTGCGCACAGCAATACTGTCTCTCATATTATTTCCAGTGCGCCTACGGAGCCTGCATCGATCATGGAGCTAATTGCAACGGGGTTAGTATACCTTAATGGTGACCTGAAATTAAGGCAAATGTTACAGTCTACTCTAAATACAAAGACGTTAGGTATTTTAAATGCATATTTTAATAATCTGTTTCAGACAGTAGAGTGTGCTGATGGCTCAGATGAATCAGATGAGCTGTGCGGTACCTTTACCGATAAAACTACGACAAAGTAAGTTTTGAACCCTAAAAGATGATATAATAATAAAAATAATGTAGCTAGTTGTTTCTTCACACCACTATGGTGGCAAAGAAACATACGGCCCGCCTTATGGTGGCGCGTTTACCAACACTTGCAATACTAGAGTTGTTGTATCTGGAAAAATCTCTTCAAAAAGAGTTTGAAAAGTGGAAGTTACTCAGCATGCAACTGGCGCCAAAATGGCTTTTAATTAATTCGTATTAGAGCATATAATCTAGTGTTACTTTATAGGTATTGGCATAGTATCAACGCCAAGCCCTAAGAAATTTGTGGCACCTACACAATTAATAAATTGATTGAAAACATGACGGTAGAGTAAACCTTACTTTTAATACCTTCCAGACCAATCAAAAGAGGTAGTTGTATTATACCAAGAATCCCAGAACACGGCAGGTACACAGTAGTAAACTCTCCAAACGCAGGACCGGGACAAGCGTTGGAATTCGCACAACTCAACATTTCATGTTATTCTGGGTACGGACTCCTAGGAAATGATGTTCTATTCTGTTACAACGGCTGGTGGACTCATAATATGCCGAAATGTATCCGTAAGTATAATAAAAGAAGTATATTTTCAAAGTTTTTTATAGGTGTACCTCAAGGGTCACTATTGGGACCACTTGTTTTTATTATACATAGTCCAACCACACTGGAAATATATCTTGTTCTCAAAATGTTATATGTTGTGAAGAAATGATACTAACAGTAAAGCTTTAATTTACTTATAATTTCACAACGGCCAACTAATCCCAAACTAACGACAGCTTTTACTAACGAGTTACAAGTATTAAAAAAATGTGTCCTTTACAATGGTTTTTATTTCAATTAGTTTGCAGATTATTTAAAATATCCTGGAACATTCTTCACACATGGCCATCTGATCCCAAACTAAAGTTATCCTGTTTTAATTTTAATTAACTCACCAATTTAAAAATGTTTTACAGGTTTCTGCCAGCTAAACAGGCATCCAAGCGTCAACTACCGCTGCCTCGTCGATTCTACTGACCCAGAATTAGGTTACAGAGACTGTAATGATAAAGAGTTATCTGGAACTCTAGTCAAACCTGAATGTAGTCCGAACTACTTCTATTCTGGAGATATTCCAAACATGCAATGCAACGATGGCAGATGGGACTATGTCACTATTTGCACGAAGGGTACAAGCAAAAATGGGACTAATGTCACAGTAATAATAAAGGATACAGTCGAAGTGTTCGTTAGCTCATTCCAGTACGGTGCACCAGGGAATATTTCTGTGGTAGTACCTGTCACTGAAAGTTTAGTAGACTATGATGAAATTGATGAGGCCAATTGGAGAATTGGTCCGTCCAGTAAGAAAAATGTATCGGCTATTAATTTTAATATCAGCAATAGTAATATTACTGTTGTATCTAACGATAGCATTGTCTTTAGAGATAATAGTAGTAGATAATTTATAAAGAAAATTGTAGTGAAAATACTAATTTTTTACTGATTCTTTGTAATAGATTAAATCTTTAGATTCTTTTGTTTGTAGATTAATTTATAATTAATCGTTTTTAGTGTTCGGGAACGAAACGGAACCCTTATAGTGCCACTCCGTCCGACTATCTGTCTATCTATATGTCCGTCTATTTAAGGAAGGTCGGTACTCTCTGTATTCCAATTAGACCCAAACTTGCACTTGCGGTTTTTATTAAATAGAAATCCAATACAGCTTTACACAAACTTTTAACGCTGTGTTTCATAGTTCCTATTTTTACATCTGTGATAGGATCATGTCTAAATGAAACTATTAAAATTAACTATAAATATATCAGTTTTTTTTTTCACCTTGCTCTCTTGATCAGATTTTGCAACAATTGATAGAGGGGTTCCGCAGGGATCAATTCTTGGTCCCATTTTATTTATGCTATTTAGTGCAGATATAGTTAACGTTATTATTATGCACTGTAACTATCATAATATATGCAGATTACGTCAAAATATATCTTTCTTTTAAGCCTAACCAAGTCCTTGAAGCGGTGAGTAAAATAAATGAGAACTTGAATCGCATTTCGAATTGGGATTGGGGGCTACATAACTCTTTAGTTCTGAATGCGGGTAAAACTCAATATATGGTGTTAGGATCGAAAAAACAGATCAATAAATTGAGAACCATATGTCCACAGGTAAGTATTGAAAATAAGGCCATTGAACGTGTTTGCGAGGCTCGAAATCTGGGACTAGTTATTGATGAGGAGTAAAGATTTGAACGTCACATTTCGGATACGGTTACAAATTGTTTTTATAGACTGTAAGTCCTTTATAAAGTCCGAAGCATCTTAGCGTTGACCTTCGTATTCAGTTAGTGGATTCGTTGGTAATTTCAAAATTTAACTACCTTGATTCGGTTTATGATCCTAGACTACTGGCTAAAACGACTAGTCTAATACAGAGAGTGCAGAATGCATTGTGCACGCTTTTGCTTTGACGTACCACCAAGATGTCATTTAACTCCCCTCTTTAATAACGTAAATATTATGTATTAAAAATTTAATATAGGCGGTTTAGCACTAGTGTGTGGCGGTTAGAGCTAGTGCAGCGGTTTAGCACTAGTGAGTGGCGGTTAGAGCTAGTGCAGCGGTTTAGCACTAGTGTGTGGCGGTTAGAGCTAGTGTAGCGGTTTAGCACTAGTGTGTGGCGGTTAGAGCTAGTGTAGCTATTTAGCACTAGTGTGTAGCGGTTAGAGCTAGTGCAGCGGTTTAGCACTAGTGTTTGGCGATTAGAGCTAGTGCAGCGGTTTAGCACTAGTTAGACCGAGAGAAAACTGTAACCCTTTTTAAGTTTATATTGAGGAGTGCAGGCAGCAAAATTTATACTATATTCATACTTTAAAAAATATGAATTTCGAGTAAAGGGCGAACACTAGTAAAAAAAATGCTTTCGTTTGTGAACAACTATATCGAATGGCTTTCTTTGTCCGAATAAGGTTTTTACGGAAAGAAAAATTGGAAAAGTGTTTGTTGATGTATTAAATAAAAATAAAAAAATACATTATTCATAGGCTCTCTTTAATAAAATGCTCATGTCTAAATACATGCGTTAAAGCAGTGAATGTAAAGATATTGCAAACAGTCTCATCCTTGGGTGCTGTGGAAACAATCCCGCGGAGGAAGTACCGCTCTGTGCCCCTATCATTGTCTGGAACAGTGAAACCACCGCCACTGTCACCCATGCATAGCGCTGTACCTGTGAAAATAGAGCAAACATTAACAAATCAGCCCCCCTTAGCACATGGGATGGTTTGACCAAGTCTTGTAAAACCCAGGTTTTAGATATCCCTAGCTTATTTTATTAAGAAAGAGAGAGAACGAGAAAAAGAAAAAAAGAAGGAACGCTTTGCTTCCTTGTTTTAATTCGAACAGCAAAGGATTGGATCTCACTTTCGAGGTCTGTTTTTCCTGACATAACCTTGATGTCTTGCCTGTCAGATGATAATTGTCTGCCAGAGTGAACATACCCCCTCTTTTCTACTGAGATTTTCTATAGTGGCCACCTTCACCAACCTCTCGGTCATAAAAGACGGCACACTATACCAGGCAACCCCTTACGAGGCGTCTGGAACCATCTGCGGTAGGTCACGCCGCCAGAGTACTCGCGTCTGGTACTCAAGAGAAAATGTGAGTCGCACCGTGATCACTCACTACCATTTGTCCAGAATGGTACCGGAGCAGTCAAAGTCGCTCACCACACGCACCCCAGCACGCCAGCGCTAGCATGAGCACAAACGTATAAATACGCAGCGCAAACACCGGCACCAGCGCACCTTGTTGGTGCTAGCGGATTCAATCCCCGCTAGGGACGCCAGAGAAGCTGGCTCCCATTTCTCTAGAATGGTCCCGGAGCAAAGTCAAAGTCAAAGCCATTTATTCAATTTAGGCCCCAGAAGGGCACTTAGAAGGGCACTGAGCTGTCATGCACGCTCACCTCCCGAATACGAATCCACGCATCTACCCAATGCCTGCAGCTGGGTTGCCGGAAAACTAATCCAACGGGTAGTCCTCTACTTTCTATCCAGGAAAGTGCCGGAGATGCAGTTCACTCACAGGAGCTCACTTGCTTGAGGGTTACTCACGAACCCCGCGTCTGACCACCAGGTGGCCCTTTGCCTTAGGCCGGTAACTTCAGACACTTGTTGCGCGCGAGGAATGACGCACGACCAACACACAGTCGAGCAGACAACATGCCACTCCTCTGCAACCACCACATAGACCATCGCGAGTCCAATCCCAATGTCAGGTTCCACCTTTGCGCTTGCAATCGTGGAGGGCCGACCTGACCCCGCGTACCCTTATCCAAACAGCCGGACCCGTAGTTCCAGCTGCGAACCCCATCTGTTCGGGTCGTACAGACGTGGGCGTTGCTCATTTCGCACCACCCGGAGGACACGTGTACGGTGTTTAAGGCAGAACGTACGGACGCGAGCAACATTATCCTCCCATTATTGCCAGAGTGAACAGTGCCTCTAACATGAGTTTTCTACCTACTCTAACGTAATCTACACACGCTAGCGACTACGGTGAATATTTTGTACGACGAGCTCCGCCTTTAGTGGATACTTTTGGAAGTATTTCATACTAAATGTAGTCGCTAGCGACTGTAGATTACGTTAGTGTAGAAAACTCATGGTAGAGGTACGGGCATTGTTCGGTGCTACACCTTCTGCCTCGTCATAGCTCCTTCTTGGGTCCGTCGACGGTCAAATGACGGCCATTTAGGCAATGAAAAGCTACTGCGCTATTCGTTCTCTAGAATACTGGGACTGGTTACTGGTATCCTCATCAACAACAGTTTAAACCCGCCTGGCGCCTCCACTACAGGAGGGTAAGTCTAACATATGATGGAAACACGTATGTGACACTCACGTAAGGTTTTTGCTATTCCAGGGACATTCCCAATGCGTTTACAAAGCATCTCAAGTAAGAGCAAAGACTCTCAAGTAGAACTGCCGTACACTACGCCAATAAATTTAAAAAAATACTAAACGCCATAAAAAGAGACACTAGCCCTGATTCTGTTGTTTACAACTAAACTAATTTTAATCTCACTATTGTGCCGATTCTGTTGTAAATCGCACTAAACTAATTTTAGTTACATCTCATCTCTTTCTTACGAACATTATTGAAAAGGGATAGAAAATATTTTAAGTTGTCAAATTAATCTTTGCCGTCTTATTTTGCGTGTATTTAGGCGTAACCGCGATAGATGGCGACTAAATTTATATTGAAAACAAGCATTGGACTAATTTGACAGGACTAAATTTCTTACATCCTTTTTTTATGTTCTTTGTTAGAAAGAGACATAGTGAGATTAAAATTAGTTTATTTGTGAACAACAGAATCAGGACCATTGTCTTAATTTTTAATGCAACTTACCGTTTTTATAACCAGCACAAATCTTATCACTGGTGATGTACGTCCTGAACTCTGGTGGCGACTCTAATATGCACTTTTCAATTGCAACATTTGGCAAATTAAGCACCGTGAGTATAGGCGCCGCAACACCTTTCTCTGTTACACCCCACCCAGCTACCTGTCAATCAATAACCACCATTATTTTCCTGAATAACGTTGTGTTGACAATCACATAAAGATTCATGGCGAGATTTGTACTTGTACATGCCTGTTTTACAAAAACTTTAAACCGTCTTCAAAGTACACTAAGAAGTAATCAAATCCTGATCTGATGACAATGGGACCAACCGGGAAGTGTACCCTTTGAAATAGAAAAATAATTTTCCAAATCGGTTAATAAATGACGGAGTTATGAGGTAAGCATAAAAAAAAAATACATTCGAATTGAGAACCTCCTCTTTTTTTTGAAGTCGGTTAAAAAAAAAAGATTTTAGAGACGTTGAAATGACGTTATTATTGATCCTTAGTGCCTAAGGAATAACTTGAGGCATTTAAAATAGTTTTAAATCCCCGGGATAAAAATGCGACATTCTATGCCATGCCGGCGAATTGCGACCAAAACCATTATGTTGTTGTTATGTTTTGCGGGGCTTATAAAATGTTTCAAGTATATTAACATGTTGCTGGTAATGTAATCTCAACATTGGAAGTGATTCAAAAATACAGTGATACAAATCAATGTATGGATCTCGCCATTATTCTTTAATCTATTTCTGGTTACTTTATTCTATATTTTTCGTTCTTTCATCTCCTTCTCTTTATTTCTTTCTATCAAATTAATTATCTAATTAATTTGATAGTTTGGGGTAGAGACTTTGGGCCCGAGGTCAGAGGATGAGCATTGCTATACAGCGTGGCAATGCCGCCAGCGTTCTGGGCACTTTACCCACTGGCAGCGACCTGGAACAGCCTTCCTTTTTATAAACGGCTTTCTCCCCTTTTATTGTTTAATTTCTTTACATTTGTGTTTTCTTTTTATTTTTTCCTATGTAAATATTCTTTATATTTCTATATCATTTGTAAATATTGCCATCTAGTTCATAAATTAATCTTATTGTATATTATTTAATTACTTAATTAAATATTACATTATCTAATGTAATTATTATTGTTTTCATACAAACCTTTCCAAAGTTCTCCTCGTGCAGCTGTGACTTATCAAACTCGTAGTCGAAGTCCAAACACACGGGCCTCACAATCTTCGAGTGCACAAACGGCGTCGTCACAATGACGAGGGCAATGTCATCCTGGTAGCTCGCCGAGTTGCCTTGGAAACGAGGGGGGATTCTTATTTCTTTTACCTGAAGTAGAAGAAATAGATTAAGGCGGCCCTCTGTGGCCGGCACAACTTCAACGCAAGCATAGTCTAAAAGCTTGTTGTTTCATCCAACGTAATGTTTGACTGCGAAAAAGAGAGACAGCATTAGAGCCGTCGGTTATCAGTCGGTAAATTCCGCTGATCACTCGCGGCCGTTTCGCTAGGTCGTCATTCATGATTTCGCATATCATAAAACTTGTTCCAGGCGTGTACTACTTGTGAAAAAATCTTACAAGTTTGTGAAAAAAAAGTAAGTTATTTAGAATCTCCTGTATTTCGGAGGCTTTGACTAAATTTGGTTCACACTTTTTTTAATTTCGCCTATATACACGGCTATATATAGTGCACAAGATACTAATTTGTTCAAACATCTAACGAAAAATGTTTAACAACGCCATAATAAGTACAGAGGTTTTGTATGAAAATTATGACGAATTGAGTGCTCTTAAGTAAGTATGTACAATAGTACCCAACTGATATGGCTTACCGATGTACCTACGCAGAAGATACATTTTCAAAGCGCGGGAAACGCTATTGGTCGGCAGCTGCCGCCATGTTAGCGCGCGCCGTGCGGAGGGGCCTCACGCACGAGTGAGACGGAACTAACAGCTGCACTGTATTACGAACTTTATAGTAGTGTTCTAAGGTTGATTGTAAGTTTTAAGCATTCTTGCCATATTTTCTTTTCTGTGCGAACGGAGATTCACGACGCGCCATATCAGTTGGGTACTGTAACTACCTAATTAACACGCGTTATTTTTATACCACACTCGTTCATAATTCAAGAATTAAACTTATTCCAATGTAAACTTACGTCAGACTTCTGAACGTCCACATCCATGGGGTCATTCCAGGGTCGGTACAGCTTACCCGCCGCCACTGCGTAGTTCTCAGCCGGCAGCTTCTTCTCCACGTCGCTCCAGAAGCAATGAGCGGCTGATTAATAAGAGTGCAGTTAACGTTACATCATGAGGTAAAGCTAATAAGTCTTTTCTCGGGAATTGCGTTCGATTCTATAATAAAATCCCACTGGAAGTAATCAAAGATTTTATAAAGCTGAGGTTAATTGACAAAGCCTAATAAGGTGGCTCATTACGTGGAAGACAAGATTGTATGGTTGTAGTAGCTTCTCTATGCACTTCCCCCCTTGCTAAGTGACAATTGTATGAATAAACATAATTAATGTATATTGTATAAGTATTTGGAACAAATGCCGTAATTTTAAAAGATCTTCCACAAACAAAACAAAAAAAAAAACTTGTTGAGTTTCTTGCCGGAGTCTTCTCAGTTTAAGTGTATTTCGAACCGGTGGTAAATTCAACTGTATGTAACAAATTAACTTTCATAAGTGCCTTACCGGGGCCTAAAATGAAATGACTTTTTGATTTTGAGGTACAGCAACAGTTGCAAAGACTTCTCACCTGATATGACGACAGTGGTGCTGATCAGAGAGCCTCCACATATCTGCATATACGGCTTAGTTGTCTTCTTGTATATTCCCACGTGCCAGGGGAACTGTCCACGATATGCACTATAACCATTCGCTCCTATAATCAAGCTTTCATCCCAATTGGTTAGTCGGCCGCATTCTGATAACAAGGAGGATTTAGATATTATAATATGACTAGCTGTCCCCCGCGGTTTCACCCGCGTTCCCGGGATAAAAAGCCTATGTCCTTCTCCATACCATAGGCTATCGGCTATCGGCTAGCATGCCGAATTTCATAATGATCCGTTGAGTAGTTGAGGCGTGAAAGCGTAACAAATAAACAAACTCACTTTCACATTTATAATAGTTATATTATTAGGATAGGATATAAGTAATAAGTAATATAAACCATCCAGGGAGTTAATTCTACTGCACGTGTGTATGTCACTGAACTTCTCCTAAACGGCTGGACCGATTTGAATGTTTTTTTTTGTATGCGTTTGGGTGGCGCCTTGGATGGTTTAGATTCACAAATCAGCCAGGCAGATGGTGCTGTAGTCGATAATATAACCTAGATACACAACCTGTACACACGTACAGTAGAATTAACTCCCTGGATGGTTTAGATAGGATAGGGTAGGGTAGGGTAGCACCGCAGTGTAGGGTAGCACCACGCGAACGAAGTTGCGCCGGGCAGCTAGTATAAGTATGGAAGTATGGATTATGCACCCTATATGAACACTGTGCTGAATATTTCCGTGCTATGGCCGTACCAAGCCACGGTACTTATTAGGTACTATGTGTAGTTGGCACCCTCGCTGTGCTATCGCACGATAAATCGTGACCACATCAACCCATCGTCCTCCTTGGGGTCGCTGGTCGCACAGAGCCCCCGCCCAGATTGCCCACGACCCCAAAGCCTCCGTTTAGTCGCCTTTTACGACAGGCAGGGGAACACCGTAGCTGTTATTCTAAGCCCGAGCTACTGGGCAGGTAATTTTGATATTATAGGCCATATTATTATCATCAATTTCTATAAAAAAAATGGATTTGACCACAAGCTATACATATAGCAACATAAAATATTTCTGAAGGTTTTTTAAATTCGGGAATCCGGTTCTTTATTTTAAGTTTTTGGCACAAACCTTCCTTACAAACAGCAACATAATTCCAATTCCCATCGATGCACTTCATGTCAGGTAAAATTCCAGGGTAATAGTAGCGAGGACTGTTACAGTATGGTCTGACCAATGTGCCATCCAGCTCTCGTTCATTGCAGTCTCTGGTGCCATGAAAAAAGTTGTTTTCCATAACTGGACAGCTGTAGTTGACGCTTGGATGCTTGTCAAGGCTGCAAAGACCTGCAAAATTGTATCTTAATACTAATAAAATAAGGTAATGATGCCGATTCTGTTGTAAATCGCACTAAACTAATTTTAGTCACATCTCATCTCTTTCATACGAACATTATTGGAAAAGGATAGAACATATTTTAAGTTGTCAAATTAATCTTTGCCGTCTTATTTTGCGCGGTTATTTAGTAGTAGCGTGCGGCGGTTAGAAATAGTGTGGCGTTGGTTATACGTGTAGATTTGTACTATTACTGTTATTATTTAAGTCGAATAAATTATGAGAGGAAAATAAAATAAAAACTCGCTCTATGGCGCTTTAAAAACTAAATGCTAATTTATAGTTGCGATGAAGTAAGTTAGGGGAAGGGGGGGCATGATGGGGTATCTAAGGAAAATACAGTATAGTATAATCATTACGTTTATTATTCTTATTTATTTATGGCACAATGTCTTATTCATCTAACTACAATTTAACATAATCTTTGGAAGATGAACTTTATCGCATTATTTTTAATAAATGATTTAATAGGAAGTGTCGAAAAACCATCTTGCCCCGTACCATGGGGGTAAGATGTGGTAATGAAAATGGGCGCAAGATGGATTATCACATTTAATACAAATGTGAATTTCTTCGGTGTTTTCATCATCCACACCACAAGCATTGTGAGCCCAACGTCCACAAAGCTAGCAGCCTACTCAACCTTCGGATGAAACCCTATACCCAATACCCCGTCTTGCCCCAAAGGGTGACTTAGAAAAAAAAAACTCAAAAAAAAAATTAAGTGAACTTTTGTCCAAACTATACCACAACAAAGTAAACAACACTAGCAACCATATACGAGAAAATACATAATTACCTTATAGTAAAGACGTTTTTAACTGCGTAAAATTAGATCGACGAGACACCCAACGTGATTTTCGTTTGTAAACAAATAACGCGTGCACTCCCACTCACTGTTTCTATCGCGCTGATGGTTGCGCGAGTATGGCTTTCTATTGGCTTATTGCTTTCTATTCGCAAGCGTCTAGTTTCTTGTATGTGTGCGTACCCCGTCTTACCTCGCGACCCCCCCCTTCCCCTAGATAGGAAAGCGAGTTAAGGAATTTTTTTCGGAAGTACCTTAGAAGTATTAATATTTTTTGCATATTTTACTTTTTCTACTTTTCTCATAGTTGACATAAAATGTTGAGTGTCGAGTGTTTTTTTTGGCTCAGTATCCAGTGCATAAAAGACAAGAGGTTGTCTCTTCTTGCTGTTATGCCTGACTCTTTTTAACACATGGATGTATATGAACTGTCAAAAGTTACCTATCAGGAAGGCCCTAGTTCAGCGTTTCCCATTAGGCGGGTCGCGACCCGGTACCGGGCCATCAAAATAAATTACCGGGTCGCAACATTCCCGAAATAAGCAGCAGCTCCATACTTCGCACTAAAATTTTGTGACTAAATAGGCATTACCAAAATATATGTAGTATTCATAAAAAATATTTATTAATAAATGTATATTATTTTACCTAATGGAACCAGAATGGGATTAAGGCCGGCCGCATACTATAAAAAAAAATCTGTCAGAAAATTTCTGACGCCCGCTGGAAGGCACATTCCTCATACATTTTGTTCTAGACCCCGCATACTATCCGAAAATTCTGACGTGTCTGACGTCCAAAAATGTATGAGCAAGCGGGCGTCCGAAAATTTCTGACAGAAAATTTCTTATAGTATGCGGCCGGTCTAAAAGTATTAAGTGAACAAAAGGGCAGTGTGAAAATTACCGGGCCATAGCAGAACAATGTTTGGGAAACACTCTAGTTTATAAAGTAAGTAATACAGTAGGTATACAGTTTACTTAGGTTTTTTAAATAACTTATTGGCCCTAGGGTTTAAAAGTATGTACCAACTTAACGTTCATAAGTGCCTTACTAGGCCTAAACTGAATAAATGACTTTTTTGATTTTGATTTGATTTTGATCACTTTCAATCCGCTTCTTACGTAAACTGTGGTCTACTTTCAGAGTATGAAAACACACTTACGAATGCATTTAGGCATCTGCTTAATCCACTTGCCATATAAGCAGGGCACAACACTGCTACCTACTACCCCGTAGCCAGGGTCACATGAAACGTTAAGGACGTACGCTTCACCCGGGGCATCGTTTCCGATCAGCGTTGAAGAGTAGTTGCCGTGCGCCGGGTATGGAGTAGGGAATGCAAAACCGTGGCAAAATGAAAACCGGTTTTTATTTCGGTTATGAGATGTAAAAACCGGTTAACCGGTTTTAAACCGGTTTTTTTAATGTTCGCTCGTTTTTTTCTTTCACGTTTTTATTTTTTTCTTTTATACCACTTAGGTGGCAAACAAGCATACGGCCCGCCTGATGGTAAACAGTTACCGTAGCCTATGGACGCTTGCAACACCAAGGGTATCGCACTCGCGCGTTGCCGACCCTGAAGAAACCACTTCACACCCTTTTTGAAGAACCCCATGCTGTACTCCATTGGGAAAACCACGGCAGGGAGCTCATTCCACAGTCCGAGCGTCCGCGGAAGAAAACTCCTTTTAGCCCGCACAGTTCGAAACAATTCTGGTTTCAATGTGTGTGAATGGACTCCCTGTCGATGGCGAGAGTTGCGATGGTGAAAGGTAGCTGTGGGCATCAAGTCGAATAATTCCTTAGAACACTATCCGTTGTACAAGCGGTAGAACACACATAACGAGGCAAAGTCTCTCCTCAGACTGAGTGACTCTAAACCGCTTGTGAGCTCGGGACGTTATTTCTATAGCTTGAATTATAGATACTAACCGTGCTTAAGATGTAAAAATCGCAAACTGAGGAATTATTATCAGTTAAAGGTAATGAAGTGGGTATAAAAGAAACATCATCACCATCTGCCTGCCCTGTTTCCAATCATTTGGGATCGGCGCAATATGTACGCTTCTTCCATTCGTCCCTTCTATCCATTATCATCTTTCATACAATTCATCCATCTCTTTTTCATCAAACTGATGGACATAATAGTTTATTTAGTAGTCTCTGTAGATTCGTTTTCATCAGAGACTCGTTTATATAGACTACTCGGTTCGATGCTTTTGATTTTATTTTATACGAATGAAATCATAAAAACATATCACGTTTGCTTGGTTTTTAATTGCTATGAGATATGATGACTTTATGTTAAAAAATAGATCAGTAATTAAGAAGTACTTATTTAAACATTTATTAAATTATGTTTCGTACGTTATAATATTCATTTCACACGTAATATTATGAACATGGCTTATTATAGCGGCACAGCAACTTGCGTGTACACAAAAACGTGTATATTACTATACGAATGTTGTCTTTAGATAAAATAAAAACACTACCCAATCTTTGTTGTCGTGCAGACGGGTAAAAAATAACACCAATCAATCAGCTTGCTTTCTGGCAGATACATAAGAGCCTTCATTGACAGTAGTTGCTCCGATAGCATGACATTAATGCTGGCGTCCCGCAAGGCTCTGAATTATCCCCAACACTATTCCTCCAGCATATCAATGATATACTCTCGATTGCCAGCATTAATTGCTATGCAGATGAAATTACAGGGGAAGCTCATTCCACGAGCCGTGCAAATATCCCTCGTTCTATATTGGAGAAAAGGCGCGAAGAACTTACGTCTTAAAACGAGAGTACACAAACTAGTGGATTCGATTGGGGTCGACTAAACCTAGTCTATTTCAACACCACTAAGTCACACACAAGCCTGCGCATTCACCGTTTAGAAAAGTCCATTTTCTGTGGCTCTTCATTTCTAGAACATGTCACGAAAAGCATTGGGATCCTTCGCATTAATATTTATAGCGAGACGTTCTGTTCCAAAGTCATCTACAAGGTATCCAAAAAACTCGGTGTGATTAATAGAGCGAAGCAGTACTTCTTATCGAGACAAAGACAGCAACTATATAAGTCGCAAGTCTGGCCCAAATGGAGTATTTCTGACTTCTGTGGGCACCTGGATACCAGCTTGGGTATTTAAACTCAGTTCAGCGACGTGCCGTTAGAATTGTCGACGATCCCGCGCTCACAAGTGTTTTAAAGCCCCTTAGTCTGAGGAGACACTGCCTTCTTATGTGTGTTATACCACTTTTCCAACGGGCAGTGGTCTGAAGAATTGTTTGACCATCAGGCCCAGTTACCTTCTACCATCGTAGTCACCGACGGGGAGTCCATCCACACACATTGGAACCAAAATGGTCTCGTACTGTGCGGTTTCAAAGAAGCTTCCTATCGTGGACGCTCAGGCTGTGGAATGAGCTCCCCGCTTCAAAAAGGTTGAGGGTTGGCAACGTGCGAGTTATAACCGTTATACGCTACGGCTACGGTAACTGGTTATCATCAGGCGCGGGCCGTACGCTAGTTTGCATATGTATTCTAAAACAAAGTTTAACATATTTTATATCATAAAAACAATAATCATTATAAGTTATTTTCTTACCAGCTCAACACACTACACATCAATACACTTCAGTTCATCACAAAAATACTCACTGTTTTGCACTCAGTTTACAAAACGGCGGCAAATCTTCCTTTTTTTAGTATTTCCAAACATTGAAATAAAAACCGAAAATAACCGAAAAACCGGTTTTGGTTTTATGTAAAACCGGTTTTTTTTTTGGTCAAAACCGTACCGAATAACCGGTTTTTCGATTTTCGGTGAAACCGGTTTGCATTCCCTAGTATGGAGGCAGGATACAGTCTCCTTTTTTATCAGATCTGACAAAAACAAACGGTCTAAATCGGTGGGTAATATTGTATAGAAGCATATAGTAAACTCCACGAATGATGCGCACAGATAGGCAGTAGTGGGGGCAAGTTCGCGCATCTACACTTTAGTCCAAATCACAGTAGCTAAATGACACGCGAGAATCCAATAGACGACGAGCATCGACTGGCGAACCAGTCCTGTGCAGCTCGGTGCTCCCCCCTTCTTCATTCCGCCAAACAGACCGAAAAATTAACTACTGCGCTCATGTCAATCTGTGCTCACGACTCGTGGAGTTTACTATACAATTTTGTACAGAAGTTCCACATAACGTTGGTGAGCCTCTTAGCTGTGCTCTTAGTGCCTGTCCAGAAGGGGCGAAATCACGGCGATTCCAATGTATTGGTGACGAATACCCCGAGTTTAAAGATATGACGTTAGTAAACACTTACTAATGCGTTTTTGTTTACGACACTTCTCTATAGGAATTGGCACAGCGCCTCTAGCGGAATACTCATGGTAGGTACTAATTTCTCCCATACAAACGTAAACGCATTAGTAAGCGTGTATTAACTTCAATTCATTACACTCGGGGCATAGATTAAAGTGCTCTGGGTCCGATCACCGACAATGCGCTCTGTTTGGCTAAGCTAAGGACACATGCATGGGCGTACCGCAGGCAGGCAGGGGAGGGCAGCTGCCCCCCCTGGATTTCGTATGCCTATGTACCTACCTACTGTTGTCGATAAAAATTCTTAATTTACAATATTATATTATGCGTAAACTTTTTATGCTCATGCATAACAACCATTTCTTTTTGGTTTGTGCTACTTTAAATTACCGTTTGGTCTGCCCGCCGAAGCGCAAAGTATGGTGTTTGTCCCCGTGTCATGTGTAAGCGCCTTTGCACATTATAAGAAAATTTCTTGTGTCTGATCAGACATGTCTTATAAGACATTCAGTCGCACTGGTTGTTATATGAGACCGTGCACATTACAAGAAATTTTTTCTTATGTCTGATCAGACACGCGTCGTCGTCGGCTGCATATTCGACGTCGCGCCTACGCAAGACGTCTTGCTTAGACACGACATCTACTCATATATGGAAACTAGTTCGCGCGTGCACATTCGTCGTGGCTGCGTCAGCCAAAACAACTATAGTGTCCACGCTTTAATTTCGTGTTTAGAATGTTAATTTATTTATTTTATTTAAATCAGCTCAATTTTAATTTTAATACAATAACTTTTATTTTTATTACTGTTTCATTTTTCATGTAACCCAGTTATGTTATTTTTGTAAAGTTAAGAAGTGGATTAATGTTGTTTGAATAAAATGAATAGTAATTTTTATTTTTTACGTTAATTAAACTTTTATCAAACATGTAATGTTACATGAGTAAAATAAAAATGAATATATTGAACATTTAAGCTCTATAGTCTCATTGATTCTTGTCATATTTAATGGATGTATCCAATAATGCCTACAACTACGGCCGTTTTCTATGTGTATGGTACAAGTCAATCACTGTAAACTCTGTCGTCTGTCCATTTGGTACGCGTGTATTGTCCGTCCGTGAAATATGGTTACAGACAGCGGATAAGACGTCGTGCATGAATGTGTACGATGAACCAGACAAGAAATTTGTCTTGTCGAACGGTCGTGTCTGATAATGTGCAAAGGCGCTAAGGCAACACGCGCAGGGCTTAAAATAATCTGAATTGCCCCCCCCCCCCCCCCCTGGGTCAGAAGCTGGGTACGCCCATGGACACATGCGCTCTGTTTGGCTTAGTCAAGGACACATGCGCTCTGTTTGGCTTAGTAAACGACACATGCGCTATGTTTGGCTATGTCAAGGACACATGTGCTCTGAATGGCATAGTCAAGGACACACTAAACATTCTTTCTTTTTAAAAGTTATGGACGGTGGAAGGGTACTTCGTAGTACTAACCTACCTGGCCAAACACCTGCCGATGTGTTCTTGACAGCCAGTTCCCTTCACAATTTCTTCCCTTATGCGACATTATGCTGAGTGGGAGGCCATTTCAGCTCAATAGATTAATACATAAGTTTAGCGATTGTTATTTTATATTATTATTTTTATTTTCTTGTGTTATGTGTTTTTTGTTTTCTTTTTGAGATTTTGAGCTGAATAAATGCTTTCTATTCTTTTTAATCTATTCCTTATCACAGCTCCAGAGCTATTTAGCTCCTCGGTTTGCTATGCTTACCACCATTGGCCACATGCCTCATCACTTACCATGGTGAGATTGTGGTCAACACAAGACCGTAGGAAAATCCGTTGACGCTTGGAATTACAGGTGTTAATTAAATTAAAAACGAAGGAATATTTACCTGGAGCTAACAATTTCTTCCACCACCGAGGACAATGCTGGTGTAGCTGTAATAAGTTAAGAAAGGTATAGACACATATTTATTTCCAACAAATATGTACGAAATACAATCTATATATAAAAAATTTCCTCAAGCCTGGCGCTACTTCCGATTAACGGCAAGGTTCCCAAAAGGCTAGCAGCGTTTCCTCTTTTGATAGCCAAGCTGACGCGTTGGCGGAAAAAGCTCCCAGCCCGCTGGTCTCCGGAGGTCTCGATCAATTTTGATGACAAGGTGCGAGCAAAACGGCGAGCTTCGGACCCCCACGGTCCCATGTCTCGACCGCAAAAGGCATAAAAATATAATTGGGTCCAATTGAAGCATATTTTTTGAATTTTTAATTTTCCGCCCTGGCCGCAGCTGCCCCTGCAGCTTTACAAATCGCCGGAAAGTGAGATGGCGCGAGTTTATTGACACAAGTGGCATGCCACACCAGCGACTTGCCGACACTCCGAGGGATCAAAGATATACCATCCGGTCTCCTGCCATCGCCCAGCGCAATACCGACTGGTTCCAGTACGGAAGGCATGTTAGCGACAACAAGAGCCCTGCGGATAATGTCATTAATAGCTGAGTGCCGTGATATTCGACCAGCACTTAGGGAGCACGAAAGCCCATGGTGGCCGAGCTCGTTGGCGAAATATAGAAAGGTTATCTTGTGCCTTCTCAAACATTCTCCCCTTATTACAAAAGAAGGTTGAAGTAGAGTCTTGTAAAATCCATGTTCCAGGTCTTAAGATAGCCCCAGGTCATTTTGTTAAACGACATAAGAAAGTGACGAATATATATTTAAAACTTAGACTAGACTTGCTTTAAACCTTCTGCCTTCAGGGGGTCCATATACGAATAAACTTATTTTCATCAATAATTTTGTGAGAAGAAACTGACTGACTGATAGATACAAGGGCAGATCCAGGGGGGGTCATGGGAGTCATGACCCTCTGGGCCTCGGAACTAATGAACTCGAATCACTAGAACTACATGACCGATTTTGTAAATTCTTACAAATGTACATACTCTATTTTCGTGTGAATCTGCGGGTAATAGCTATAGAATAGTATTGTGTATTTTAAAACCCATCCAAGCTGGATATAAGCGTGTGACGTGTGACCCTGGCCCCCTGACCTGAAGGCTGGATCCGCCCTTAGATAGATATACGGACAGGTCAAAATGCAGCAGAAAGTTAAAGGGGAATAGGGGGGGGGAAGCTAACTAGACCCGTCTGTTTTATAACAACGACAAGGTTCAACAAAAGTGTCTCAGATCTTAAATAAACGACCCAAGCCCCCTTATTACAAAAGAAGGTTTAATGTAATGACAGTTCGCTGGTTTATCAAGTTTAGTAAAACCAGTCTCTCGGTCACATTCTAACGTCATTTAACAAAAAGAGACGAGGCTATTTTAAAACCTGAGTTTGCTAACCATGTGCCTTATTACATAAGGGGGAAAGGGTTTACTACGAAAAAACGATACATAAGTAATCGTTAGAGCACTGTTTACCGTGTGAACCGTGTCTCAAAAGATCAAAAACAATAAAAACTCGAAAAAAAACCCGCCTCGTTACTGATGTTTAACCTTAAATAATGCACCAAGCATTCTCTTGTTCGGAAGTGGGTAACAAATTTTGTAGAGACCGGTTCAACACTGACTAAACAACACTCCAGACTGACTCTATATAAGTCAATGGTACTGACTCACTGGAAAACGATGATCGGACTGACATGTATCGTTTTTCAGAATGGACTCTATTCCGATTGTAGAGTCACCGGCAACAGAGAATAGAGTACAAGTTTCAATATTCAGGTAGACAAATTCGAAGGTAAAGTAGGTACTTACCTAATATAATAATTATAATGAATTTATAAAACATTTTCTAAATCAAGGCTTGCACGGAACGAATGAGGAAAGACGTTCACATCACAACAAAAATATTATAAAACTGGTTATATTTTATGCGTAAGCATCTGACTATAAACTTCTGCTAATATGATGTTTGAAAAGCGGTTTCTGGTAAGCGCATAAGGCTGGACCGATTTAGCATTTTTTTATGTTCGTAAAAATCCAAAGATAAATTGGATAAATTGTCGGAAAAATAAAAAAAAATTGGAAAAATTAAATTACTTTTTAATCGCCTTCAAAATAAGGAGGTTCTCAATTCGATTGTTTTTTTTTATGTTTATTACCTCAGAACTCCGTAATTTATTAACCAATTTGGAAAATTCTTTTTTTGTTCGGAAGGGTACACTTTCCGTTTGGTCCTATTGCCAAGGTCAGTTGTTATTAATGGGATTTTTGACGGGACTACGTTTGTCGGGTGAGCTCATGTCACTTCACTAACATTATAAATGTGTTAGTATGGATGTTTAAAAATAAATAAAAAATAAAAATAATAATAATCTTTATTGACATAAATAAAATGAACATAATTAAAACGAAGTCCCTGAGTACTCTAGGATAATGGGCCCCCCTATGATTATGTCAGACATTCTAAATTTATCGATTTTTTTCATTATAACTAATCACCTTCAATTCAAAAACCCTCTAAAATGTTTTTTTTTGTACAAATCAATGTATGAATCTCGCCATGATTCTTTATGTTTAAAATAAGCAATAGACTAATTACAGCCCTTATGGGCAAAAAACATGAGTCAAATTGTTCCTTTTTAATTTAGAGATACAGTCAGCGTCATTAGTAGATCATCAATTAGTCATAGATACTTTGGTATTGTACCCATTCATAATAAGTACTAAAATTATCAGCTATTTTAGACGCTTCGGTGATTAGAACGAGATAAGAACTTAGATCAAGTTTAGTCACAAGAATAGATCGTGTTAAGAGTGCGTATAAAGCAAAATAACAATCTTAGAATTGAAATTTACCCAAGTAAATAGTATTTAAATGAAAAAATATTTTTATATGGGTATTTTCATTATATACGCGAGGGTTCTATCTGAGCAAAAACATAATGTAATGAAATTTCCTCGATAGAAAAAAAATCACAAAGCTACCTCTAATAATCATGAATATTCGGTTTTATTCGTTCATGGTGTATCTAATTAAGGCGGCCCTCTGTGGCCGGCGCAACTTCAACGCAAGCATAGTCTAAAAGCTTGTTGTTTCATCCAACGTAATGTTTGACTGCGAAAAAAGAGAGACAGCATCAGAGCCGTCGGTTATCAGTCGGTAAATTCCGCTGATCACTCGCGGCCGCTTCTCTAGGTCGTCATTCATGATTTCGCATTCATAAAACTTGTTCCAGGAGTATACTTCTTGTGAAAAAATCTTACAAGTTAGTGAAAAAAAAGTTAGTTATTTAGAATCTCCAATACATTTGCAAGCCTGGTATCTAAATGTTTTCTTTACTTTTACAATTTATAGGTACATTAGATATGGCCAAAGTTTACGCAAAAACGCTGTTTTTCGGAGGCTTTGACTGAATTTGTTTCAAACTTTTTTAAATTACGCCTAGATACACGGCTAGATATAGTGCACAAGATACTAATTTGTTCAAAACATCTAACGAAAAATGTTTAACAACGCCATAATAAGTACAGAGGTTTTGTATGAAAAGTATGACGAATTGAGTCCTCTTAAGACAAAATTCGATAAATAATATAACTAACATATGACCTTGGGCTGCTACTAACGATTTTTTAAAATATTCTATACTTTACGAGTTATTTAGATAAAAAGCGCTTAGTTCATTTTTGTTCCGCGAAACACGCTATCTCCATCTCATCTCCACGCGAAGATTAGACATAAGTTTGTTTCATCTGACATTGCCATATTTTTCTGGCTTAGTACGCACTCTTAATCAAAATAAAGCTAATAGCGTTGACGCAGGTTCCAAATTATGTTTAATCTCGACTCAAAACTTGAAACAGACACGGTAAAATTAAAGACGGAAAGGGAACGTCAATAAAACAAAATGATAATTGCAATAAATATTTTATTTAATTAAACTTAAGTACGAATTACATTCCTTATATACATGTTAATAACAAGAAAGATAATACGAGTAATTTATAGGTGTACCGCTTCACTGAGACGGTCGGCGATGTTCGGTACAAACGCATTTTCTAATCATCGCGGTTAACTAAATCTGGCAAGTTCACAGTATTCACATATTTTTTTTTTTTTTTTTATTGTTTATAGGCCTATGTTTGCCGCAATCTCACCATGGTAAGTGATGATGCGGCCGAACGTGGTAAGCACACAACGCCTAGAAGGAACGGGCTCTCAAGTGCAGCTATCGGAACACACCGAAAGGTGCTTGGCGACAGATTTTCAACTTGAGGGTGGTAGCCAGCCAGGTGGGTACTACAAAGTACCCTACCACCGTGCTATGGTTTCCTCACGATGTTTTCCTTCACCGAAAGCTCAAGCTCATTGTAGGATTCGAACCCGGGACCTTCATCTCGGTATCCGACGTCACTACCACTGAGCTATCATCGCCTTCAAATTATTATGAAATTACACGATACAGTTTGATTCATTACATTATTGCTTTTAATCACTCAATTCAAATGGGCGAATGCAAAAAAAGACCATTACATATTTATTTTCATGATGCGCATGCAGGGCGTCGTCACGCTGCGCGCTTATTCAGACGCTACACAAGCACAACGTGTAAATGTGTTGCACGTGCCAGATTTAAATACAACGACCTATAGTAATAAATTAATTAACTTCAACGGTGTCGTAGTGACATTATGTTTCGTGAAATATTTTGTATGAAAATCATTCAAAAGTTTATAGCGATTTGTCTATATAGGATCGTTTTTCAAGCGTTCTTTTGACATTATAATAATAAAAATCGTTGATGTCGCAACGACACTGTTGAAGTTTTGTTACGTGAATCTAGCTGTAGTTGTCCCATATCAAAATTTATCATCTAAATAATTCCGAAGTTCCATAAAAAAACATATCCATTATTAATATGAAGAGATATAAGAATGTCAAATAAAAATAAACTTTATTGTAATGTAGAAAAGATCATTTTTCTTGGGCATTCCTAAACGTCAAAAATAAATTTTAATAATGGACAAGATATAGTCACTCGACATTACATCGTGACCGTCTCAGGTACACGGTACACCATAGATGCCATATTAAAAAAAATCTCTATTTTGAATAAATACTTCAATATTATACTTATTGGAGATTGTTGCAAATCTGTATTGCTAAAAACGAGTATAACTAAAAATTTACATTACGTGTGCGTGTTATGAACAGTTTGAGTGTACTGTCTTATCCAGACACTGGTGCCGAATCTGTTGTAAATCGCTCTAAACTAATTTTAATCACATTACATCACTTTCTTACAAACATTATTGAAAAAGGATAGAACATATTTCAAGCTGTCAAATTAGTCTTTGCCTTGCGGGTTGCCTTTGTGGGCGACTAAATTTACATCTATTTAGGAATTGAACTAATTTGACAGGACTAAATTTCTTGCATCTTTCTTGTTATTTGTTAGAAAGACATATAGTGAGACTAAATTAGTTTAGTTGTGAACAACAGAATTAGCACCACTGCAAACCTAACCAAAATTAATCACGTCACGTTATTGACGTTAGGTCCATACAGGGCCATAGCGTGTACGTTAATTTGTTTCGCACATCTATCTCGCTCTAACATACGCGTAAACTATGCTCTTTCTCTTTTGCATACCCAATCTAAACGTAGTAGTATACAGGTCGTTGTTTTGGTCAGCGACGAGCGACTCAGGGTCAATAATACAAATACTGGTGCTAAAAAAAATATAAAAAAAATGGTTTATTTTTTTTAATAATAAAAATAAAAAAATTAAAATTTTGAAAATCATGTAATAAGCTAAAGTGTAGACATAATACTCAATGGGAGTACGAGGGAGTAAAGGGGTGGGGCGATGGCGACTTGCGCCTAGCTCTAGTCTGTGCACGTGCCGAGTAACCATACTTTGCGGTAATTTTATTTCAAATTGAATAAGGTATTTCTCAACATATTTACAGTATTTAATGGAATTAAGTCCATTTTTGGGGAATATATATTTTGTACTACCGCTCCTGGGTCGCTTGTCGCCGACCAAAACAACACCCTGTATAAAGGATTCGAAGATTTTTGTTCGGAGCCTGGCATACTCATCAGGCGCCATTTTGTTTTTGTTTTCTTATGGCGGCGCACGATTAAGCTTATATACATCGATTGGGGACACTCATACGAACAAAAAAATACTAGGGTGTCTATGTCCTAAACATAATTAAAAAAAAAACGATGTTTCACAAATTCAATAACCATGAATTTGATTGTACGCATTCTATGGTGGTATTCATAGCTGGATTGATTTATTATATATCATATATTATCATACTACAATTCTTATTGATGATGGTCAAACATTGATGTTTTTTGCAAATATGTAGCTCTGTTACGCGACGTTTTAGGACATTGGTGCCGATTCTGTTGTAAATCACACTAAACTAATTTTAGTCACATCACATCTCTTTCTTACAAACATTATTGAAAAAGGATAGAACATATTTAAAGCTGTCAGATTAGTCTTTCATTTGCGGGTATTTAGACGTAACCGCGATAGATGGCGATAAAATTTATATTGAAAACAAGTATTGGACTAATTTGACAGGACTAAATTTCTTACATCCTTTTCTTATGTTCTTTGTTAGAAAGAGACATAGTGAGATTAAAATTAGTTTAGTTGTAAACAACAGAATCAGGGCCATTGACACCCTTTTATTTTTTGAGTGTCCCCAATCGATCTATATTATAGGCAAAGAATTTAAAACGTTCAGAAGGATAGTCGCCTCTATGGGAACACGAAATATACAAGCCATAATTGACAGTATTTAAAAGTAATAAGTTTAGGTAATTAAAAGTGACGAAATCGCAATACTTACACATGGAAGGTTAGTTTTTCCTTGGTTTTTATAAGTGTTGTGACAGTATTTTAATACGCAAGTTGACATTTTTTATTTAATCAGTACAGCGAGTATGACGCGATGACAGCCGTGCGCAATACGAACTGAGAGCGATTTGTTCAGGAGCCCCTCAAGCGGAGTGATATTAAATGTCATGCTTTAGTAAGGCGGACTATCCATCTGGGTAGAGGCACGATGCCGTATGAAAATCTTTGATTATAGGTATTATCGTGCGCCGACGTATTTAGAAAAAAACAAAATGGCGGGCGAAAAGTATGCCAAAATCTTTAAACTCTTTTGCAATTGATTTTATTGCTATTCAAATTTTAAGGTAATAATAGTTTCTAAGAAATAAGATTTACAACGCACCCCTGTAGCAGTGTTATGTTTTAATAAACTATTATTTAATAATATTACAATCAAAATGTGAGAAGGCGACAAGGCTCACAACATGACACACAATGTCACAGTATTATTAGGTCTTTCGAACAAAGCGATTAGCGGTGGTAATGATATACAGGTCGGTTAACTAAAGCTGGCACGTGCAACACATTTACACGTTCCGCTTGTGTAGTGTCTGTGAATAAGCGCGCGGCGTCACGTCGCACTGCATGCGCAACATGACAAGTCTGTCCGTCTCTCTCGCGCGCGGGATCAAGCATGAAGTATGAAGGAGACAGTTATTGTTTTGCTACTGCTCATACATACAGGTCGTTGTTTTGGTCAGCGACGAGCGACTCAGGGTCGATAATAGAAATGATACTGGTGCTAAAAAATATATAAAAAAAAACTTTATTTTTTTATAATAATAAAAATAATGGAAAATCATGTAATAAGCTTAAGTAAGACGTAATACTCAACGGGAGTACGAGCTTGCGCCTAGCTCTAGTCTGTGCACGTGCCGAGTGACCATACTTTGCGCTAATTTTATTTGAAATTGAATAAGGTATTTCTCAAGTTAATCAAGTTAATGAAATTATGTCCATTTTTGGGAAATGTATTTTTTGTACTACCGCTCTTGGGTCGCTTGTCGCCGACCAAAAAACAACCTGTATAGAGTGGTATTTTATTGCATTCTTCCATTAGAATTGACTGACTGATTAGAAGCAATAATGTAATAAAACATACTGTATCATGAAATTGCATATGTGTGAGTACTGTGAACGTGCCAGATTTAGTTAACCGACTTGTATAAATAACCCACTTGGGTCTAAATTGGGGCATGTTTTCTAAATGTGGTACCCATTCAGGCGGGTACTACAAACCACTGTACTAACTGTAACTAAAGGTCTTTACAAGCTATGAATCTACAACCACGTTTCATTTTACAGGCTTTTATTTAGTTTCACCTGTCCGGTGTCTGTAATGGAATCTTGCAAGTTAAAAACCCACTACCCAGTGTCCGATTGAGCTGAGATTTGGTATACATTAGTATATTGGATGACAAAGCAAGTACATACAAACAGTACAGTCACCGTAAAAATATTGTATTAAAAATGAAAACTTGTTTGAAGAAGGCTTAGAAGGAAAGATCTACTAATAGTGAGCCTTGTCAAATATATTATAATTCATTAATAATAAAATAATAATAATTTAAGCGGCGCATACATCCATCGGATGCAGTTCTAACTTGACATCGTCCGATTTCAACTCTGCCACTAGCTCGCGTAATCTGAAATTTAAGTGAAATTAATTAGAATAACATAAATAAATATCCTGTGACATTCCTCACACACGGTCATCTGGTCCCAAACTAAGCAGAGCTTGTACTATGGAAACCAGATAACTGATATACTACTTTTAATAATTTCACCTAAACATGATAAGCAGACATTTTTATTCACGGGAATCGAACCCGCGACCTGTGGCGTGGCAGATATCTTATCAACCACGTCCGGTAGCCCGTCAAGTACAAGATGTTATACAAACAGTTATACAGGGTGTTCTGTAGTTAATGGTCCAAATGAGAACCCTCAAAATCTGAGATAAAGAGTAAAATAATTCCAGTAAGTCTCATGGTTTGAGAAATATTTGTAACTAGCTGATCCCCGCGACTTCACGCGGTCCCCGGGATAAAACGTAGCCTTTAATACTCGGGGATAATGTAGCTTACTATTAATGAAAGAATTCTTCGAATCCTTTCATTCTAGTTCTAGAGATTAGCCCGATTAAAAAACAAAAAACTCTTCCGCTTTATTATATTAATATAGAATTAGATACATTTTTTTTAATGATGGATTATTTATTCCTTTTCCCTTTTTTTGTAATTGTAAAATTTTCTGAAAATTTTTTTTTTTCTTCTAATGCATAATCTTAGCTTTCCAGGGTTATAATTTGGACCATTTAATACAGGACATGTATAGAAGAGCTCGTGGTGTAGCATGATTAGCCGTTCTTAATCGCTCGGCAAAGTTAAGCTACGCCTGTCGTGGTCGGTACCTGGATGGGTGACCGCCTAGTGGTATTTCAAATCGAGCGTTTCCGTGCTTCGGAAGGCACGTAAAGCCGTTGGTCCCGGTTACCACTTAATTGTGATAGTCGTTAAGCTAGTTGGATGCCTCCTAGGCGGCTTGAAAAATTCCAACAGTAGGTTAACCACTAGCCTACCTCCACCGATCCGCAGTGGGCACGCGTGGTGGAGTATTTGCCCATTCCCTTTCACCCTCATTTGTGTGTAGGAGGCCTGTGCTCAGCAGTGGGACATTATAGGCTGATGATGATGATATGAACGCTTTAGTTTACAAGAAAAATATGAGATTTATCTTTACAAAATTTGGTGAGCCAGTATGATTCGATAAAGAACAATCAATTTTAATGATATCATCTCCAACCTAGAACAAAATTGTTAAAATTACAGCCAAGTTTAACTTACTTGGCGAGCTGAGTGGGCGTAACGAATATAGTGTCGTCTGTCGGCGCTTGCGCTCCCGCCGGATACCTTATTGTACCGATGTCCACAGATTTGTTTGTTAATGCCTGAAAATAAGAAAAAGAGGTTAATGGTATAAGGATTTACTATGCTAATATTGGCCCTGATTCTTTACAACTTAACTGATTTTAGTCTCACTATATCTCTTTCTAACAAAGAACATAACAAAAGGATGCAAGAAATTTAGTCCTGTCAAATTAACCAATGCTTGTTTTCAATATAAATTTAGTCGCCATCTATCGCGGTTACGTCTAAATACTCGCAAATGAAGACTGCAAAGACTAATTAGACAGCTTTAAATATGTTCTATCATTTTTCAATAATGTTTGTAAGAAAGAGATGTGATGTGACTAAAATTAGTTTAGTGCGATGACAACAGAATCGGCACCAATGTCTCATAACATAACATATATTTATGAGCATGTTATGTGTACAGACCCTTATATGAAGCCAATGTACACATAGCCTTAACATCATCGATGACGATATTGCGCAATGCTGAGTCGACGCGGTTCCCATGTGAATCTATATTGATGACGCCGCGACGTTGCACCTGCACCGAGCGGCTCCCGCCCGACCAAGCGACGCGGAAGGGATCTTCACTTCGGTACCAACTTCGTCCGAAGACACTACATTTTAATTATAGTTAATCAATGTAATTTTTATACATTAAATTAATATTTTAAATTCAGTTTTGATTTTTTTTACATCCTTCGGCTGTGGCCTCCATAATTGGCGCAGTCGGTAGGATACTCGAGTCAGTGCGTGGCGCGAACTATACGACGATTTCCGACATCGAAATCGGGCCGAGCCCCGCGTGGCTGACTGGTTTTCAAACCATCGACGAGTATCCGAAGAAGAACCTGAGGAACACCGCTGGAGGACTTCCAACCATTGAAGATAAAAAATCAAAATGAAACTGTGAGTTGCACAAGATTTTTCTCTCGTGTTGCTCTCCTTTAGTCCTTAGTGATCCTTATATTTTAATTTAAATTATATTTAAATTTGTTCAAGATTTTTCACCCTCGAAGGTTAGGTTCCCCTAAGGCTAGTCCCAGACAGTCTCAGCGGGATCTATTAGTAGACTCAAATAGGAATTTAGATTTTGAAATCATGGCTATTAATTACGAGCATAATCCAGACACCATATTCAAGGCCTTACGCCTAGTTCCCGAATTTGACGGGAACCCAAACGTATTAACTAGATTTATTCGAATTTGTGATCAGCTAGTTGCGAAATATGTTAAGGATGATCAAAGATGTGAATTGGACAATAGCTCGCTATTAAACGGAATCCTTAACAAGGTATCAGGATCAGCTGCTCGAACCATAAACTCTAATGGCATTCCCGAGAATTGGTCAGGAATTAGGAACGTACTTATTAACAACTTTTCAGACCAGCGGGATGAAACTGCCCTGTATAATGATTTAGCATTGCAGACCCAGGGGTCTAGTACGCCCCAGGAATTTTTCGAGCGATGTCAGACGCTTTTTAGTACTATCATGACATACGTTACGTTACACGACGAAGTTTCTACAACTGTAGAGGCAAAACGTACTCTCTATAAGAAATTAACTATGCAGGCATTTGTACGAGGACTTAAGGAACCCTTAGGTTCAAGAATCAGATGTATGCGTCCTGATAGTATAGAAAAAGCGTTGGAATTTGTTCAGGAGGAGTTAAATGTTATATACTTACAATATAGAAATGATAGTTTTCCTAGATTGCAGCAACAGCAGCCTACTAATTCTAAAATTATGCCTATGCCTTCTTTGCATGCCCCTGTACCTAAACCATTTGTGTTCCCTCCTGTAGCACAGCACTCTAATTGGCAGCGTCACATGCCGCCGCCGCCGCCGCCGCCGCAATTTAAATTTAACCCACAATTTAGAATGCCTAGCCGTACGCAGCAAATGTTTAAGTCTCTTCCACCTAATTATAATCCTCAAAGTAATGTATTCCGGTTACAACCTCGGAATCAAACCCCATACAATACCGGCCCGAAGCCGATGAGCGGAGTTAGCCACTACGTCACAAAGACTTTACCTCCATCTGGTCATGATTGGCGTAAAGCAGGTAATCCGCCGCCGAATAACTACTTTAAGGCTAGAGATGTCAATTTTAATGAAAGTGATAACTATGATGACTATTATAACTATTATTACTATCCTGAGTGCTACGAATCAGATCAATATAATGATTATAACGAATATTATGAGTGTCCCGAATCTGATTTTAATGGTGATTTGCAAGACCCTGAGAATTATAATACTGAGGTTGACAATCAACCCCAGCCTGCCACTAGTGAGGATTTTCAGAAGGTTCAGAATTTAAAAAAGTTAAAATAGAATTGAATCTTCAAACCCAGCGACAGTTACCTTATATTAGTATTTCAAATCCACCATTAAATATTCTAATTGATACCGGCGCGAATCAATCATTTATCAGTCCGGATGCTGTTGAGAAATATTTTTCTAATTATCCTTTGAACTATGATCCATTTGAGGTTACGAATGTGCACGCAACGAGTCAGAACGATTATTCGATAACTGTCCCCAGTTTCCCTGAATTCAATGACCCTGACAATGTGACATTACTTATTTATAACTTCCATAATCACTTTGACGGACTTATAGGTACAGACTTACTACATAAATGGGAAGCTCAAATCAATTTTAAAGATTTAACGTTGAATACTAAATTAGCAGTGAATCCTATAAGAATGTATAATTCCCGAAACGTTAATTTATATGAAGACATCATTCCGGCCAATAGTTCGAAGTTAATTAGGATCCCTATCAATGTACCTGACGGTGAGGTACTTGTAGAGGAACAAGTTATGTGCAATTGTCACATTCGCGAGTGCATAACCGTAGTACGTAACAGTCGAGGTATTGTTGAATTAGAGAACCCTACACAGAATGATATTATATTTTCATTAGACCGTCCCGCCAGTGCTACTTTGTTCAATATCGAGTGCACGAGCACTGAACAATCGAGTACGCGTGTTAAGGAAGTACTTTCCCGCCTCCGTACCGATCATTTAAATGATGAGGAACGAGCAAATTTATTATCTCTTTGTTCTAATTACGCCGATGTATTTTATATTGATGGAGAACCATTAACATTCACTAATAGAATTAAACACAGTATTAAAACAACCGATGAGTTACCGATTTATACTAAAAGTTACCGTTATCCATTTGTACACAGACAGGAAGTTAGTGACCAAATCTCTAAAATGTTGGAACAGGGTATAGTACGACCTTCCGATTCAGCTTGGAGCTCTCCAATCTGGGTTGTCCCCAAAAAGGCAGATGCCTCAGGTCGCCAAAAGTGGCGTCTCGTAGTCGATTTCCGGAAATTAAATGAAAAAACTATCGATGATAAATACCCTATTCCGAACATAACCGATGTTCTTGATAAATTAGGGAAGTGTCAGTATTTCAGTACCCTAGACTTGGCTAGTGGTTTTTATCAAGTCGAAATGGAGCCGAGCGATATACCCAAGACCGCGTTTAATGTGGAACACGGGCACTTCGAATTTCTTCGTATGCCCATGGGACTTAAGAATTCTCCATCTACCTTTCAAAGGGTGATGGATAATGTCTTAAGAGGCCTACAAAACGTTATCTGCTTGGTATATCTCGATGATATAATTGTATTTAGTACGTCGTTACAAGAGCATATTGTAAATTTAGGAAAAGTATTTCAGAGACTGAAGGAATCAAACTTCAAAATACAAATGGACAAGTCAGAATTTTTAAAACTAGAAACTGCATATTTAGGGCACATTATAAGTACTGAAGGTATTAAGCCAAACCCTGATAAGATTTCAGCCATACAGAAATATCCAATACCTAAGACTCCAAAGGAAATAAAACAATTCTTAGGACTCATTGGGTACTACCGTAAATTTATCCCTGACTTTGCCCGCATCACGAAACCCCTGACAATGTGTTTAAAGAAAGGTAAAAGAATTACTCTTGACCCAGAATACGTAAATTGCTTTGACAAATGTAAAATGCTTTTGACAAATGACCCCATCTTAAGATATCCAGATTTTACAAGAGAATTCATTCTGACGACAGACGCATCTAATTTCGCAATAGGCGCAGTTCTATCTCAAGGAACTGTTGGATCCGATAAGCCTGTGTCGTACGCTTCACGAACATTGAATGAAAGTGAAATTAATTACAGTACGATTGAAAAAGAATTGCTTGCCATAGTATGGGCAACCAAGTATTTCCGACCTTACTTATTTGGACGTAAATTCAAAATTTTGACAGACCACAAGCCTTTACAGTGGATAATGAATATTAAGGAACCGAACTCACGACTCACTAGGTGGCGTCTTAAGCTAAGTGAGTACGACTATACAGTTATATATAAGAAAGGCAAATATAACACTAACGCCGATGCTCTGTCACGTATTGAGGTAAATATTGAGGAGACCGACTCATTAGTTGTAAATCCCACAGAAAGACAACCATCATTAGACGGATAACTAAATTCATTAACGAATGTACTATATGCGGCCAGGCAAAATATGATCGTCATCCCATTAGACAACAATTTAATGTCGTACCCCCGGCTACAAAGCCTTTTGAAATCATTCACATGGATCTTTTCACTACCCAGAATGAAAAGTACCTTACATTTTTAGATGTATTCTCTAAATACGGACAAGCTTATCTATTGCGAGATGGCACGGCAATAAGTATTATTCAAGCACTACTAACATTCTGCACGCACCATGGTCTTCCTTTAACAATTATTACTGATCAAGGTACTGAATTCACGAACCAAATGTTCGCTGAGTTCACACGAATTCATAAAATAACCCATCATAAAACTTTAGCTCATGCACCTAACGATAATGGCATTATAGAACGCTTTCATTCGACATTATTGGAACATCTTAGAATTTTACGTCTACAGCAGCGAGACGAACCAGTTACTAATTTAATGTCATATGCTATTTTAGCTTACAATAGTTCTATCCACAGCTTTACTAAGTGTCGACCCTATGACATAATAACAGGACACTATGACCCTCGTGATCCCCTAGACTTTAACCCGACTGAACAGTTATTACAACAGTACATGCAGACACATAAAGAACAGATGAAAACTGTATATGACATTATAAATGAATTCACTTTGACTGATCGTACTAACATAATTGAGAATAGAAATAGAGACCGTGAGCCTGAAGTAGAATTACAGCCTGAACAACAAGTTTTCATCAGAAATCCCTCAGCTAGTAGACAGAAGTTAGCTCCCCGATATACTCATGACAAAGTTCTTGCCGATTTGCCTATACATATTTATACATCTAGAAAACGAGGCCCTGTAGCTAAGTCACGATTAAAACGAGTACCAAAAAGTGCTATGTTGTTACAGGTTAACCCTGATACTGATCATCCACCTAGTACAAGCTCAAGAGATAAAACTTGAAAGCTTTAATGACGGACCTGGACTTCTACCATTTAAACTTGGACCCGTACAGTTAGTGACTCATCACCATATCTTCCTACAATACATTGAATTGAATGAAATCAAAGACAAGATTGACACAGTACATGACCAATTGAGTCAACTCAAGACCCAACTACCTGACAAAGCATATCCTTTGTATGACACCCAAATTAACTACCTTACCACTAAGTTAGATAAAGCATCATCCCATTTAAGAGGCTTAGAGCCTAGTAGAAGTAAAAGAGGCCTAATAGACGGTTTGGGTTCTGTAATCAAAAGTATAACTGGTAACTTAGATTATACAGATGCAGTAAAATATGATGATGCCATTAAAGTTTTAAAGGAAAATCAAGATAAGACAGTATCTGAATTTAACAGTTTTATCAGTTTAAGTAAGGATTGGATGTTACATCATACTAATATTTTATCGAATATATTGGATAATCAGAGTAAAATTAATAAGACGATATATTTAATTATTAAAGATAATAAATCTTACCAAGACAATTTATTGAAATACGCAAAATTGACCCAATTGTTAGTTATAGTTAGTGAGAACATTGATGATTTAATAAGTGAATTACGTAGAATAGAAGATATATTAGCCTTTACGCGTGCATCGAGCACACACCATTCAATGTTAAGTGTAGAAATATTAAATAGTATGTTACTTAAGTTAGGTACCATTTATGATAGGAAACAGTTATTGGACGTAGATATTAGAGAATATTATAACGTAATTAAGCCAGGTACATACTTTAATAAGGATAAATTAGTTATAGTCTTTAGGTTCCCAATCGTTTCCCCGCATTCATATGATCTTTATAAATTATCCATATTACCAAATAAATCAAATCAAGTCCTAGTACCTCCCTATCCTTATATAGCAACCAATGAGAATTATTACGTGTACATTGCGGCTGAATGCCCGAAGTTGAGCAACGCCTACTTATGTGAGGAAGGCATGGAACATCAAATTAGATCACAACCAAACTGCATACATAAATTAATTCTTCAACAATCTAACGAATCCTGCAAGACAACCACAGTATCAATTTCAAGACAACTTATGGAAAAATTAGATGACAGACATTACATAGTCGTGTTCCCGCAACCAACGAAGGTCCAGCTATCCTGTGAACGAGAAGAATACAACATACTCTGCGGCAGTTATCTAGCAACCATTCCGCAGACCTGCCGTCTACGCACCGAAGAATTCACTCTTATTAACATCAATAATCGTATAGAAGGCAAGCCGATGAAGATCATGAAAATTCCATATTATATGAACCAGGAAACTACAAGCAAGCCTACCATTGCCCTCAACTCAATCAAGTTGGATGACCTACGAAACCTTCAAGAAAAAATTTCGGCCCAGCCTCCGCTTCGAATAGAACAACTACCTACGAGTACATTATACCATACTACAATTCCAATCTATGGCATATTACTGAGTGCAGCTATACTTGTATTCATCGTACTGATTCAACGCTACAGAACATTTAAGAAAATTAAGATACCCACCAACACTAATGACATACCATTAGAGAATTTAGAAAAATCTGAAGATAGAAACCAGCATCCAGCAACATTTTCATTGAACATTCTAAAATAGTTGCTGATCTACGGGTGGAGGTGTTATGTGTACAGACCCTTATATGAAGCCAATGTACACATAGCCTTAACATCATCGATGACGATATTGCGCAATGCTGAGTCGACGCGGTTCCCATGTGAATCTATATTGATGACGCCGCGACGTTGCACCTGCACCGAGCGGCTCCCGCCCGACCAAGCGACGCGGAAGGGATCTTCACTTCGGTACCAACTTCGTCCGAAGACACTACATTTTAATTATAGTTAATCAATGTAATTTTTATACATTAAATTAATATTTTAAATTCAGTTTTGATTTTTTTTACATCCTTCGGCTGTGGCCTCCATAATTAGCATTAACAAAAGCAAAACAATAACTGTCTCCTTCATACTCATAAGCTAGTTCCGCTACACCTAATAGACCGCGCGCGATAGAGACGGACATACTTGTCATGATGCACTATGCAGTGCGACGTGACGCCGCGCGCTTATTCACAGATACTACACAAGCGGAATGTGTAAATGTGTTGCACGTGCCAGATTTAGTTAACCGAGCTGTATGCTTCTTAACATTGAAAACGTAGGTATATTAGTTGTGTTATGTGAAGTTCGTAGGACACTTACCGCGGCTAGTTCTGGCGCGGGGAATTCCGCGAAGTCCGCCTCAACGCAGCGCCACGGTCGGTGCATTAACAGCTGGTTACGCACATCTGCCTGAAGGGACGCCAAGCGCTCCTACAATAACATTTTTTTTTGTAAAAAACTTAAATACTACTACAAAGGTGGGAAGCCTACAAAGCCCAGAAGGAACTGGCTTTCAAATGCAGCTGTCGGAACACAGGATAGGTGCTTGGTGGTAGCCAGTCAGGTGGGTACCTTACCACCGTGTTATGGTTACCTCACGATGTTTTCCTGCACCGACAGCTCAAGCTCATTGTAGGATTCGAACCCGGGACCTTTGTCTCGGCATTCGACGTCAGTACGACGAGCTATCATTTCCTTAAAAATGATGAAATGATGAGCGAAGATTAACTCGGATTTTAGACGATACGGAGATTTCGCCAATGAGTCACCGACCTATTTAAAGTCTAAAAGAGAACTATTTTTCAAAGGTTATATCCTGTAGGGCAGGGCTTCCCAAACTGTGCGTCGCGACGCACTGGGGCGCCGCTGTATTATCCCAGGGGCGTCGTGAGGCGATCTAAATAGGTTGGCTGTCTGTGTCGATGCGACTGAGTCGAGTGAGGGCAATGTGCATTGTGATGCGGCGGGAGAGGGCGGACAGTGCTTTTTCTTTTTCAAAAATGTTGATGCTATTTAGTTTTTCAGACAGATTGTTATTAGGCTAGAACTACAACTAGTAGGTAAATGTATGGCAAGAAGGCCAGGGCGTCGCAAAAATATGGCAACTTCCCAAGGGCGTCACAGTTAAAATAAGTTTGGGAAGCCCTGCTGTAGGGTATACTGGGTGGAGATTTCGAGATGGCATATTTTCGAAACCTTTGTTTGGTTAGTCATGCTGAACAACTTTTACTATGGGACCAACAATGAACACTCAAAAAAAAATTTTCACTTTTCATACATTATGATCGAGCAAGGTTGAGATTTACTATGGAAAGATAAATTTTTATTTTGGAAATTCACCATCGGTCCCATAGTAAAAGTTGTTCAGCATGACTAACCCAACACAGGTTTTGAAAATATGCCATCTCGAAATCTCCACCTGTTATAGGTTAGGTCCTGTCCCGACGTATCCTCACCTCAAGCGCCTTCCTGATCTCCCTCTGTTTCTCCTTATGCTGGTGCAGCGCGCGCGCATACTTCGCCGGGTCCTCAGGGAACTTCACCAGCCCGGACCGCGCCACGAACAGCGTCCATTCCTACGTGTGGATTACTCATTAACTATCACTTCGATGGTGGTTAAAGCCATTGCAGCGTCGTGTGATGTCGCCCGCATCCCTCCATTACAGTAAGGATGGTGGCTGCCACACGCGTCATACTTGTGAATATGTGCTGCTTGGGGGGGCTGGTCTGCTTTAGTTTGCTGTTTATTTATTTTATTTATTCAGATAAATAAAAATAAGGCTCGGCGGGGTGTTCGAGCGCACTATATAAGATTAATTAAACCACGTAAAGTACTCATAAATACGATCAACTTTTACTATGGGACCAAATTCCAAATCGAAGAAAAAAAATATTACAGCTTTTCATACAAAGGTACATGTCTCGTTGGCAAAAATGTATGAAAAGCTGTATTTTTTTTTTTTTACGTGGTTTCATTTAATGTCGTATTGTCGTATCCACCCCGTATACACAGAGAATACGCTACACTGGACTGACTTGTTGCAAGTTGGCGAGGTGCGTCTCGAGCTGTAGCGCGGCGTGTCGGCGCGCGAGCGCGGCGGGCGCGGCGGGGTGCTCGAGCGGGCGCAGCGCTCGCACGGACGCTCGCTCCAGCCGACGACACGCCGATACACGCGCGGTACGCTCGCGCTCAACACGCCTACACATACACAACCTATTACATACACTAAACTGGATCAGACACCTTCTGAACAGAGCGTTGCCTTATCTGATAGTGAAGACAAGTATGCCGAGTAGTCTTGTATATACGAGGCATCCACACCTAATGTACAGTAGCCCGATTCTCGTAACAAAACGTCAACGACTTCTAAACGATTTTACAATTGAATTGCAATCGAAACTACTTTTCGTATTCTCGTAACACATTATGCACGGTTGAAGAACGATCCTATCGAAGTATCGTTGCAAGCGTATTCCGGTAATTAAATTGAACTCGATGGTCGAAAAAGTAACGAATTAATATTTTTTCTTAAATAAAGGCAAGTCAATTGGTAAGTCAATTAAGATTAATATGGCAATATATTTTTTTTGCCCACATGAGTAGTTAGGAAAATGCTTGCTTGTCGTTGAGTTTCAATCTTTTTGAGTTATCGTTCGATTGAAGTAGCACGGGAATACGAAATTAAAACTAATGTTAAGTTGGACGATTTCTAAACTCTAGCGACTTTTCACTGGTCGGTTAACTAAAGCTGGCACGTGCAACACATTTACACGTTCCGCTTGTGTAGTGTCTGTGAATAAGCGCGCGGCGTCACGTCGCACTGCATGCGCATCATGAAAATTCTATCTTTTTGCATTCGTCCATTAGAATTGACTGACTAATTAGAAGCAATAATGTAATAAAACGTACAGTATTATGAAACTGCATATGTGTGTGCTGTAAACTTGCCGACTTTCGTTAACCGACCAGAGGCTCTACTACGAAAAACGATACACGAGAGTCCGATCATCCCGGGGTCCTGACAATTTTGAGACGAACCCCCTATATAGAATGGAATTTTTTGACGGGTCACTGAGGACAGCTACCTCGAGGATTGAAGCCACGCGAATGTG